>VSWD01000001.1:465938-507478 GCA_033119305.1 Pinctada imbricata | reverse complement strand
GAAAGTTTACAAATTACCAAGAAAATTTTAGGACAAGGTTTTCGCTTTCACAAACTAGTTAAGACTTTATGGAAATTTTACAAAAAATATTGTCAACTTCTTCTGAAATTCGGACCAATACATGCAACAGAGTATATTACTTTGGGTATTTCACAACCTGCATTTTATGGTGACATTAACAAGAAGGATCAAAGATAGACATCATCACTATCGAAAATGCGTCAGAATCATCAAACGCCTTTCATACCGTGGATATGATCCTAATGTCACCAGACGGACACTAGGCTTGGTACTTGACCAATCTACAGTCTTGTACAAGCGCATTCTTAAAACTTGCACTGACTGTGATGACGGGACTCCATGACGGGGCCCTATCCAAACCTCTTTAGAGAAGACAGGGTCCCGACCATCTGTCCTATCTGAATGTCAGTCGGACTCCTCGGGTGATAACATACATGAGCTCTCGGCGGCAGAGCACGGATTGTATTACGTACGCCCTCTTTTTATATCCATTAACATATTCATCTGTGATGCTTGGGCCCCTGCATTTTGCGGTCTTGTTTGTGTGTGGTCATCTGACAGTGAGGAGGTTGTTTTACACCACAATTGTACGTTCTTCGAGACCTCTGGGTAATCGGAAAAGTGGGAGAGTTGTGCGCACGTTATCCAGGATAACCACACCTTCTGCTATTTCCGTGGCAGATGGCCGTCCTAAGTCGGCACTGGTTGCTCATTGGTCTCGTTGGATTTTGTGTAGTCCTTTATGTTTGATGTTTCTGTGTTGTGCGTTGACGTTCCTTGTCCCTTATGCGTTTCTTTCCGTGCTTGTCCGCTTTGTGTTTTTGCATTGGGGTTTTTTTTTTGGGTTTTGCTGTTGGCGCTACAACCTGGTGTTGTTGGAGATCCCCTCCTTTGCATACTTTTTCCAACCTTTAAACGCTCAATTACACTATATACGTTTTGATATTATAACGTCATGGAATATGGAAAAGAAATTATCAACTTCTTCTTCATTTCTTA
Source organism: Pinctada imbricata (assembly GCA_033119305.1). Lineage (NCBI taxonomy): Eukaryota > Metazoa > Mollusca > Bivalvia > Pterioida > Pteriidae > Pinctada > Pinctada imbricata. The sequence continues at coordinate 506,458 of VSWD01000001.1, read as the reverse complement.
TAAGATCATTGCTAAAAAGATTTAAAAAGTTAGTAAATGTAAAACAAACTCGAGTCTTAATGAAAACGGTAGAAAACTTCCCCAGCAATCGACCAGAGATTTGGAAAGGGTTTTTTCTACACTTTTTAATATGTATCGACTGTATAATACTCCTTGTTAATACAACTAAATAAACTATCATTAGGCTTATTGTGAAAGTACTATTTTAAAAATCAAGTTAATCATTGCTGATAAATGTTATACAGACCGTAAAGGTAAAGGTGTACTCCTGTAACTCTGATGAAAAGAAACACTTTAATTTTTTTTTCTATTTTAATAATGTCTCGTTCAATATTGATCGATACTTTCCTTTTCTTACAAATGAATAACCATGTGATTTATTTTCAAACAATAGGTAACATTTTGTATGCATATGGAATGTAGTAAGAATCCCGTATAGTTCTCTTTCTCGCGTAGCGTAAAATATGTCTCTCTCATATAAGGAATTAAGGACACTTTTCGCATCTGTTGGAAGTGCTGTTAAGTAAATAAACATTGCAGATGTACCCATTAGTTATTCAGTCTCATAGTCGAGAAGGCAAGGCAAAATCATGATATTTTGATAGCGTGATATGATATGATATGATATGATAAACATAATACGTTACTTTTTGGTTAAGTGGCATAATGATAAAGGATAGCTTTAATTATTCAATAGTGGAATATGATTATCTTTACAATAATTAATTTAATTATAATCTCTAAAATTTTAATCTTTGACGCTGTATTTAGGGAGTTGATAAGCTGGAGTTCAAAAGCATACCACTCTTGTAAATATTAATTTTATCACTGTCTTACAAGCCATAAATTACTGTAGGATGACAAAGGAAAGGGGGATCTCCATCTACACTTGGTTGCAGAACCCACAGCAAAACTCCAAAACACCCAATGTAAAAAAAAACACAAAACAGACACCCACAGAAAGAGACGCAAAAGGGACAAGGAACACCAACTCACACCATAGAAACATTCAACGCAAAAGACCTCACATAAACCAACGAGACCAATGGGCAAACGGTGCCAAATTAGGACGGCCATCTGCCACGTCAGTAGCAGACGGTGTGGTTAATTATAACAACTTTCATCTAGTTAACTCGTATATGAAAGCGTCGGGATATATGTAATGGTCCGTTTGTACCGAGCTTCATCACTTTCAGATGGGAATAATCTAATTAATCCTTGAAAATAGTCAATAAGAAGGACTATGCGCACACACTCAGGACCTCGAGGGGACTGCCTTTTTTTGTGAGAAAAGTGCCAAGAACAGCGAAGAAATTTTGTAAAACCCCGCGTTAGAGCACAGCCTCAGAACCTCGAGGGGACTGCTCAGGGTTGCGGGAGTAGGATAGATTTCGGAAGGAATCATCGATGGAACGCTATACCCAAGCGAGATTTTCCCTTGCATGTCTAATCCGGGTACATATACGAATATGTTTTGAATATATTTCCCTGACATTGTCGCCATAGCACTTTCTATATAGACATCACGTCAGACAGTGCATGAAGTTTATATATTGTTTTCATTTTCGTGCTTAAACATCGACGGCGGGTGCGGCTAGCCAACAGGGGATGCTTACTCCTCCCGGGCACCTGGTCCCACCTCTAGCTTGCTAGGGGTCCGTCGATGCTTTATTTTGTACTATATTGTGAGTGCTGTTGAGACTATCGTCAGGATCTCCTTTAACTCATATACGGGTACCGGATGAAAGCAGAACTGCCACATCTTAAAAAAGGAAGAGAGAACCCGAGTTAGCAGCCAGAATCAACATCTTTAACCTATATCTAGGCCTTTCAACGACCGCTAGGTTTCGACTGAGAGTAACGACAACTCGTACCCTAAGTGTCAGAAATCGGGACATTTCGAGCTTCTTCATAAACATAATGGGCAAAAATCACTTTAAATCATGAAATTTCTTCTTTATTTATCTCTGTTTGGTTGTTGGACAAAGTTGGTATGATTAAGCACAACACTTTGATTTGTTTCATGTACTTAAAACAATAAATGGACAGAGAAAGATATTACAAATTTGCACATTCCATTTTTAGACCGAAAAAAAAATTCCTTGTGGTAAAACATTTGAAGGGAGGTAACTCCTTAATAATATCTGTAAAACTCGGGGGCCTTTAAACTAAGAAGCGAAATGAAAAGAAACGAAATAAAACGAAAAAAATATATATAATTTTTACCGTTAAATCATTCGTTTACGTTCAAAGTAGTGATATTTTCCCTTGTATTCTCCTCCCGTGTGCAGCGGGAACCAGTGCGTAATATAGTATCATGACAAGTTTTAATCTAGTCATAATCTAGTCATAACTGTAACCGATTTCGTTTAAATTTAACGAGGAGCTCTGCATAATAAATGGGAAAATTATGGCAAAAGGCGTGCAAACGAAAAATAAACATTAAACATAAGATATACATGTATGTATCTGTAACTTCACTTTATATATCTAGATAAATGTCATTGACATAATATTAAAAAAAATACATGAAATGTGTCGATAAGTTTGCATAACGGAGACAGCATCAATAGTGATCGGAAACTAGCGAGACAAAAAAAATGATAATAATAAATTTAAAAAAAATTAATAAATAAATAAAAAGTATTGGTCGTTCAGACTTACGCCGTTAGTTGCAAGACTTCGAGATTTATCCCCTATATGAATTTTAATCAGAACATTTGCCGACGAAGTAGAAAAAAACTTCATTTTTTCTGATTTGTGAGCTGCGTGGACAGTAGATGCTGACGTTATATATTTGCGGACGGCAAATACTGACTTTACGGTGCAAACATCCGATAATGTGTTATAGTATTTGCAAATCTTCTGATCAAAATGAAATTATTTTATAATTGAATTTCAACCCCTTGCTAATTAAAGATGTAGGGTGTAACCCCCCCCCCCCCCGCCTATCCCCTGCGACATATGAAGGTTTACATTCTCATTTGTATAAATTCAAATTTTCACACGAATCTAACGCATACATTCGCAGTTACAGCCGTTTGAAAACATCATTTTGAGTTTGGGGTGCGCAGCTCTAATTCATTCCACTGGCGCCACCTACAAGTTATTGCGTTTTTACAAGAGAGATATAATACAAATTCGGCAATATTATGGACGTTACTGCATATTGTCAAATAGAACTTTTTATGGCTCCTTTTTTCCTCAATCTAGACCCTTGGTAATAAAATTCACTTAAATTTATTTTTTCAGGGAGACTGTATCTTAAAAATAAAAAACGCAAAAAAAAAAAAAATTGAAAGATTTTTTTTACTTCTTTTCATACTAAACTGAAAAGACTGATTTAGCTATATCTGGGGGTCGGTTAGTTCTTTGGTTATTTTCACCTGGCTGATTATTTTTCAGAGACTTCCGCGTTTTAACAGTCATGAGAAATAAACTTGCTGTACCGACACTGTAAAGAGTTGACCCTTAAGAGACTGACAGACGTAGATGTAATTTAATTTAACAGAATAGGAGAAATATCTGGTGGAAGAGGAGGGGATAGAAATATGTAGAGAAAATATATCTAGCTGTCTTGTAATACAAACATCCCCAAAAAACGCACCGAAATTTGGTTTTTAATGTGAATGGTTATTTGTAAACGAAATGACATCAAAGTATATGTACATTTGTAACGGCTTTCCTGATAATAGATTAATTCTACAAATAATCTAGCTGTAATAGATGAATGATGGATGTATGAGCACAAAACGCGAAAGGAAAAGGAAGAAATATAAATGAATAAAAAATCAAACCCAGTGGCGGATTTAGAGGGGGGGGGGGGGCACGGGAGCTCAGTGATGGTCCGGGCCCCCCTTTTTCACCCAAAGTTATTGATTCAGAATATTCCTTTTATGTTTAATCTCTTTACTTGTGGGGAAATTTTCACATGCACATAATTTTTCATTAGATGTCTTATTTTTTCGTATTCACTTTGTCTCAACTTTCTTTGTCATCGTGTTTGAACGAATCAATATGTCATAAAACATAATTATACAAAATTCAAAACTAAACCATCACTGAGCTTGTCCTTACTTCTTAAAAGCTGTGTTTACTCCGTTAATGTTTAATGTTACGTATTGAGGGGGGGGGGTCTATCCAACCTAAGTGTCTTGTTTAAGTAATTTTATGGGAACAAAGCAAAAAATTCATGCAATTTTCGAGCGAATGAACATCAATGACCTACATGTATTCTTTAAATTCTACGAAGCGTTTGGTCGGCGTAACTTCTTTTTCCGTTACGCACCTCGAGTTGAGGCCAGGGAACTTCGTTTGCCGTATCAAAGTATCTTGAGGAGAAACCCAATCCTATTCATGGTATTCCTGGGCTTAAAACGAAACTGACAGAAAATGTACCGGACCTTTCAAATTATTTACGGTACGCATGTATGTTGAACTCATGGATACCATTCCCGAACGTATACATGTAAATAACCCGGTTACTTTTCCTCCTTGTCTACGTTTTGAATTTCCAGTTAAATAATTTCTTTGCCAAAGAAAAAAAAATCTTTTCGTTACTTTTTTATTTCTTTTCTTGTGCGTTTCACAATTTAAAGGAGCCCGTTAAACTCGGTAAATCAAGAGGTGTCCCGGGCACCAAGTGTTTGTCAAATAGTACAGTTTGAGTTGTTTCCCTTCTTAAGCAGATTTATTTAGAATTTGGTATTTGAAATTAATTAATTTTCGAAAGTTCGCATGTCTTTATCAATTCAAATTTCTTTAATGCTCTCCAGACACAGATACAAATGTCGTGAAACACTTTTAAATGAATATTCTTGGATTTGAAAATTTAGTTGAAAGGCCTACTATATCTACTGGGGACGGAAATGTGAACTTTCATACGGATGGCGGGATTCAAAACCATGCAAATCAAACCGAAAGAAAACGTACTGCCGGAAGAAGATCACCGGATGACGCAGTTTCAGACATTGAAATTATAAAACACACAAACACTAGGAGCTGAATTATATGTGTGTTTAATGAACAAACGCTCGCGTTGCAATGAACTGTATATTTAGATGTGATTTTAAAAATGTGTTCTTTATTAAATTAATGAATTTTTTTTCACCATGGAAACCGCCTATCTATAACCGCTGCATAAAATGTTTTCAAATATTTCAGAATTGTGAAGTCCACAGTTTCTGTTCTAAACATTACCGATATTTAGTATGATGATAATGATAGCATAACCCATATTCAATATAATGATAACATTACCGATATTCAGTATGATAATAATGATAACATTACCGATATTCAGTATGATAATAATGATAACATTACCGATATTCAGTATGATAATAATGATAACATTACCGATATTCAGTATGATAATAATGATAACATTACCGATATTCAATATGATAATAATTATAACATTACCGATATTCAGTAAAATGATTATAACATTACCGATATTTAGTATGATAATAATGATAACATTACCGATATTCAGTTTGATAAAAATGATAACATTACCGATATTCAGTATGAAAATAATGATAACATTACCAATATTCAGTAAAATAGTTTTAACATTACCGATATTAAAATGATAATAATGATAACAATGACAAATATGGATAACGACCATATCCCTGTATACAGCTCAAAATCGATAATTCAGAAACTGAAGGCCTACAAATTCAGGACAAAAGAGGAACCAAAGCAAACAAACAAAAACCACCACATGAAAAGAAGCGAACTCCCGATATGGGAGTGAGACCAGGTGCCCAGGAAGAGTAAGCATCTCCTGCTTGCATGCAACACCCGCCGCATCAATTCGGTAGAACTGTCACATCTGGTTACTTTCATTTCGGAAGACATAGAGTACAATCTCTGATTTGATGGTTCAAATTGTCTATGACAAAAATTATTTTCTGTTTTGGATATTCAAAATCCGTATATTTGGTACTTGCTCTGGCATAGCGTATCAACTGAGATATGGACATGCCATAAGCAGGCGATGCAGGGATGTTGAAATTGAAGTCGTCACTTTTGTCATTGAGTGAGGTGTTCATGTGACCATCAGTGTCGTAGGACAACATTATGTCCAAATAGGATGCTGAATTATTTGTCTCTGTTGTTTCTTTGACTTCAAGCTCCTAAGGAAAATTACTGCTCAGGTAATCCGCGAATTTTGGATTATTGATGAACAATACATCGTCTATGTATATGTAAGAGAAGTTGAAGTCAGTTAATTATTCTAATATTATTCGGAAATGAATATCATTTTCTCTTTCATTGATATTTTTGTATATTCTTTGGACGTTCATCAAAATGTGAAACATTTTTTTCATAGTGTTCACCCTAGTAGCTATTCTACAAATGTATGTTCTGAGAATACGAGTATCCTTTTTGTAGTGATGTCCCCAGGCGAGAGGTACTTTAAGGGGAATTTTTATTTTTCGAATTTCATACGAAAATCTCATATCTCGAATAAAAAAAATTCTAGAGTTTAAAAGACACATATTCATCAAATATATTAATAAATAGTATAGGTATTAGAAGATTTAATTGTACTTAGTCTAGTTAAACATGGATCTTTCTTTCATATTTTGTAATTTCATTTCAGCATATGGCGCCATCTAGGTAAGCACTTAGCCTAGGGACATTGTTAAGAACTATTTATGAAGATACTAACTAGTCACATAAAATAATCGTAACTTGTCAATGATGAGAAATATATTTACTGTAAATTATGAACATGAAACAATAAAAATGATATTCTTTGTGTACCAAGTAATTAACAAGGCCCTCAGGTAATTATTTGCATGGATCTCGCAAATTGCTGGAAATTGAATGAACAAAAGACGCCATTTGTAACTTAAAAATATTTTCTTTTTATAAATGTATCATATGCTTTAAAACATTTTTATATTTTGATTAAAATAAGAGAAAAGAAAATAAAACAATTATATTTTTATATTTTATATGATGTTTTGTTTTATTTTCTTATTTTGCTAGAAATAAGATACCTGGGTCCAAACATTGACAAGAATGCTGTAGAGAATAATATTAAGGAAGGCTGCATTTATAACGATACATTGCTATTTCTATCAACTGTATTCTTGAGTTCGAGATTTTTTTCTGGATGACTAAACTTTTGAGTTGACCCTATTAACATGCAATTAGTTTTATCTGCATTTATCACCATTTTATTCTCCGAGCATCAATTTATTACCCTGTCAATATCTCCTTGCAAGTTATCATTTACTGTATTCACATCTTTTTTTGAATTATGCAGAGTCGTATCGTCTGCAAATGTATCTACATTAGAGTTTTCAACATTAAGAGGCAGATCATTAATGGAAATTATGAATAATAGGGGACCAAGTACTGATCCCTGTGAAACACCGGCTGTAATGGGTAAGGGATCGGAAATGTTGTCATTGAAAGAAACGCGCTGATACCGACACTCAGATAAGATTCCACAAGCTTTAATGCAAGAGGGTCGAATTAATATATCTATAATTCTTTAAGAGGAATGTTGTGATCTACCAAGTCGAACGCTTTTTCTAAAAAAAAAAAAAAGAAAAACAGCACCAGTAAACTTTTCGCTATCCATTTCCTTATGCCATAGTTCTGATAATTGCGTAAGAGTTGTCAAACACGAATGTCTAGGCCTAAATCCAGATTGTTCATTCTATAAAAGATCAAAATCGTTTAAATTACAAATATGGATAATGAACATATCCCTGTATAATCAGAAACCGAAGGCATAAAAAATCAGGATAAATCAGGAACCAAAGCAAACAAAAAAACCCTCCACCATATGAAAAGAAGCGAACTCCCGATATGGGAGTGAGACCAGGTGCCCAGAAAGTTAGCATATTCTGCTTGCATGCAACACCCGCCGCTTCAATTCGGTAGAAATGTCACATCCGGTTACTTCCATATCGGAAGACATAAAGTACAATCTTTGGTTGGATGGTACAGATGGTCTATGACAGACTATCATCCACCATTCTGGAGAATAGGACATCATAGTGTATAACGAGTTCCCCATATCGACCGTAGAACTTCCTCAAATAATACCTTATCTGATTCGCTTTGTGCCTTTCATAAATTTTAGATAGAGTAGGTGATATGGAAATGGGGCGGTAATTACCAGGGTGCGTTTGTCGCCTTTTTTTAAATAAATTAATGTCACTCTCGCTAATTTAAATTCATCCGGAATAACACCCTTTTGGATACTCATGTGTATTAGTTTCGCAGCAGGTTATGCCAATATTTGGGCAGACAACTTCAAAATCAGTGGTCCTAAGTAGTCAAGGCCAGATGATTTGTTCGTGTTTATTTCCTTAATAAATTAAAAACTTCATCTTCCATGATATATGGAATTCTGAACTCTGTTTCTAATGTAAGTTTTTGATTTACATGAGCAGACACTTTTTCCATATAATAGATAAAATACAGACATTCATGAACACACATGTATCACTTGATAGAAAAAGAATTCCTTTCTCCAACTTTGCGAGAAAATTTTAGAGAGGTTAAGAAGGCTAACGGGTACGCGTACGTGTAATCTACAAGTACATCTACACGTCAAAAATAGCAGAGGTTTAGAAAATTGACGAGAACGTGTACTGGTGCCCTTAGCGATGACGTGAAATAAATATATTCAAACATATACGAGACTGATATATAGATAGAATGTAAAATTAAAACTTATAAGATATTCTCGGTACAAGTATTTATAAAATACATCTGCTATATAAACATAAATGTCTACACGTTTGTACGTACGTGTAGCTCGCGATTTATACGTTATCAACAACTTGTAGCGATTTCCCGTACGCAATAAATAATGACGTCATACACAGTTATTGCGTCTACACGTACACGTACACGTAACTGTTTCTAAACCTCTCTAATAACTTTTTTGGCACGGTCTTAGGCGAACAGAAAGTATCTGGCCAAGATAAAAAACCCAAGCCCCCCCCCCCCCTGATGTCAAACGGACCGTGCATAGGTAATTATTTTATTACGATTATTAATAACGGATACTGTGTTACAACTTGCACGATTTCTTTTCTCAAAAAAAAAAACAAGAAAAAAAAAACCCCGCTAATTTGATTTATTTTCATTATGACTACACGATTATGAGTTTTCATTGAAATCGTTAATTATATGTATGTTTATACGGCTACATTTTAATTTTAGATACAAATTTACTTAATAATTTCTGAGGTTTGAGTTTAGCAGGAAAAAAAACGTCATTTTATGTAACGAATTTCTTACCATGACAGTGTCACATGTTCTGAACATAACCCTCAGGCAATGTACTTAACCATAGATGTCGCCACATGATGAATTTTGACTGAGCATGATAAATCTCTACGAAAGGAATATATATTCATGTAATATATAATATGACATAAGACAAACAAATTAGATTATTAATATTTCATTATTAGTTATTCAATTATTTAAATGAATGAAAATAAGTTAGAATCCGAGAAACATAGTCTTTATGTAAATAAAAGTAACTATGTCGTCCCTTATTGTGCCTCATTCTCGCCTCGGGCCTAACAACCAACAAGTTTATAACTGTCCACAAGGAAGCGACTCTCAGTACACGTTGAAATTACACATAGTGTAAATAGTCTCACAGTGACATATCTAATGTGGATAAAATTTAATGAAATGTAATGATATATATTGACAGTACTATATTATGTGTATAAATTTGAGACAGAATGAGATTCATTTGCACACACAATCGTGTGTTACACAAGTAAATAAGTAACTCGTATATTCTGCTTAGGCATGTATCTTAGTACATTATATTCAATGTTAATTATATATGTACGATAAATTTAGCAACGAACTGATATATATGTATAGGGATATGATCATAATCCATATTTGTCATCATAGATGCATCTCATAATCGTAATTTGGCATAGATTTATTTACGTATACTTTAAGCCCGGAGGATAAACAAACATATGTAACATGTGTTTTCTATAAAATAATAATTTGAGGAGACCCCCCCCCCCCCCTCTTTCTAGAACTCCTCTGATAATATTGAGTACGTTCAGTATTGAACGCGAGCACTTGTCATGTCTAAGGCCTGTATTAGATTACATTTATTTCTTCAAGGATTTTTTTCTTTCAAAGATATATATACGATGGCAATCTATGGTATAAACATAAAAAGTCCCATCTTATGACGGGCGTTTACAAATGTTTCATACAATATGCAAACCGATTCACTAAGTAATTTTTTATTTAAATAACAACTTTTTACATATAACGGAGATAATAATCCGGATATTTCTAAGTTTCTCCTCCGTCTTGTAATGATACGATAATCATAAATGGCATCCATGACAACGTCAAAATAGTCCCCGTCTTGTCATCTGACGTCCAAGTAGGTGCGTTCTAATAACGAGCCGAAACACCATTATAATCTACGGTCATTCATGCTCTTGTTGAAGATACAGAGTTTCAGTGTATAAGATTGTATTTAGGTTTTCTGCTATTGTCCTTATTTCACTTGTTCTTGCGAAAAGGACTTCACCATTCCGACTCGATTTGCCTTACGTACAACAAATTTTAAATGGTGGGCAGCCGACCCCCCCCCTCCCCCTGTCGAATGTTTCACCCTCATTTCCCGATTTTCGTCAAAGTTGCTGTTGCCGAATTTGAATTCTTTATGAATATATACAGCTACTAATCCATATAAGATATTCATGCTTCGAGAAAAAATAATTTCTACACCTTTTTGAATTTAAGTATATTTTCCTTAAAAATAATCGTTTTATTTTAATAACATACTTAAGACATAGTAAAAAGATGATCGTTTCTTTAAAAAAGCACAACGCTAAAACTTTCAGGAATTTCACAACCTGTCGAAAGCTGACAGGCAAACATGGGAATTCAAAAAAAAAAAAAAAAAAACGATAGACAACAGTTACTGTCTATTACATATCTAGTTCATGTATCTAGTACTATGAAAAAGCTTTTTACACAGAGTGTAGACCTATATCATCTCTTAGTAACGAACAGAGTCCTCTAGAATTCTTCTCATCCGGGCAATCGGCACTCTATACAGATTTAAGCAAGACAAAACTTTATCTTAAATGCAGCGTCTGGCATCATGATGGTACGCCTCTCACTCAAGGAGAACGAGTCAGTTTGACCAACCTACCCTTGCACACACTTTGGAGTCGGGTCGATGGCAAATATGGATAATGACCATATCCCTGTATACAGCACAAAATCGATAATTCAGAAAGTCAGAAACCGAAGGCATACAAAATCAGGTTAAAACAGGAACCAAAGCAAACAAACAAAAACCTCCACCATATGAAAAGAAGCGAACCCCCGATATTGTAGTGAGACCAGGTTCCCAGGAAGAGTAAGCATCTCCTGCTTGCATGATACTCATTTTAACGGTAAACTTGTATCCTGTCAGACCTGTAACTTGTATCCTGTCAGATCTGTAACTTGTATCCTGCAGACCTGTAACTTGTATCCTGTCAGACTTGTAACTCCCCCTACAAAGCCTACACACAGAGTCTCCTGAGAACAGATTCTACAACGTTCCAGACACAGTACGCTTCTCAGCTGCATTATAAAAACCAAGACCTCGGTGCCAGTGAAAACGATCCTACGACCTCTAGTAATTTAGGTCTGTATAAAAGGTCATTAAAGATAAGAAATAGCCTAGAGTTTGAGTTGGAATGACCTATCACTGAAGATGTTTTCCAGATACAAAGGTATCTCTTAAACGGCGTAGACGTATATATAAAGCTGTACACAAATCCCGCCTCATTTGTAGTTTTATCAGCCAAGGAGGACAAGTCTTATAAAGTCAAGATACACGATGCTGTACTTAAATGTATGAAGATAAGAGTTGATCCTGGAGTGATTGTTGCCCATTCAAAAATACTCGCTGATAAGGCAGCCCGCTATCACTATTTAAAGAGTGAAATAAAAACACAGTCCATTGCCAAAGATTCAAGTCTCATGATATGGGACAATAGAGCAGTTGCATTTAGTTTACTTTACCACTACTTTTACCTCACCTCTACGCTTCAGTGGTCACTGCGGTTAGGGGTTACATAATCTTGGTCTCGAGTATTGACGACTACAGTTAACTTTTAAAGCTGACCTACCCTGACGTTTTGCGGGTACATTTCATATCTTAGACATAAAACTTATGGGTACATTTTATGTAAATTTCTCCTTTTCGGACGAAGAAACTTTAAGCATTGTAAATTTTGCTACATAAATAAATGATCTTTCCGTCTGCATGCCCGTCCGTCTGATGATTATACTTTCACATTTAAATGGTAAAAAAAGTGACAGGTCAGCTTTAAAAGGTAACTGTAGTTGGATCGCCTCAGGACAGGATTGTGTATTGAACAATGTAAAGCCATGGCTGTAAAATATTCTGTTTAATGTGTGCGGACTGGTACCTTTCGAGACAAAATACCAGATAAAAAGCATACACTCACAATTAATTCGAGATTGCCAAAGGTATCCTGTCATACTTAAAAAAAGTTCCACTACGGCTTTATTACTCGAAATGAAAAACGGCTCAAATGGATCTATTTAAACCAAGACTTAGCTATAATAGCTCACATTCCCGTCTCCCCTGACTGGTACAGTGGATATGTGCCTTAAATAAAATTTCAGAATAATACATGTCATTGACAACAATACAAAAATTGTATGTTTGTGTGTTTTCGCCTAACTGGAGGGTGTCTTTTTTTAAAACACCAGGATGGAAAACGAATTTTAAATACCACGGCCTAATCCCTAACCACAGTGACCACTGAAGCGTAGAGGTGAGGTAAAAGTAGAAGTAAAGTAAGAAGTAAAATAAATGCAACTGCTCTAATGTTTGGCACGGGGCAACTCCAAGAATCATAGCTATAGGTCTAGTCGAATCTACCGCTTTGAACCTGAAGAAAAACACCTTATTCGTCGGTCTCTTTAACGTGGCAGAAGTCGGATTGTACATCAACGGAGAAAATTTCCCGCACAGACCCTTCAAATTAGATTTTTCAAAGAACCACTACTCCTCAGCATTCCAGGCATTATTTGATTTGTCCTCTGCGTATGGAAACAAAAGTGGACTCAACATTGAAGAAAGTGACTTTGCCACGGGCTACGTCTTGTATTCCTTCCCGTTGGAACCTACATACCTAAATTAATACCATATAAATTTAGTAGAACAGGACAATATCAGAGTTGAGATTCGCTTCTCTAGTCCTCTCGTTGAAGCGTTAACTTGCGTTGCCTTGGCAGATTTTAACGTCGAACTCAATATAGACAAAAGTTGCGAAGTCCACTTGATACAACCATGAGAGGAAGACAGATTGCATATTTCATTTCTAGAGACCAGACCTTGTGTTCTGTGGTATATAAAGCCCTCCTGTTAGAAAACATTCTATTGAACAAAAATGAATTCACCAGGCACGAATGGAGAAATGTCTGTATCCGACATTTTGAAATTCAAATCGCCGACTACACTACTCTTAGCAGAAAGACAACTTTCACAGCTAAGCTGTTGTATAATGCTGATGCAATGTTCACTGAACCCCTAAAACAGATTTTCTATGCATACGACATATATCAACCCTTGTTTGATGAAATGAAAGATAGGATGCCTAATATTCTTTTTCATCAAGGGCTTCCCACAGAAGAGGATTTTGAGATGTGGACCCACTCAAGAGAGAGCTCAGTCTTAGTTTTGGATGACTAGTTGTCATCAGTGGTTTCCAGCGAATCGGCACTGCGTCTTTTTACGATCAACTCACATCATAAGAATTGTACAGTCATTTTCATCTCACAGCTTTTGTTTCCCTGCGGAAAATATAGCAGGAGAATTAGTCTGAATTCTCATTACATCATTCTGTTTCGATCATACAGGGATGTGAATCAGGTTTCGCGCTTCGGTTCTCAAGTCCTGCCTGGTCAATTAAGATATTATAGAGAAAGCTATGAAAAATGTATTTCAAAATCAAGAGGCTACCTTGTAGTTGACGTGTGCCTCAAATCTAAGTAAAGGCGTTTCATGCTAAGAACAAACATATTTCCCGAGGAAAAGGTATCTATATTCCTGCCTAGACAAGCATTAATAGAACATACCTTGGTAACATAAGCATTTAAGAAGGAAAGAGTACAGTGTGCAGACGTTGTTTTTCCTGCTCACACCGAAATAGTTAAAAAAAGGTTACAAGAATATTGGTCCGAGTACCTAAACGTCTATCCAATAATTACCATTTTCTTATGTCTTTGTTGAATTCCAACAGAATGCAACGTAAAAAGATTTTGTCGCACTCTAATCAGGAACGCATAAACTTGCTGTGTGAAATCTACATGAACATTTTCTTTGGTCATTTCGTAATAACAGATGACGTCACTTTTTCAAACCTTCAAAAGTTCAGAAAGTACATTTATCTCATCAGTCGAAAGGAGACACCCAGAGAAGAATGACGTAACCTCTTAATCAAGTTCAGTAAGTTGTTACCCTTAGTACTGGAATTATTATTCCTGCACTTTAAAACCTTGGCTAAAGAACGAATTTAAATGATAAGGATAAGCTAGAACCAGTGCACGGAAACGTGGACTCACATCATAATTCTGAGTCAATGAAAGCACTCGACGACCTTGACGGTTCTTTCTTAAGCAAAGCTTAAGGGAGAAAACCTTATGAAAAAAGGCAAAAAGTGGCTTCTTTTTTTTCAAGCGTTTCTTTGGGAATCATGTCTCCTGGAGTGAAAAGGGGGACTTGAAGATAGACGGGAAAGATGTTGGAAAAGGTCTTAAGGTTTCTTACTCTTCCTGGGCACCTGGTCTCACTCTTTGTATTTGCATTGTTTTACTATCTTTGCGTATATCCTTAGATGGAAACCAAGACGACCACAAAAAACTGAATCTCTTTAAATTAACAGACACAATTAGAGAAACCATTCTGAGAAGTGTGTCTAATATCACGGATTGCATAGAAGAGCAGTCCAAACTAACTGCTGAGGTGGTCCCAACTCGCCTATTACTTCCTTAGAAGGAATTGATGACCAGAACTCCAGGAGTGACATTCTTACCCGACACATATTGACTATGTAAATATTGCCTTAATGGGTGTGTGTTGTTGTGTACATCTATATACGTATATATTTTTCAAAACCCTGTATCATATACCTTTCAATTACTAGTATTTGAGAATAAGGTTAACAAAAACAAAAGAGTCTGAACACATTCATGTCATTTTTTGTGTTTCTTATCTGGACAAACTGTATTACATACAAAATAAATAATTGAAGAAAAAAAAAATACATACATGGCTTTCGTTTTGATATACATATATGACATTTGGTACAAGTCCTAAAAAAGTGGACAGAGATTTTTTGAGTTGTTACAATGCAACACTGAATCTGAGAATATGACAAAATAGCACAAAGAACACTTGAAATGATTCCATTAAAAACCATAAGGTATCGTGGTGTAATCAGGGCGCAAAACTTTTTTTAGATAGTTAATCTTATATCTTTTCTGTTCATGTCTATTAAATACAACTGCTTTGCGCTTGTCTCTACATATTTTATTTGATTCTGATACAATAACCCTGTCTTTGGCATCTGGATAGGTAGAAATCATTTTCAAAAGGGAATCAAAATTTAACAGCTCACTTGTAGAGAAATCTTGTGTAAAGCCTCTAATTTGACAACAATAAAAACCATTGTCCGTAACATAGGCATAGTTTTTGGAGCCGCCACTGACAAAGTGGGTAATAAAATGGTCATTCTGACAGCTTTCAGTTTTACAATTTACCTCACAACAATTTGACTCGCTAGTGAGATCCCCCAGGTAATCACCTGTTGGAGGATTATAGCTGACGGAGTCATCTACATAAAAAAATGAATCCGTGTCAAAATACAGTACCTCTCTCCAATTTTTTTTCTATTTCCTCATGTAACTTCATTCGGCCATGGGCCGTAGTAAAAACGGCTATGTAAATATTGGCATTTTTGGTTGGAGGAGTGAACTCGTTTTTTTATGTTACTCTCTATCATCATACGTTCATCAGAAAAAAGCATAAAAATCCTTAATGTCTTTTGATTTGTCAGCCAATAACCCCCATAGCTCGTGCCCCTCGAAGATAATGGAAGTGTGATTATGATCTCCTTTCATATCGAATCTTCCCCAAAAACTATTCAACATCAATTTGGCAAGTTTGCGCAATCCCTTGTTCACTCTAACATGATCTTTTCCTAAACTAATCCCTTCCCGGTCTTCGTACTGTTTGATGAAGCGTTCTACGTCTACTTCAGACTTGACCCAATTAGGCCAGCCCGAAGACTCTGTTTTTAATTTCAAAAATGCATTAACATAGGTAGTAAATAAACCACCCTGCCATGATCTTTTTCTAAACTAATCCCTTCCCCTTCTTCGTACTGTTTGATGAAGCGTTCTACGTCTCTTCTATACAACTTTCAATCATACAATGCACAGTAAACAGTACTTCGCTCCATTTTTGTTTAATAGACCTTGGCCAAGAGCAGTTGTATAAATAAATTCATGAGCGTTATACCGAGGTCTGAAAACTTTCTTTCTTAAAAAAAGTGTAATTGGAATTTTTAATCACATACATAATACTGTCGCTCATTGACTCGTCCAGGAGCAAAATTTCGCCTCCTGATGGCCTCCTCCCTTTTTCTCTGAATATTCAGGCGCATTTCCTCTCTTTTGGCGATATCGTCCAAAGGGCGGTTTTCTATTTCCTTTCTGGGTCTTGTCTGCAAAATAAGTATGTACAAATATATAATAATTGTTACTATATCATATACTATGACATTATGAACCTTTTATATTCCCCCTTCTTTGTTCTTAGAATACACAACATTTGAGGAACTTACTTCACTTTGTCTGTTTAGAATATTAGCATGTACTGCTCTCCTCAGTTGTCCACCTATGAAGGAATTGAAAACATGAATAAAAAAAAAACCAAACAAACAAAATATACAACTATTCAACCAAGCTTGGGAGCTGAATTTGAAGAGGTAAAGGGGATGGATTTCCTTCACCATTCCAGAAATTTCTAAATGCTTTTCCCATTTTCTTTCGACGTACTCGTCATCAATGGAGTCCAAGGCATCTTCAAAATAGTCCTGCACTTGCTGACTGAACTATTCGTACGTGTGCTCCGATAGCAATCCGAGTTCTATGCATTCAGGGCACGCGTTCAATGGAGTCCAAGGCATCTTCAAAATAGTCCTGCACTTGCTGACTGAACTCTTCGTACGTGTGCTCCAATAGCAATCCGAGTCCTATGCATTCAGGGCACGCGTTCATGCTCATATTAAATGTACAGAATTTAAGAGTTTCTGCATATAATATGAGCAGCAGGTTGTCGGCAAATTTCATCATTTTCACCTCCTCTGTTGAAGAGGGTCTCACCAGCCAGATGGTTATGGTTTTAATCTGGCGTACGTTGACCTACGCCTGGCGAATCCTGCATTTATCAGGCATTCTCGTTTGTTATCAAACCATTTTCCGATCTTTTCAGTATGTTTCCGTTCCGGAAACGGTGTTCTTCACGCTCCAGATATATCTGTATTGTTTCATGTACTGGAATAAAAATATAGCAACGTTATAGACATTATATATATATATGTATGTGTGTATATGTAGATATTATTTATATATATTTTTTTTCAGATTTTATAATCTTAAATTCATACGTGCAATATTTATAAATAATACACAATTCTGGGTATTCTTTTTTTTTTGTTACACTTCATTCACGTAAGTTAGAATTGATTACAAATCTGATTTCTTGGGAGTTTTTAATCACTTTATTTCTTTTAGGATTAATTTATCTATTTCCTGATTATTAACTTCTTAAGATTTTTTTTCTCTCTCTCTCTCTTTGTATTTTTCTTATATTTATCTAATACTTATTTTTAAAAAGTTAAAAATCAGATAATATAGAACGAGAAAAAGATAAATAGCTTGTCTGTATTAGATTAAGCAATATAATTTCATCTCTTACCTGAACCATTCTTGCAAATTCTTTTTTTTTCCTTGAAATCCTAAGATGAAAAGTCCAATTTTCAAAAGTAAGGCAATGAGAGAAAAACGCTGAAGATTTCTACTCGACGAAGTGCAGAGAGAAAAAAGGGGAAAGAACAAATGTAGTTGAAAGACTTAGAGATGCAGAATTATGTCAAAACTTCAGACACTTGATGGTATCTGATACTATAACATCGATTTGGCATATGGACACAGGTTTTATGACACTATCTGACGTTATGTCTATATAGAAAGTGCTATGGTGACAATGTCAGGGAAATATATTCAAAACACTTACTGTCAAAACCCTCGCGGGGAACTTTTTTACGAGCTCCACACGGCAAAGAGCATAAGTGTGACACATATGAGTTAAAGAAGATCCTGACGATAATCTCAACAGCACTCACAATAGAGCACAAAATTACATCGACAGACCCCTAGCAAGCTAGAGGTGGGACCAGGTGCCCGGGAAGAGTTGGCTAGCCGCACCCGCCGTCGATGGTTGAGCACGAAAATGAAAACAATATATAAACTTCATGCACTGTCTGACGTTATGTCTATATAGAAAGTGGTATGTCCAGAATCATGTCTAAGACAACTACAGATGGGTATGATTTGACATGTTTGATATCAGTTAAAATGTTTCGATGTGTAAAACTCAAATTTTGATTTATTGCCGTTGGTCAATGTTTTACATTTTGTTCAAATAACTAAAGAATGCAGTTAGATTTTATATACAACTAGTACCCCTTATGGCGTTTCGGTAACATGTTTCTATACGTACTTGGAATTCTAAAAATATATATACTTTATTTTTTTTTTCAGAAAACTTTAATATTTACTTTTATCATTTTTTTAGACATAGCTAGTAAGGTGCTTTCAGAATTACGAGGAACACTTTTGTTTTCATGTATTTATGTAATATGAGTGAACATATAAAAAAGGCAAGTTTTGGATGGTTTGGTAATTCTTCATTCCACCATGCATATTTGCTGATGTTATCAAAGATGATTACCTTTAGGGTGTTTCTGTAACAATGTGACTATACTCGGTTGTTTCCGTAACATGGCGAACATGTACGAGGGATATTGAGGAAAATGTCTATACGCACCTAAAATTCTGAAAATGTCTATAGGCACCTGATACGAAATTTCAGAAAATAGCTATAATCACCGAATGTCATGAGGCACCCCCTTACTACTACTATGGAATGTACATGAAAAGGGGAGTTGCAAGAATGTTTCGAAATGTTACATTTTCTCGTTTTTAAAAACAGATAAAATCATGAGTACTTCATAATAGACAGTTTACATGAGTTTTCTATATATAATCCTATGTCGTACAGTGGTTTCGTCGTTGTGCTTCCTGGTTCTTTTACGTTGTGAATTGTAATGGTCTGATCTTCTTCAGAAAGGAAGGAAAACGCTTCAAACGTTAACGCCGAAGTCCGTTTGATAAGAACTTTAATCTAACAATCCAACATGGAATAAAGGCAGTTGCTATTCTGGGAGGAGACCCATTTGACATGACCCCCTTTAGGTAGGAGACGCGCTGGATAATTTACGAATAGGCCTGAATAGTCTGTTTCGGTCTGAATTGCATTTTCGGACCAGTGTTTTTTATACTAGAGAACAAGCTACTTGTTTACTCCCCTATACCCTTGTTATGAAAATGAAGCACGAATCGTAGCCGTAAGAATAGACATGAACCCTAGATGTCATATAACTTATGCAACAAATGTCCGTACTCGGACCTATCCCATTACCGACCTCATGTTTTTCTATGTTTCCTAACAAGTCCTATCTAGGTAATAATCATGTTTCCTCCTAGCGCACCAGCATCAAGATCACAACAAGCATGTCATTAAGAACAAACAAGTGCAATCAATGATAAACATATTTAAATTAACAATCTCAATTAATATTCTTTATCAATTTCAATTGCGTGAAAATATGTTAACTTTAACCGTCTCTCACTAAAATCAATAATTATAGATATAGTCTGTCGTTGATATCATGTATATCATTTTCGGCACAAATGGTGGCGGATACCGGTTAAAATAATAGAGTCTATTATTTTACACTAAGAACCTTCGCAAAAAAAGAGTCTTAAGAACTTTTCGAATATCTTCTTAGTCTTCAATGTTAGAATCACCTCCGGAAAAAAGTTCTAAAACCCAACCGTTTTAAGAATTAGTTCTTTTATCAAAATTTCCTTCAAAGTGAATGTTCGAATTCTCTCCAGATCAATATTAAAGGAAATCTACTGAAATACTTTTGTAAATTCTTGAATATAACATGTAAAACATGTGAAAAATACATGAGTTAAAGTAGGTCCTGATCATTTGTATCATAGACTTTTCTTGTCCTCTCTTAAAAGAAAGGAGGGGATCTCCAACAGCACATAGTTGCAGCACCAACAGCAACCTCCCAAAACACCCACTGAAAAACACAAAGAAGACACGCACAGAAAGAGACGCAGTGGTACAAGGAACGTGAAATCTCAGAAAAACATAAAACACAAATGACTACACATAAGCCAACGAGACCAATGGGCAAAGGTAGCCGACTTCGATTTGCCATCTGCCACCTCAGTAGTAGACATTGTGGTTATTCTGTGCTGTTGAGATTATCGTCAGGATCTTCTTTAACTCATTTATGTCACACTTATGCCCTTTGCCGTGTGGAGCTCGTAAAAAAGTTCCCCGCGAGGGGTTTGACAGTAAGTGTTTTGAATATTTTTCCCTGACATTGTCGCCATAGCACTTTCTATATAGACGTGGCCTTAGACAGTGCATGTATTTTATATATTCTTTTCATTTTCGTGCGTGAACATCGACGGCGGGTGCGGCTAGCCAACAGGTGATGCTTACTCCTCCCGGGCACCTGGTCCCACCTCTAGCTTGCTAGGGGTCCGTCGATGCTCAATTTGGTGCTCTATTGTGAGTGCTGTTGAGATTATCGTCAGGATCTTCTTTAACTCATTCTGGATTACGTGCACACAACCCTCCCACTTTTCCGATTACCTAGAGGTCTTGAAGAACGTATAATTGTGGATTAAAACAACCTCCTCATTGTTAGATGACTGCAAAACACAGGGGCCCAAGAAACACAGATGAATATGTATATGGATATGAAAAGAGGGCATGCGTAATACAACCTGTGCTCTGCTGGCTGTAGCGAGCTCATGTATGTTATCACCCGAGGAGTCCCACTGACATTCAGGGGTGACAGTTCCCCAGACCTACAACTTATTGTAAAATTAGATCTTGGAATATATTCTTTGCCTCAGAAAGATCTTAGAACCTCAACCAAAATAATGTAAATACTACGAATCAACTCCTTAACACATTAAAAACCCCCGCATAAAAGATACCCTTATAAATTGAACTCTATAAAATTAACCAAATTTAGATTCTTCCAAGAGCAGACCTTTCAACTTCCGACCCAAAATGTAATCTCCGATTTCCAATAATATCTTAACATATCTAATATTCTAAAGCTCGTGAGAATAGGATATGTTTTTCTTCTCTGAAAAGTTCCGTCTGTCTTTTCTGAATGTCTGTCGGACGCCTTGTGCATGGATACCATAAAAGGTACAAGGAAAACCAACGAGTTAAAAAAATTACTGACGATAATCTCAACAGCACTTACGATAGGGCTCAAAATTGAGCATCGACGGATCCCTAGCAAACTAGAGGTTGGACCAGGTACCCGGGAGAAATAAGCATCTCGTATTGGCTTGCCGCAACCGCCGTCGATGTTCATGCACTGAAATGAAAACAATATATAAAGAATACATGCACTGTCTGTGTTATCATCTATATAGAAAGTGCTATGGTGACCATGTCAGGGAAAAATACTGTCAAACCCCTAGTGGGAAACGTTTTAACGACCTCCACACGACGAAGGTTATAAGTTTGATACAAAGGAAATAAAGAAGATCCTGGCGACATTCTCAACATCACTCACAATAGAGCACCAAATGAGTTAAAGAAGATCCTGACGATAATTTCAAATCACATAGAAAAATCAAACACAAATTACTACTAATAAATTAACGATGCCAATTGACAATTATTTTATCTTAATCTACGAATTGTTAATGAGCCATCAAAATTTACGCTATAAATCACTGGGACAGTATCTTTATTAATGGTGCAATACGTTGTTAGAATGTAGAATTTCTTTCATAGTATTTGTATTTTGTTTTATAATGCTTTTTTAAGAACAGATCACTTAGCAGCATGGACCAGACATGCACGTTTCGGGTACTTAACCTTCGTCAGTCATCCTCGATCTAAAACAATGTAATATGGTCAATTCGTGATGCCTATTCAGTACGTTTAATAGATGTTCCATGATTGGGTCTGTGGCGAGTTCCTCCGCTTTCATTAAGGGGACAACGATGGGGTCAACCACATCGTGATGAACGACTACACGTCCCAGGTCGTTCTGTTGATAGTCTTTTAAAGGTGAATTCAGTACCTCATATCAAATACTCATAATGGAGATCCAGGATTTGTTTCCCTTGTCAGGGTGGGTCAAAGTAATCTTGATTGTTGTTTCTTTGTCTCGGGTACTTAAAACTGCCCCCACTCTTCTTTAAACGTGTACGCTATAGATCTGAACCCAACTTGCTCTATTGTAGGTGATGTGATTTCAGCTTCAGCAAGATCTAGTATTCTTTGATCGTTTATTGTGTTGATGGAGATCGATATACCTATAACAAAAACATTTATGATTTAGATACAACTTTCACACTCTTTGGTCACATTAAATTGTTAAGATTTAGGATAACTGACGAGGGTTAAGTACCCGAAAGGTGCATGTCTGTCTGGTGCAGATGATCATTCCAAGTCAGCATCGTTTGTCACTTGTTCCCCGCGAGGAGTTTGACAGTAAGTGTTTTGAAGATATTTCCCTGACATTGTCGCCATAGCACTTTCTATATAGACATAACGTCCGACAGTGCATGAAGTTTATATATTGTTTTCATTTTCGTTCTTAAACATCGACGGCGGGTGCGGCTAGCCAACAGGGGATGCTTACTCCTCCCGGGTCCAACCTCTAGCTTGCTAGGGGTCCGTCGATGCTTAATTGTGTATTCTATTGTGAGTGCTGTTGAGATTATCGTCAGGATCTTCTTTAACTCATTGGTCTCAATGGTTTATGTGTAGTCATTTATGTTTGGTGTTTCTATGTGATTTGACGTTTATTATACCTTTTCCGTCTCATTCTGTGCATGTCTGCTTTGTGTTTTTGCCCTCCTTTGTTTTGCAGTGTGTTTTGGGTTTTGTTGTTACCTTTCTTTCTTTCATTCATTTATGAGTGTTTTACATCTAAAGAAAGGAGGGGATCTCCAACAACACTCAGTAGCAGCATCAACAACAAATGGCAACAATTGCCCAGTGATATCGGTGGTTCATTTTTTATCCTTTTTGTAATTCATTCTGAGGTTCAGAACCGTTCCTTTGAAACTTTATGGTTTTACCTTGCCTTCTGGACTGAATAACTGATAGGTACTTCTTCAATGTTTAATGTTTCTATAGTGCTAGTTCGAATCACGTGTCTGGTGCATAATAAATTGGTTTGAAACCTTCTTCAAGAAGTTCCAGAGTTAGAATCCTTCCGCATTATTGGTGTTTACGTTTCTTTCTGTGGGTGTTTGCTCTGTGGTTTTGTATTGGGTATTTTTTAGTTCTGCAGTGGGTGCTGCAACAGTGTTGTTTTCTTTGGAGTTCTGCAGTGGATGCTGTAACAGAGTGTTGTTTTCTTTTACTAGCACCATCCACCAAATCATCTACTTATTGGTAATGTGGCCTTAAATTTTTGCCAATCGTCTGGCTTCAAGAAGAGTCCATTTCTGCTTGGTTTTGATTCATTGTAGTCCGAGTCCTCTGGAAACCAGAAGTAGCTGATGTCAACTCCTGGAAATTTGCTTTTGATACTGACCTGTATAGACGCTTGTCTACTAGTTGACCTTTAAACATGGCGGCGGCCTTTTCATCTATTGGCTCTAAATTGTCCCTTGATTTGACTCATCTTTTTTAGGGGACAGGAAATCCCTTTAGTGGTCGTTTTAGTAGGCCGAACCCATTCACAGAGGTCTACTAAGGTACCCATGGTGCATGCTCTGCTTACGTCTTCAAATTCAATAGTATTACCTATTCTTGTGCAAATTAGTGTTTACATGTGTTCTGTTCGTTCTCCTTCGGAAAAAAATAGGTTATATAAGGGTACCCATTTTATATGCAATAATATAGTATGTTTTGGTAATGAGGGATAAGTGATTGATGTAACCAGTAATTATCAGTATGCCCGACTCGCTTCGATTTTAAAATTGACAAAATATTAATGGTTTAATCTTTACGAGACCATATATAGCTTTTACAGGCCAAGTCTGAATATTTGATAATGTTGCTTGCCATAGCACTTTCTAGGTAGACATACCCTCAAACAGTGTTTATTTTGTAGATATTGCTTTCATTTTAGGGCGTGAACATCGACGGCGGATGCGGCTAGCCAAAAAGGGGATGATTACTCCTCCCGGGCAACTTGTCCCACCTCTAGCTTTCTGGGGGTCCGTCGATGCTCAATTCGTCGTCAGGATCTTCTCTATCTCATATGCTGAATATGTACTCTATTGAGATTGTCGTCAGGATCTTCTTTTTCTTATTTTAATTGTAAAGCGTCTTCAAATTCAACGTCTTCAAATTCAATTCACATGTAGCCAAGTTCGATCAACTTCGGTTGTTCGTCCGTCTTTTCAACGCATTTAAAATTTTCTGTTACAAAATTTCATGAAATTTCTAAAACGTTGGTCCTGTAGCATCATATCCCACCCATTCTGCGTCGTCATTTTGGTACATTTTTGGACATACTGTTGTGGGTCATGTATTATTTTAGTTTTACTTTATGTGTAGGTACACATGTACTTAGTCAGGTTATATTATGATTTCATAATAATTCTTTCTAGATTTTACTATGTCATGTTTATTTCATTATAGAATATTCCAGTATGTTCTTTGTTACATCATTATCATCACATGACTGATTTCTAGAATTTACTCTATTGTTAATCATGTGTAATGAGTCATTGTTCTAGAAGCTTCTGGTTAATTCATTGGTATTAAGTATAAATACCTCTGAGGAACTGTGTTAAGAGAGACATTCGTACACATTCGTAGACACGATTCATTCATCTATTCTGATATACTGGGATACTTTATTTGTTGAGACTTTAATCCATTTAACAACGTTTGGACACCGATCTTTCGAGAACGTTTGTGATCACCGGAAACCATACCTTTGATAGACTTTGTGGACCGTAACGGACACTTTGATCCGGACATTGTTTTGTAAGTTGTAATCATTTGAAATATATATATTTTGTACATAATTAAACTTGTAAATTTATATTCTGTCTTTGTCTGATTTTTGCTGGCGTTTTGGGGTATTCTGACCCATAACAGAATTGGGGGGCTCGTCCGGGATCGTAATCTCTGCATATTTGCATTTTTTTTACGTAAAAGTTCGGTTTTTTTTTAAAAAAGGGAAAAATTTTTTTTGTTGTAAAACTTTTGCCAGCAGAAATCAATCATGGTATTTTCGGTCACTGAATTTTTGAAATCGCCGACTGTAGATGAGTTCGAATCATTGAAAAAAGATGATTTGATTGGTTTAGGTCTTCACTTGAAGTTAGATGTAAAATCTTCTATGAGAAAACAAGAAATTAGAAATATTGTGGCTAAAAAGCTTTTAGCTAAGGAAATCTTTTCGTCATACGATTTTCCTGTTGAACCTGTTTCAAGCGAAACCAAAATGTCAAAATTTGAGTTTGAATTAGAGAAAATGAAAATACAATTACAATTTGAAAAAGAAGAAAAAGAAAGACAATTTCAAATTGAAAAAGACGAAAAAGAAAGACAATTTCAAATTGAAAGAGAAGAAAAAGAAAGAAAATTTGAAAAAGAAGAAAAAGAAAGACAATTAGAAAGAGAGAAACAGGAACGTATGCACGAGAGAGAACTCCAGTTTGAGCTAGAAAAGTTAAAGTTAGAGAAAGGCGCTAAGGAAAATCCTGCTCCTTCGCCTGTCAAGTCTGAATTCGATGCCGCCAAAAACATCAGATTAGTTCCAAAATTTCAAGAAAAGTCCGTGGACAAATATTTTCCACATTTTGAGAAAATCGCGGCCAATCTGAAGTGGCCACGTGATTTTTGGCCAACTTTGTTACAAAGCGTACTTATTGGCAAAGCGGCTGAAGTGTACTCGGCGCTCAGTATTGCTGAGAGTTCAGACTATGACAAGGTCAAGGACACGATTTTGAGAGCATATCAGTTAGTACCTGAGGCGTACAGACAAAAGTTTAGAAAGTACAAAAAATTTGAAAATCAAACATATGTTGAATTTGCTCGAGAAAAAGAAGATTTATTTGATCAGTGGTTTCGATCTAAGAAAATTCCCAATTCATTTGACAATTTGCGTCAGATCATTCTGATAGAAGAGTTCAAAGAGTGTGTAAATCAAGATTTAAGAACTCATTTGGAAGACAAAAATGTTAAAACTCTTGAAGAAGCCGCTGTTTTGTCTGATACGTATGCTCTCACTCATAAGAAAAATTTTGTGTCAAAAACTCAATCTAGCGATAGCGCAAAAACGTCAGATGTTCCAAAGAAAAATGTACAAGAGTCTCAGTCGTCCATTAGTTCCCAGTCACCATCTCAAGGTGGTTCTACGTCCGGACCTAGGTCCGAGCGTTCTGAGGCATCCCCAGGGGTGGGGTCGCTTCCTACATGCAATTATTGTAAGAAAAAAGGTCATGTTATTGGTGAGTGTTTGAAGCTTAAGAAGAAAAAAGAACTTAAGTCACAGGCCTGTGCGTCTGTTAGAAATGATAGGAAAGCCTTAGATTCGATTTGTTCTGACACTCCTGAGATTCAGGGTTCTAAGTCCAGTTCTGATGATTTTGTGGAGGATCATTATAAGCCCTTTTTGTCACAGGGATTTGTTTCACTCAGTGATTCTAGCGAAGCGTTGCCTGTTCAGATTTTGAGAGATACTGGTGCTGCCCAGACTTTATTGTTAGAGGGTTCATTGCCTTTGTCTGAGCACACTTTTACTGGTAGGTCAGTTTTATTACAGGGTGTGGAGCTAGGCGTCATTGATGTTCCCCTTCATAAAATTTATTTGAAGTCAGACTTAATTACTGGACCTGTTATCGTAGGTGTTCGACCTACTCTTCCCGTTCAAGGCGTTTCCTTGTTGCTTGGCAACGATTTAGCTGGCGGCAAAGTGGTAGCCGATCCGATTGTTTGTGAGAAAATCACGTCCGATGTCGTGTCCGATGATGAAGACGACGACTTGTACCCAGCCTGCGCTGTTACCAGGGCGATGGCCAGGAACAGACTGAAAGAGGCTGAGAGTACTTCTGCACTTAACGAGGATCATCCCTCCAAAAATGTAGACCTTTCTGACACATTCATGTCTACTATTGATGACAGCGTACCTGAGACGTCAATACCACGTCATGTTGACAAGTCTCCCACAGTACCTGGTGATGATTCCCATCCGCCATTAGACAGAGATACAGATGCCTTAAGCCGTGAGCAGCTCCTCTCCGAGCAAACTAAAGATCCGGAGATCATCCGACTAAGTAAGAGGGCCCTTCCCCGAGAAGAAGCGGACAAAGTCGGAGAGTGCTTCTACATACAAGATGGCATCCTTATGCGGAAATGGAGACCACCCGATGCACCCCCTAATGAAGTGTGGCGGGTCGTTCACCAGATAGTGGTTCCAGTAGCGTATCGCGGGGACATCATGAGTTTAGCTCACGACACACCCATGGCAGGTCATTTAGGTGTCAATAAGACTTATAATAGGATTTTGAGTCACTTTTACTGGCCTAAGTTGAGAAAAGATGTGTCTGAGTTTTGTAAGTCTTGTCATAGTTGTCAGATGGTAGGTAAACCCAATCAAGTTATACCACCTGCTCCCCTCCAACCCATTCCAGCCTTTGAGGAACCTTTTAGTAGGGTGTTAGTTGATTGTGTAGGTCCTTTGCCTAGGACTAGGTCAGGGAATCAGTACTTACTGACAATTATGTGTACTTCGACTAGGTTTCCTGAAGCCATACCTCTTAGGAATATTAAGGCAAAGACCATAGTTAAGGCCCTTACAAAGTTTTTCAGTTTCGTAGGTGCTCCCAAGGCTATTCAGTCAGATCAGGGTTCGAATTTTATGTCAGGGTTGTTTCAGCAGGTTATGCATGAGCTAGGTATCAGGCAGTATAAATCTTCTGCGTACCATCCTGAGTCCCAGGGGGCACTTGAACGCTTTCATCAAACCCTTAAAACTATGATGAAAACATATTGTCACCAGTATGGAAAAGACTGGGATGAAGGGGTTCACCTTGTGTTGTTTGCGGCACGAGAAGCGGTTCAGGAGTCCCTGGGGTTCAGTCCCTTTGAGCTAGTTTTTGGGCATACGGTCAGGGGGCCATTGAAGTTGTTGAAGGAAAAATGGTTGACTGAGACTAGCGATTTGAATCTCTTAGACTACGTGTCTAATTTCAAAGAGAAATTATATAATGCTTGCAAATTAGCTCAAGAAAATCTCAAAACCTCACAAATGAAAATGAAATCATGGTATGACAAAGATGCTAGAAACAGAGTTTTTAAACCAGGCGATAAAGTTCTTGTATTTTTGCCAATCCCTGGTCATCCTTTGCAAGCTAGATATTTCGGTCCTTATGAGATTGAGAGTAAAATTAGTGATGTTAACTATGTGGTTAAGACACCAGGTCGGCGAAAAGAAAAAAGAGTGTGTCATGTTAACATGTTGAAAGAGTATTTTGATAGAAGTGACCGAAATTTTGTAAAACCAGTTTCCACTTTGGCCAATGTAAATACATTAGAAAATTGTGTTGAACCTGAATGTAATGAAGAGACTGTCGAAAAAGACTTCGCTCAAAGTG
Organism: Pinctada imbricata; assembly: GCA_033119305.1. Lineage (NCBI taxonomy): Eukaryota > Metazoa > Mollusca > Bivalvia > Pterioida > Pteriidae > Pinctada > Pinctada imbricata. Next base: position 477,406 of record VSWD01000001.1, on the reverse strand, counting down.
TCCGTTTGAAGAATTCCGAAATTCTGACAAATCCAGAAGTGAAACTCGGACATTTGACCGTGCATCAAAAAGAGGAAGTGCATCAATTAATGCGGGAATATACGACCATCTTTCCGGACGTTCCAACAAAGACTAATGCATCTCATCATGACGTCATTGTGGGTGATGCGTCACCTATTAAACAGCATCCCTATCGGTTAAACCCGATAAAACTTCAATACATGCGGAAAGAAATTCAATACATGCTTGAAAATGACATTATTGAACCCAGCAATAGTGAATGGAGTTCCCCATGTATTCTTGTTCCGAAGCCAGACGGAAGTTACCGATTGTGTACGGACTTTAGAAAAGTCAATTCAGTCACCAAAACTGACTCTTATCCGATCCCACGAATCGATGACTGTATAGATAAAATTGGCAGTGCAAAATTTGTCAGTAAATTTGACTTGCTTAAAGGCTATTGGCAGGTCCCGCTTACCGAGAGAGCCAGAGAAATATCGGCATTTGCGACTCCAGATGGGCTATACCAATATAAAGTAATGCCCTTTGGTATGAAAAACGCACCAGCCACATTCCAGAGGATGATTCATTCGCTCCTAAATCATCTCGAAGGATGCGAGGCGTACATCGATGATGTCATCATCTACAGCGACACCTGGGATGATCATCTCCGCATCATGCGTACCTTCTTCGACATACTGGCGAAAGCAAACCTCACAGTGAATCTTGCGAAAAGTGAATTTTGTCATGCGACTGTAGAATATTTGGGTCACAAAGTAGGTCAAGGTTTTGTTACTCCTATCATGGCCAAGGTGGAAGCTATTTCAAAGTTCCCGATTCCTACCAATAAGAAAGAGATAATGAGATTTTTAGGAATGGCAGGATTTTACAGAAAATTTTGTCCAAATTTCTCGTCAGTTGTTGGTCCACTTACCAATCTGTTACAAAAGAGAGTGAATTTTGCATGGACCAATGACTGTGACGAATCTTTTAAGAAAATCAAATGTGTTCTTATGAATAGTCCTGTCCTGTCAGCTCCAAATTTTGATAAGCAATTTAAGCTTACTGTTGATGCTAGTGATGTAGGAATCGGGGCTGCTTTGTTTCAAGAAAATGATGATGGTGTAGATAGAGTTGTTTGTTATTTTTCAAAGAAGTTGACAAAATGTCAAAAGAATTACTCTACTATTGAAAAAGAATGTCTTGCATTATTGTTAGCTTTACAACATTTTGATGTTTATTTGAATGTTACTTTACATCCCATTCTTGTGTTTACTGACCACAACCCTCTCACATTTTTGCACAAAATGTCAAACAAGAATCAAAGACTTACAAGGTGGAGTTTATTGTTGCAAGAGTACAATATTGTTATTAACCATATCAAGGGCAAAGACAATGTGATTGCAGATGCACTATCGAGAGTTTCATGAGTGATTTTTGCAGAATTTATCACCTAAGTTTTCATTGACATTCAAACTTTTTTTAAGGGGGGAGGTGTTGTGGGTCATGTATTATTTTAGTTTTACTTTATGTGTAGGTACACATGTACTTAGTCAGGTTATATTATGATTTCATAATAATTCTTTCTAGATTTTACTATGTCATGTTTATTTCATTATAGAATATTCCAGTATGTTCTTTGTTACATCATTATCATCACATGACTGATTTCTAGAATTTACTCTATTGTTAATCATGTGTAATGAGTCATTGTTCTAGAAGCTTCTGGTTAATTCATTGGTATTAAGTATAAATACCTCTGAGGAACTGTGTTAAGAGAGACATTCGTACACATTCGTAGACACGATTCATTCATCTATTCTGATATACTGGGATACTTTATTTGTTGAGACTTTAATCCATTTAACAACGTTTGGACACCGATCTTTCGAGAACGTTTGTGATCACCGGAAACCATACCTTTGATAGACTTTGTGGACCGTAACGGACACTTTGATCCGGACATTGTTTTGTAAGTTGTAATCATTTGAAATATATATATTTTGTACATAATTAAACTTGTAAATTTATATTCTGTCTTTGTCTGATTTTTGCTGGCGTTTTGGGGTATTCTGACCCATAACAATACTAATTTTCATACTTTATGGCCATATTACATTGTTTAGACTGAGGATCACTGACGAGGATTTAGTACCCGAAACGTGCATGTCTGGTCCATGCTGTAAATTTATCAGGTTTTTATTGATGCTATTGAATTTAAAGACGTTTAACATTCACGATGATTTTCATTGAAAACGTTTATGCATTTTTATAGGGATATATTTCATTTACCAATTATCAAAATGATTCTGATTCTGATTATAGCAGGGCGAAAATGTCATTCTATGTAATAAATATCTACGAGATGAAGTGCTATCTCAATATGACCTTGTCACATGTTCTAAACATCACCCTCAGGCAGCGTATTTTTATCTAGGTGTCGCCACATGTTGAATATTGACTATCTACATAGTAGCGATTCTATGTCATCCTAGTTACGTTTGGACTCATAATTAGATTATCAATTTTAATATTTCATTATTAGTTATTCAGCTATATAAATGAACGAAAATAAGTAAGTATCCGAGAAACATTGTCGGTATGTAAAATATTTATATTGAAATATGCAGTATGTATTGTCCCTTATTGTACCTCTCATTTTCGCCTCTGGGTACATTTGTAAACTACCAACATTATTATTGTTGTCAACTAGGAAGTGACTCCCAGTACACGTTGACAGTACACACAAGTAGACATGTGGATAAATTACTTTCACTTATCTGATTTGATAAAGCTTTGGGAATTTATTAATTAGAATATATTTAACTTATTTATATATAATTGACAGTATTATTTTTTTTTGGATGTCGTATAGTGCATTTGTGTCACACTTATGCCCTTTGCCGTGTGGAGCTCATAAAAAAGTTCCCCGCAAGGTGTTTGTCAGCAAGTGTTTTTAATGTTTTCCCTGACATGGTCGCCATAGCACTTTCTACATAGAAATAACCTCCGACAATGCAGTGCATGTATTTCATATATTTTATTGGGATGCTTACTCCTCCCGGGCACTATCGTCAGGATCTTCTTCGACTTTTTTGTCGTTGTGGTCCTGGTACCAGTGCTGTGTCGCAGTAATTAACACTATACGCTAATCCAAACTTCGTAAAATCACTTACGAGCCAACAAATACGGTGATTGAAATGCTTATGTGCAGAAAGGAGACTGATAAGTCTTGACTACATTTAAAGACCAAGGGAATTTAATTAGCAATGAAACAAGTTATTTAATTCCCAATTCACTGATTATGAAAATGAATCGCAAATTAGCTGTAGGAATGGATATAAACTCAATATTTGATATAACTCAGTCAAGTTTCCAAGAAATTCATCAATTTTAATATATTACGAAAGTTACCAACAATCTTACAACTAAATATTACATTTAGCTTTTACAAAATGACGTTTTCCCTAAAAATGAATAAAAAGCCTATTGAAATTAGTGTCAAAAGAAGAACAGTCTTCATGAACTTAAAAAAAAATATTAAAAATAAAAGAGAATAGAACAATTTGCTAATTATCGTTTAAAAAATCGCCCAAATAGATGTTGATATTTATTCATGCAATAAGTATTACTTCTAGGAAATCTGTAATAAGTATAACTTCTAGGAAATCTGTAATAAGTATTACTTCTAGGAAATCTGTAATAAGAATTACTTATAGGAAATCTGTAATATAAGTATTACTAATAGGAAATCTGTAATTAATATTACTTATAGGACAGTTTGTGAAATCCAAACTAAAAGCTTAAAAGAAATGAATAATAAACCTTCTTGACTTAATAAAACTCGGATAAACGGTTATTCTTATCATATCAGTACATTTGATTTCTAAATATTTAGCCATAAATCTGGCGCAATTTTTAAAGTATCTCAGAAGGCGGGGTAAAATTAATTTTTTTTTCTTTTTGAACGTCTAGTTGTAGACGGCAATATTATCTAAATTCGTTATGCAACTCAGCCTTATAACTAGCTGCATCGAGCATTATTTGTTTCTTAATTAATTCTTTTATCTCTGGTTGCAGATATTCTCCCCTGCAAAAGATATTAATTAAGCTTTATTAAAATTGCTTTTTCGAATACAATTTATAACATTTACAAATTATTCCTTCAATTTATTTTACCGTGTGTCCTAAAGTGATTAAAATTTAAATTTTGAAAGATTTTAGTCGAAGACAAATTAATCAGTCGCATTCCCCTCTTAGGGTTAATTTCTTTTCTGAGTAGCAACATCCCTTCTTCGCCAGCTGATGGTGTGTTCGTATCTCAGTTGATACGCTTATGCCGGAACAAGTACGAAATATACGGACTTTGTTCTGAGAGCTAGGCGTCTTTCAGATAAGCTTCTAAGTCAGGGATATGTTTGTAATCGACTAACATCGTCCCTGAAGAAAATTTTCGGTCGATATGGGGAACTCGTCATACACTATGATGTCCCATTCTCCAGAATGGTGGATGATATTCTGACATAGACCATTTGAACCATCCAACCAAAGATTGTACTCGATGTCTTCTAAAATGGAAGTAACCGGATCTGACAGTTCTACCGAATTGAAGCGGCGGGTTTTGCTTACTCTTCCTGGGCACCTGGTCTCATTCTCATATCGGGAGTTTGCTTCTTTTCATGTGGTGAAGGTTTTTGTTTGTTTGCTTTGTTTTCCGTTTTATCCTGATATTTTATGCCTTCGGTTTCTGATTTTATGAATTATCGATTTTGTGTTGTAACAAGGGATATGGTCATTATCCATATTTGTCATTGACATCGTTTCCTTTACCAAAACTAACCTGGCAATAATGTGAAATGTGCGAAAATGTTTAATTATTCTTTCAATCGTTCTGTTATATAATTTGTCCACTGATGATGTTTTTTTAAATGTCTGCGTTGCACTCATTTCATCCGCAGTTTGCAAAAATTCTCAGGGACATTATGTCCTCTATTACCACCAAATGGTCAAATGGGTAATCCGTTGGGGTAAAAAGGGGCATTGCTACATGCGGTCACATCTAGAATATGTCTAAAAAAATGAAGATTTCAGCCTTTAAATAGGAATAATAAAGAAGTACCGAAATTGACATAAAACAAGCAATACAAAAGATTATACACATAATAAAAATCAAAGAAGTACCTAACAGTTATTCGGTCTACAAGTCGAGAAGGCAATGCAAAAGTCATCAGAGAAAAACAGAACGAAATCGATTTTCTTCTTAAAGAAGTACAGAATGACATGTTTCTATTGTGTAGAGATGTTTTAAAATCAAGTTTCCTTCATTCAAATGTTACAACAATTCATACAAATATAGCATTGCATCACATCACTGCAATAACCAAAAGGGAGGATGGTCCGATATCCTTTGTTTAAGACCCGTTTGGTGAAGACGATCCGATATACTTTCTTCTCGGATCGATTGTAGACGGCACATTTTCATCTGTCTAGACTGATTTTGCGCTCGTTCAATATCTCATTACGGGCTTTCTTTCGGCTCATCTGACTCTTCTTCTTCTTTCGCGTGATCGATCATCAGTTCTTTAATGGATGAAAAATTGATGAGTTCGGAATTCCTGAAATTCAAACTGAATCCTTTGACGCAGACTTTTTCCATACCCATGGACGTGCGGTAAGCATGTTTCTTTGAGCCTCCATTGACAATTCGAAATATGATCCCATTCAATTCGTCTGTCAGCTCACCCAAATGATCTCCAAGAGGAGCCTCGTTCTTGTCCGATATACAGATGTAGATGATGCTGTTTGTGTAGTGATACAAGACATCTCGGCCAAGGAAACCCAACACGTGGTACAACTTCAGGCGAGCCCAGGATGTGATGAAAGTGGACATGTAGATTTGGAAATTGACACTCACGGGGATAATGTTTTATGGTGTGAATGTCAAGACGTTAAACATTTTACGACATGTGCACAGTGTCGTCGCTCATTATATTAAACATGTTAAAGTTCCATACACCTTTGGTAGCATCTGCCTGGAACTGATAGACGTCGTCCACTTGATCTTTAAAAAAGAAGGTGGACATGGGTAAATTTCTTAGTTGCCCGAGTTTGCCCCAGACAGAATTTAAAACAAAGTTTGGCTAGGGACCTCAAACCTTTTTTTATCAAGTCCCATTCCAGTTGAATTCCCTCGTTTTGGAAATAAACTCAATGCAACTCTTGTTTTTCTCTCTTTTTGGGGGAATGGTACCGTCCGCCAGTCTTCTAAACTAGGCTGGAAATCCCGAAGCCTCCTTTTTCAACATTAAAAACTATTGATGTAGATGGAGAAAACTCTACCTTCTTTTGTTTCGGGGTTGTATCGAGTTGTCTCTGTTCAGTATCTGCAGGAGGTCTATCCTTTCTCTATGGCACTTTGAAGTCAATTGCTGGTCCAGAAGCCCAAGAAACTCCTCTCTTTGTTGCTATGGACACAGCGACCATTCGTTTCCATTGCAGCGCAAGTCCTACAAAACGTAAACTTGAATTTTTCATTGACCCGAGCAGGTAGCAATGGAAAATCAAGAATTTTGGGCGGAAGCATTTTACGGTGCTAAAGTAGTTTGAAGATCTTCAAAATGTTTGCTGGTGACAGAGGGATGCCCTACTGGATACTCTCCAAAGGAATATTAAAGGAAATCTACTGAAATACTTTTGTAAATTCTTGAATATAATATGTAAAACATGTGAAAAAAATACATGAGATAAAGTAGGTCCTGATCATCTGTATCATAAACTTTTCTTGTCCTCTCTTAAAAGGAAGGAGGGGATATCCAACAACACCTAGTTGCAGCACCAACAGCAACCTCCCAGAACACCCACTGAAAAACACAAAGAAGTCACGCACAGAAAGAGACGCAGAGGTACAAGAAACGTGAAATCTCAGAAAAACATAAAACACAAATGAGTACACATAAGCCAACGAGAACAATGGGCAAACGTAGCCGACTAAGGACGGCCATCTGCCACGTCAGTAGCAGACGGTGTGGTTATCCTGGATACCATGCGCACAACCCTTCCACTTTTTCAATTACCCAGAGGTCTTGAAGAACGTATAATTGTGGAGTAAAACAACCTCCTCATTGTAAGATGACTGCAAAACACAAAGGCCCAAGAAACACAGATGAATATGGAAATAAAAATATGGCATGCGTAATACAATCTGTGCTCTGCTGGATGTAGCGAACTCATGTATGTTATCACCCGAGAAATCCGACTGACATTCAGAGGGGACAGTTCCCTAGACCTACAACTTATTGTAAAAGTAGATCTTGGAATATATTCTTTGCCTCAGAAAGATCTTAGAACCTCAACCAAAATAATGTAAATACTACGAATCAAATCCATAACACATTTAAGACCCCCGCATAGAAGATACCCTCAAATATTGAACTCTATTAAATTAACCAAATTTAGATTCTTCCAAGAACAGACCTTTTAAATTCCGATCCAACTCATAATCTCCAATTTCCAATAATATCTTAACATATCTAATATTCTTAAGCTCGTGAGAATAGGATATGTTTTTCTTCTCAGAAAAAATCCTTCTGTCTTTTCTGAATGTCTGTCGGATTCCTCGTGCATGGGTATCGTAAAAGGTACAAGGAAAACCAACGAGTTAAAGAAGATCCAGACGATAATCTCAATAGCACTCACAAAAGAGCACCAAATTGAGCATCGACGGACCCCTAGCAAGCTAGAGGTGGGACAAGGTACCTGGGAGAAATTAGCATCTCATCTTGGCTAGCCGCACCTGCCGTCGATGTTCATGCACTGAAATGAAAACAATATATAAAGAATACATGCACTGTCCGTGGTTTCGTCTATGAAGAAAGTGCTATGGCGACCATATCAGGGAAAAATACTGTCAAAACACTGTCAAATCCCTCGCAGGGAACGTTTTTACGACCTCCACGCGACGAAGGGCATAAGTGTGACACAAAGGAAATAAAGAAGATCCTGACGACAATTTCAGCACCAAATGAGTTAAAGGAGATCCTGACGATAATCTCAAATCACATAGAAAAATCAAGCTCAAAGGAGCTGTTAAGATAAGGGCCGGATTTAGCCCTGAAATCACTCGATTATTTCTCGGGCGCTGTCCTTCAAATTTAGATAAAAGTTGGTCAGGATAAAAATATAAAGTATTATAAGATTCCTAGTAGGTGTTTTATTTAAATAAATTCGATGAAAGATGTTATAATTACGGGTTGAAGAGGTATAGGTATGACGGAAAACGTTGAATTTCGCTCGAAAATGCACAAAAAATGCATTATTTTAAGCATTTTTACGTTTATTATGCTTCTGTTACCGTTTAATGTCAAAATTGGATAAGCAAAATTAACTTTGAGGTTATTATATTAATATAATTGGCAAATTCTGCAATCCGGAAACTGAAAAACGGTTTTATTTCGTTCATGTAGCTTTCTGGCGCGAAATACACACGGTGTAGAAAAAGACAACTTTCTTGTTTATGTCCTTCCAAACGGTTAAATATTTGATCGGAACACACACTGAATAGATTGTTCCGTGATATAAAAAGAAAAAGACGACAATATAAGGTACTTTAACGCTCTAGAGGCAAATTTAAAAATAGTCAGCCATCCCCCATTTTTTCGTTTTTCGCCTGTGGGACATTGTCCCCCCTCGCTTCAGAACCCCTCTTGGCCAGAAAATGTGTTTTATTGATATACACCTTTGATGAAAGTGGCATTGTAAAGCGAGGGGGGGGGACGATGTTGTATAAAATTTTTCCGTTTTCCATTGATTTCTGTGTAAAAAAACCGCTTATTTTGACCAAAATATCGGTTTTATTTTGCATAAATTATCCCATCTGAAAGCAGATTCATATGCAGACCAATGAGTTAAAGAAGATCCTGACGATAATCTCAACAGCACTTACAATAGAGCACTATGTTGAGCATCGACGGACCCCTAGCAAGCTAGAGGTGGGATCAGGTGCCCGGGAGGAGTAAGCATCCCCTGTTGGCTAGCCGCACCAGCCGTCGATGTTAATGCACAATAAAGAACACAGTATACAAAATGCATGTACTGTCTGACGCTATGTCTATATAGAAAGTGCTATGGCGACCATGTCAGGGAAGTATATTCAAGTTACTTCAAATTTCAACCGAAAAAGATTCTCAATTTTTGCATTTTGAAATTTCGACTTTTTCAGGGCAGATTCTACGCCTTATCTTAACAGCTCCTTACTACACATAAATTAACGATGCCAATGGACAATTATTTTATATTAAATTACGATGCAATTATGTTGTTAAATTGTTAATGAAACATCCAATTTTCAAACAACATGCTGTAAATCACTGGGACAGTATCTATTAATTGTGCATTACGTTGTTAGAATGTCGAATTTCTTTCATAGTAGTATTTGTATTTTGTTTTATAATGCTTTCTGTACATGTTCATGATTTGCTCCTCTTCTTTCCCGCATGTATGTGTACTGTCCCAATGCCCCCACCATACACAGAATATCATCACTGACGTGTCTCCCCTCGAACCTTAGTGGTATAAACCCGACCTCTAGGCAAAGATATGATTGCAACTGATATCTTAAATGTGGAATTTAACGTCTTTAAATTCGATAGCATCATTTAAGAACAGATCAATTAGCAGCATGGACCAGACATGCACGTTTCGGGTACTTAACCCTCGTCAGTGATCCTCGATCTAAACAATGTAATATGGTCAATTCGTGAAGCCTATTCAGCACGTTTAATAGATGTTCCATGATGAGGTCTGTGGTAAGTTCCTCCGCTTTCATTAAGGGGACAACGATTTGGTCAACCACATCGTGATGAACGACTACACGTCCCAGGTCGATAGTCTTTGAAAGCTGAATCCAGTACCTCGTGTCAAATACTCATAATGGAGATCCAGGATTTGTTTCCCTTGTCAGGGTGGGTCAAAGTAATCTCGATTGTTGTTTCTTTGCCTCGAGTACTTAAAACTGTCCCCACTCTTCTTTAAACGTGTACGCTGTAGATCTGAACCCAACTTGCTCTATTGTAGGTGATGTGATTTCAGCTTCAGCAAGATCTAGTATTCTTTGATCGTTTATTGTGTTGATGGAGATTGAGTTCTGTAGTGGGTGCTGTAACAGAGTGTTGTTTTCTTTGGAGTTCTGCTGTGGGTGCTGTAACAGAGTGTTGTTTTCTTTGGAGTTCTGTAGTGGGTGCTGCCACAGAGTGTTGTTTTCTTTGGAGTTCTGCTGTGGGTGCTGTAACAGAGTGTTGTTTTCTTTGGAGTTCTGCTGTGGGTGCTGTAACAGAGTGTTGTTTTCTTTGGAGTTCTGCTGTGGGTGCTGTAACAGAGTGTTGTTTTCTTTGGAGTTCTGCTGTGGGTGCTGTAACAGAGTATTGTTTTCTTTGGAGTTCTGCTGTGGGTGCTGTAACAGAGTGTTGTTTTCTTTGGAGTTCTGTAGTGGGTGCTGTAACAGAGTGTTGTTTTCTTTGGAGTTCTGCTGTGGGTGCTGTAACAGAGTGTTGTTTTCTTTGGAGTTCTGCTGTGGGTGCTGTAACAGTGTTGTTTTCTTTGGAGTTCTGTAGTGGGTGCTGTAACAGAGTGTTGTTTTCTTTGGAGTTCTGTAGTGGGTGCTGTAACAGAGTGTTGTTTTCTTTGGAGTTCTGCTGTGGGTGCTGTAACAGAGTGTTGTTTTCTTTGGAGTTCTGTAGTGGGTGCTGTAACAGAGTGTTGTTTTCTTTGGAGTTCTGCTGTGGGTGCTGTAACAGTGTTGTTTTCTTTGGAGTTCTGCTGTGGGTGCTGTAACAGAGTGTTGTTTTCTTTGGAGTTCTGCTGTGGGTGCTGTAACAGTGTTGTTTTCTTTGGAGTTCTGCTGTGGGTGCTGTAACACAGTGTTGTTTTCTTTGGAGTTCTGCTGTGGGTGCTGTAACAGTGTTGTTTTCTTTGGAGTTCTGCTGTGGGTGCTGTAACAGTGTTGTTTTCTTTGGAGTTCTGCAGTGGATGCTGTCACAGAGTGTTGTTTTCTTTGGAGTCATGATGTGGGTGCTGTAACAGAGTATTGTTTTCTTTGGAGTTCTGCTGTGGGTGCTGTAACAGAGTATTGTTTTCTTTGGAGTTCTGCTGTGGGTGCTGTAACAGTGTTGTTTTCTTTGGAGTTCTGCTGTGGGTGCTGCAACAGTGTTGTTTTCTTTGGAGTTCTGTAGTGGGTGCTGTAACAGAGTGTTGTTTTCTTTGGAGTTCTGCTGTGGGTGCTGTAACAGAGTATTGTTTTCTTTGGAGTCATGATGTGGATGCTGTCACAGAGTGTTGTTTTCTTTGGAGTCATGATGTGGGTGCTGTCACAGAGTGTTGTTTTCTTTGGAGTTCTGCTGTGGGTGCTGTAACAGTGTTGTTTTCTTTGGAGTTCGGCTGTGGGTGCCTGTAACAGTGTTGTTTTCTTTGGAGCT
>VSWD01000001.1:449261-465438 GCA_033119305.1 Pinctada imbricata | reverse complement strand
GTTTTCTTTGGAGTTCTGCGTGGGTGCTGTAACCGAGTGTTGTTTTCTTTGGAGTTCTGCTGTGGGTGCGTAACCGTTGTTGTTTTCTTGGATTCTGCTGTGGGTGCTGTAACAGAGTGTTGTTTTGTTTGGAGTTCTGCTGTGGGTGCTGTAACAGAGTATTGTTTTCTTTGGAGTCATGATGTGGGTGCTGTAACAGAGTGATGTTTTCTTTTACTAGCACCATCCACCAAATCATCTACTTTTGGAAATGTGGCCTTAAATTTTTGCCAATCGTCTGGCTTCAAGAATAGTTCATTTCTGCTTGGTTTGGATTCATTGTAGTCCGAAACCAGAAGTAGCAGATGTCAACTCCCGGAAATATGTTTTTGATACTGACCTGTATAGACGCTTGTCTACTAGATGACCTTTAAACATGACGGCAGCCGTTTCATCTATGAGTTCTAGGTTGCCCCTTAAAGTGATTAATCTTTTTTAGGGGACAGGAAATCCCTTTGGTGGTCGGTTTATTAGGCTGAACCCATTCACAGAGGTCTACAAAGGTATCCATGTTCCATGCTCTGCTTACGTCTTCAAACATAATAGTATTACCTATTCTTGTGCAAATAAGTGTTTACTCGTGTTCTAATCGTTCTCCTTCGGAATAAATTAGGATATATAAGGGTACCCATTTTATATGCAATAATATAGTATGTTTTGGTAGTGAGGGATGTGTGATTGATGTAACCAGTAATTATCAGTATGCCCGGCTCGCTTCCATTAAAAAATAGACAAAATACTAATGGTTTAGTCTTTACGAGACCATTTATAGCTTTTACAGGCCAAGTTTGAATATTTGATAATGTTGCTTGCCATAGCACGTTCTAGGTAGACATACCCTCAAACAGTGCACATTTTGTAGATATTGCTTTCATTTTGGTGTGTGAACATCGAGGCGGGTGCGGCTAGCCAAATAGGGGATGATTACTCATCCCGGGCAACTTGTCCCATCTCCAGCTTTCTAGGGGTCCGTCGATGCTCAATTTGTCGTCAGGATCTTCTTTATCTCATATGCTCAATATGTACTCTATTGTGAGTGCTGTTGAGATTGTCGTCAGGATCTTCTTTATCTTATTTTAATTGTAAAATATCTTCAAATTCAACGTCTTCAAATTCATTTCACATGAAGCCAAGTTCGATCAACTTCGGTTGATCGTCCGTCTTTTCAACACATTTAAAATTTTCTGTTACAAAATTTCTTGAAATTTCTAAATCATATGCATCATATCCCACCCATTCTGCTACTTTTTGGTACATTTTTGGACATACTAATTTGCATACTTTTTGGCCATATGACATTGTTTAGACTGATGATCACTGACGAGGGTATAGTACCCGAAACGTGCATGTCTTGTCCATGCTGTAAATTAATCAGGTTTTAAATGATGCTATTGAATTTAAAGACGTTTAACATTCACGATGATTTTCATTGAAAACGTTTATTCTTTTTTATAGGGATATATTTCATTTACAAATTATCAAAATGATTCTGATTTTGATAATAGCTGGGTGAAAAGGTCATTCTATGTAACACATATCTACAAGATTAAGTGCTATCTCAATATGACCTTGTCACATGTTCTTAACATCACCCTCAGGCAGCGTACTTACCTTGGTGTCGCCACATGTTGAATATTGACTTTCTACATAGGAACGATTCTATGTCATGCTAGTATGATAACGTTTGGACTCATAATTAGATGATTAATTTTAATATTTCATTATTAGTTATTCAACTATATACATGAACGAAAATAAGTAAGTATCCGAGAAACATTGTCGGTATGTACAATATTTATATTGAAGTACCTCTCATTCTCGCCTCTGGGTAAACTACCAACATGATTATTGTTGTCAACTAGGAAGTGATGCCCAGTACACGTTGACAGTACACACGAGTAGATATGTGGATAAATTACTTTCACATGTCTGATTTGATAAAGCTTTGGGAATTTATTAATTAGAATATTCTTAACTTATTTATTTATAAATGACAGTATTATTTTTTTTCGGATGTCGTATAGTGCATTTGTGTAACACTTATTCCCTTTGTCGCGTGGAGCTCGTAAAAAAGTTCCCCGCAAGGTGTGTGTCAGCAAGTGTTTTTAATATTTTTACCTGACATGGTCGCCATAGCACTTTCTACATAGAAATAACCTCCGACAATGCAGTGCATGTATTTCATATATTTTATTGGGATGCTTACTCCTCCCTGGTACTATTGTCAGGATCTTCTTCGACTCTTTTGTCGTTGTGATCCTGGTTCCAGTGCAGTGTCGCAGAAATTAACACTGTACGCTAATCCAAACTGCGTAAATCACTTACGATCCAACAAATACGGTGATTGAAATGCTGGTGGGCAGAAAAGAGACTGCTGGGACTACATTGTATGACCAAGGAAATTTAATTAGCAATGAAACAAGTTATTTACTTCCCAATTCTCTAATTATGAAAATGAATCGCAAATTAGCCGTAGGAATGGACAAGAACTCAAGATGTGATATAACTCAGTCAAATTTACAAGAAATTCATCAATTTTAATATATTACGAACGTTACCAACCATCTTACAACTAAATATTACATTTAGCTTTTACAAAATGACATTTTCCCTAAAATGAATAAAAAGCCTATTGAAATTAGTGTCAAAAGAAGAACAGTCTTCATAATCTGAAAAAAAAATGAATATTAAAAATTAAAGAGAATAGAACAATTTGCTAATTATCGTTTAAGGTATCCGATTACCATAGGGCATTATTTTATGTCTGGAAAGGTACAACAAACTATATATTTTCTGAAAGGTTATAATACCTACAGCACAGAAATAAGAATTTTGGGGTCAGAAAAAATAAGGGGAATAACTTATAAAACATCTAAATAGTCTATTTTCCCTATACATCATGTACAAAATATCTTTTTTGTACAGGAGTTTTCCCTTTGATTTTTAAGACCTGGGAGTCTTATATCTGTAATCAGGGCATCATAATCTTTCAAAAAATATATAGTTTATAGTACCTTACCAGACATAAAGTTTACCATACCTTACAATGGAGATGATTAAATCGCTATGTAAAATGACTCTATTGTACAACGGATACCTTAAGAAATCGCCTAGATAGATTTTGATATTTATTCATGTAATAAGTATTACTTATAGGAAATCTGTAATAAGTATTACATATAGGAAATCTGTAATAAGTATTACTTGTAGGAAATCTGTAATAAGTATTACTTATAGGAAATCTATTTGTGAAATCCAAACCAAAGTTTGAAAGAAATGAATATTTACCTTTCTTGCCTTAATAAAACTCGGATAAGGGGTAATTCTTATCGTATCAGCATATTAGATTTCTAAATAGTCAGCCATAAATATGGCGCAAGTTTTAAAATATCTCAGGAGGCGGGGTAAAATTGAATTTGTTTCTTTTTGAACGTCTGGTTGCAGACGGCAATATTATTTAAATTCGAACTCAGCCTTATAACTAGCTGCATCGAGCTTTATTTGTTTCTTAATAAATTCTTGTATCTCTGGTGGCAGATATTGGATTCTCTCCTGCAAAAGAGATTAATTACGATTTATTAGAATTACTTTTTCGAATACAATTTATAACACTTACATTCATAAATTAGTCCTTTAATTTAGTTAACCGTGTCCTAAAAGTGATTTAAACTTAAATTTTTTAAAGGCTTTAGTCTAAGACAAAGGTTTTTAATAAATGATTTATCAGTCGCAGTCCCCTATCATAGTCTAAATATCAAATCTTCCTTTACCAAAACCAACCTTGCAATTATGTGAAATGTGCGAAAATGTTTAATTATTCTTTCAATCGTTTTGTTATATAATTTAACTTTATGTTTTTAATATGTCTGCGTTGCACTCATTACATCCGCAGTTTGCAAAAATTCTCAGGGACTTAATGTCCTCTATTACCACCAAATGGTCAAATGGGTAATCCGTTGGGTAAGAAGGGGCATTATTACATGCGGCCACATGTAGAATATGTCTAAAAATGAAGATTTCAACTTTTAAATAGGAATAATAAACATTAAAGAAGTACCAAAATTTACAGAAAACAAGCAATACATAAGATTATTCACATAATAAACAACATAGAAGTACCTAACAGTTATTCAGTCTCAAAGTCGAGAGGGCAAGACAAAATCATCAGAGAAAAACAGAACAAAATCCTTTTTCTTTTTAAAGAAGTACAGAATGACATGCTTTTATTGTGTAGATATATTTTAAAATCAAGTTTCCTTCATCAAAATGCTTCAACAATACATATAAATATAGCATCACATCACTGCAATAGCCAAAACGGAGGATGGTCCGATATCCTTTGTTTAAGACCCGTTTGGTGGAGACGATCCGATATACTTTCTTCTCGGATCGATTGTAGACGGCACATTTCCATTGTCTCGACTGATTTTGCGCTCGTTAAATGTTTCAATACGGGCTTTCTTTCGGCTCGTCTGACTCTTCTCCTTTTTCCACATGCTCGATCATCAGTTCTTTTATGAACGAGAAATTGATGAGTTCGAAATTCCTGAAATTCAAACTGAATCCTTTAAGGCAGAATTTTTCCATACCCCTGGACGTGCGGTAAGCATGTTTCTTTGAGACTCCATTGACAAATTCGAAATATTCGAAATATGATCCCCATTCAATTCGTCTGTCAGCTCACCAAAATAATCTCCCAGCAGGAACCTCGTTCTTGCCCGATATACAGATGTAGATGAATTAGATGATGCTGTCTGTGTAGTGATCTCGGCCAAGGATATCCAACACGTGGTACAACTTCAGGCGAGCCAAGGATGTGGCGAATGGTACCGTCCGCTTAAGTCTCGTCACAGTAGGCTGGAAATCCCGAAGCCTCCTGTTTCAATGTTAAAACATATTGATGTACGTAGAGAGAAGTCCACATTCTCTTGGTTCGGGGTTGCATCGAGTTGTCTCTGGTCTGTATAAGAATTGATACATCCCCAGGAGGTCGTACCCTTTCTCTATGAGAATTGATACATCCCCAGGAGGTCATACCCTTTCTCTAAGTTCAAATAAGTGTCAAAAGGAGAACATTCTTCATGGTCTGAAAAATAAAAATAGAAAAGCAAAAATAAAAGAGAATAGAACAATTTTGCTCATTATCGTTTAAAAAATCGCCTAAATAGAATTTGATACTTATTCATGTAATAAGTATTGCTTATAGGAAATCTGTAAAATCCAAACTAAAAGTTTGAAAGAAATGAACATTGATCCTTCTCGACTGTATAAAACTCGGATAAGGGGTATTTTTTTTTGTATCAGTATATAAGCCATAAATCTTGCGCAAGTTTTGAAATATCTCAGAAAGCGGGGTAAAATTAAATGTGTATCTTTTTGAACGTCTGGTTGCGACAGGCAATATAATTTAAATTCGTTATGCAACTCGTCTTTATAACTAACTGCATCGAGCATTATTTGTTTCTAAAATAATTCTTTTATCTCTGGTGAAGATATTGGATTCTCTCCTGCAAAAGAGATAAATTAAGCTTTATTAGAATTACTTTTTTCGAATACGATTTATAACATTTAGATTTACAAATTAGTCCTTTCATTTAGTTTACCGTGTGTCCTAAAAGTGATTAAAATTCTAATTTTGAAAGATTTTGGTCAAAGGCAAAGACAAAGGGTTTTTATAAATGATTAATCAGTCGCAGTCCCCTATGAGGTGTTAATTTGACATGGTTTTAAAATCAAATCTTCCTTTACCAAAACTAACCTGGCAATGATGTGAAATGTGCGAATATGTTTAATTATTCTTTCAATCGTTTTGTTATATAATTTAACCACTGATGCTTTTAATATGTCTGCGTTGCACTCATGCAAAAAATTCTCAGGGACTTAATGTCCTCTATTACCACCAAATGGTCAAACGGGTAATCCGTTGGGTAAGAAGGGGCATTGTTACATGTTGCAACATCTACAATTTGTCTAAAAATGAAGATTTCAACTTTAAAATAGGAATGATAAACATTACCGAAATTAACATAAAACAAGCAATACAAAAGATAATACACAAACATCGACGCTGTAGAACTGAAAGGTCGTAAGTGCAATTAATTTTTCAGGAGAGAAAAAACTGTTTTACATTGCTATTTTGCAATCCAAAAGAAAAAAGAAACCATAAAAACTTTGCATTTGAATATATAAACGTAAGGCAATATGTTTTTCCACACAAATTTTAATATGAATACAAAGACTTGCTAAATATATCACATACGACCTTTCATACTCATCAGACTGGGGATTTTTGTCTATTATTTCCTTTACAATACACTTACGACCTTTTTGAATTAAAATTTAGGCAAATTATGGGTCGTATCTGACACATACGACCTTTCATAAGTAAGTTTTTCAATCCGTTACCATGGTTACAGATGGAATATCATTATGAAATTTCACAGGGAGATGGGGAATGGTGTGACCTATCTGTTAATAGCAAAAAGTCAAAAAGGTCGTTAGTGTTACTTACAACCTTTCAATTCTACAGCGTCGACATGTAATAAACATCAACGAAGTACCCAACAGTTATTCAGTCTCAAAGTCGAGAAGGCACGGCAAAATCATCAGAAAAAAAACAAAACGAAATCGTTTAAATTAATGAAATAAAGTTTCATTCATCACAATGTTACAACAATACATACAAATATAGCATTGCATCACATCACTGCAATATCCAAGAGGGAGGATGATCAAATCTCCTTTAAGACCCGTTTTGGTGTAGACGATCCGATATGCTTTCTTTAAGGGACGATTGTAGACGGCACATTTCCATTTGTCTCAACTGATTTTGCACTCGTTCAATGTTCCAATACGGTCTGCTGTTCAGCTTGGCTCGTCTGACTATTCTTCTTCTTCCGCGTGCTCTATCATCAGTTCTGTATTGGAGGAAAAATTGATAAGTTGGGAACTCCTGAAATTCAAACTGAATTCTTTGACGCAAACCCCTCTACAGATGTAGATGATACATCTCGGCAAATGGTATCCAACCTCAGGCCAGACAAGGATGTGGTGTGAGTGGATCACTGACGAGGGTTTAGTACCAGGTCCATGCTGTAAATTTATTAGGTCTTAAATGTTGCTATTGAATTTGAAGACGTTTAGCATTTGGTATTGATACTCATGGGGATAAAATTTGATGTGTTTTTACGACACGTGCACAGCATCGTCGCTCATTATATAAAAGTGCCATAGATCTTTGGTGGAATCCGCCTTGAACTGATAGAAGTCGTCCACTTAATCATTAAAAAAGAGGGTGGACCTGAGTAAATTTCCTCGTTGTCCGAGTTTGTCCCAGACATAAATCAAACACAGTTTGGCTAGGGACCTCAAACCTGCGTTCCCAAGCCGGTTGACTTCCCCCGTTATGGAAATAAAGCTTGATGTGCCTCTTATTTTCCTCTATTTTTTGGCGAAAGGCCAAAGTCTCTATACACTAGGATGGAAATCCCGAAGCCTCCTGTTTCAACATTAAAATTATTGATGTATGTGGCTCTGTGAAATTCAACGTTGGTCCAGAAGCCCAAGAAACTCCTTTCTTCGTTATAATGGACACAGCGATCATTCTTGTCCATGCAGCGCTAGTCCTACACAACGGAAACTTTAGCTTTTCATTGACCCGAGCAGATAGAGGTCTTTGGGCGGCAGCACTTTGCATTTTACGATCCCAAAGTAATTTTGATGATCTTTAAAATCTTTGTTGATGACCGAGGGATGCCCTTCTGGATACCGAAAAGTTTTGATGGACCAGTGATAGAGACTTGTGATGGCGGATTTCTTCACCCGGTTTGACTGTGTAGTGCAACCTGATGGCATTGTTCTGACCTCAAATCCAGGCTATCCACGACCGTCTTCATGGAAGGGTCCTTGACAGCTTGTCTCTGAATGTTTCCAGATGCTGACATATCTATACCCTTTGTCCCTAATTGTTTTCTCTCGAATCCTTTTCAATATGTAGAGCTCGTCGGTCGTTTTATCCGTGCGGTTATGGCGATCTGTCGGATAGCAGATTTTTCAGCCGTGCCTGTGACATCCAAGGAACTCGTGCCCTGTAATGGTCTGATGACAATACCCATCGCAGTGATACCGGGTTCCTGGAATGTGGTACTCGCCCTGGTTCAGAACATGGCGGATCCAGATGTCAGAATTTAACATTTCGAATTCTAACCACTGGATACAAGCTTTGCTGTAGTTAGGTTGACGTCACTAATTGGTGATCACGGCAATCGGTGACTTGACAACATGTTTGTCAAACACACAAACCTGCTACGTCTTTCGATACAGTTTTTGAAATTATTTTTATTATAATAACTCAAGACGTTTAACTTAAGATTGATGATCTCTGACAAGGGTTAAGTACCCGAAACGTGTATGTCTGTTCCATGCTGCAAATTTGTCTATTCTTTAATAATCCTATTGAATTTGAAGACGTTAAACATTCTTATAATTTTGCCTTGACTTCTCGACTTTGAGACTGAATAACGGATAGATACTTCTTTGATATTAATAATCACAAAGTATTAGATCGCAAGATCTTTTGTCTCGTCATATTATGTATGTACATGTCAAAGGTATCAAACAATAAAAACAACACAGAAGAACACAACTAAATTTTTTATCAACAAATGTTCTTCAAACAACGGATCTTCAAATCACGCAACACAGCAAAATATTGCATAAAAATCTATGAGGTGTTGAATTATAATACCATTTGTTCAAGAATGTTAACATAACGCTTTGTTCTTTGTCTCTGAAAGTATCCACAGAACATATGTCGCCCTCTCTGCATAATTTGCTTTGTGTCGGAATTTTGTGTTGAAAAGAAATATACGTCCTCTTTTTTAGGATAATCTTTGAAAATTTATTAGTGAACTCAGATCCCTTATCCGTTCGCAGTCGTTTACATTTTCTTCCTTTATTATTTATTGCTTCAAATTCTTTGGTGACCTCTTCACCAGTTTTATTGTTTCGAGGTGTCACCCACAGGTACTTTCAAAATATGTCAATAACCATAAGTTAGAATTTCACACCATCATTGAATTTAGACAACGTTTGCATAAATCTGCATCGTGTTGAGCACATAAAGTGAAAACTCTTACTTTTGCTCGTTTGGAGGTATGTCCGATAGGTTTTTGTATGCTGCAGTTGTCTTGTTTTTCCAACTATTTGCGAATTATACCTGTATGTTTGATACCATTTTGCCGTAATGCTCTGTAAATTTCCGGGGCCTAGATAAGCACCTGCATTTGACAAGTTGTAATATACGTGTTCTCATTGTGTGAAATAATGGTTTGAAAACATCTTTTTTATTAGTTTACATCAAATGCTAAACGCAGTAAAAGGCACATGCCGATAATGTTATCACCTTCATATTTCTTCATTTTGATAATTTTTATATGTATAAAGTTGATACAGAAATGACAAACTAAGACAAGATATCACATAGTATATTACGGAGTTTGGAGGAAAGGTCTTCCAGCAAATTGTCGGAATTCCAATGGGGACCAATTGTGCCCAACTCCTTGCCGACATTTTCCTTTACTCGTACGAAGGTGAATTCATTCAATCTCTGGTCTCTGAAGGGAAAAGACACTTAGCTTCTGGCTTCAACTTCACTTACAGATACATAGCAGTATCTATCCTTCGGAGCTTGAAGTCAAAGAAACTACAGAGACAAATGTAAACGTCTTCAAATTGAATAGCATCATTTAAGAACAGATAAATTTGCAACGTGGACCAGACATGCACGTTTCGGGTACTTAACCCTCATCAGTGATCCTAAATCTAAACAATGTAATATGCCAAAAAAGTATGAAAATTACTATGTCGAAAAAGTGTACCGAAAGACGTAGCAGGATGGATGGGATATGATGCTACAGGACCTACTTTTTAGAAATTTCAAGAAATTTTGATAACAGAAATTTAGAATGCGTTGAAGAAACGATCAACCGAAATTGATCGAACTTGGCTACATGTGTCCTCGGGGACTCCTGGTCCACCAGCAGTGACACTCACCAAGTGGTTTAAATGTAAAATAAAATAATTCAGCATCCTATTTGGACATAATGTTGTCCTACGACACTGATGGTCACAGTTTCATTCACGGACCATGATTATCACAGTAAACCACCATCATATCTTTTTGGAAATGATTAAGGCAGACTGAACAGTTCTATGTTTCCTCTCCCGTCGTTTGCTGCGTCCCAATTTTCCTACGTTCACCTTGTTTTCCGAGCCCATGTTCTTGAAGAGAGCTTTTATCGGAGAACTCGTCTGAATCGATGTTTTTGAAATAGATATTTATGATGTTGTAAAATAATGTACAAATCACATTGTTTTTTGATGAGCATACATTTTTGAATGTGTATTAATCAGCATTTAATTATTTTTACTATTTAAAACAAGTGGTTCTGCTTTGATATCCCACTGATGATGTGAAAGTTTCCAACTATTATGCATGTGCATAATGTAAATGTAGTTCTGTATTTATAGCTAGTTGATATTATCACAGCTTGTTTGTTTCTTGTTTGCTCAAAGAATAAATTTTTCTATTGTTATAAAGTGTGTGATTGTTTTTCGGAAAAAATCCGGTGCAAATCTCGGGGAAGACAACACCCTGGGGTAGAGATCATCCAACCAACGGATCACATGATTTTCATTTAAGGCTCATTGCTAAACATTTTAATTTTACCAATTTCCTTTCTAGGATTCTTTCGTTGTCTAATAGTGAGGAGAATTGTCAAATAAATGAATTGTATGTCTTATCATATGTGTCGCAACCGTTTCAATGGGAGTTCTCACAATTTTGCTTTGCCTTCTCGACTTTAAGACTGAAGAACGGTTAGGTATTTCTTGGATGTTTATCTTGTTATCCATCCCCTTGGATGATGTTGATCTCTCGGTGAAGCCCTATTGTATTGTCAGAGATTGTCTCCTTCTCCATTGAGTGAAACAAATATGACTTGACAGTAGGTGTTTTGATTATTTTACCTGACATGGTCGCCATAGCACTTTCTATATAGAAATGGCCTCAAACAGTGCAGTTCATGTTTTTTCATATGTTTTCATTTTCGTGAATGAACATCGACGGCGAGTGCGGCTAGCCAACAGGGGATGCTTACTCCTCCCGGGCACCTGGTCCGACCTCTATCTTGCTAGGGGTCCGTCGATGATCAATGCGTAATGTGGTGCTCTTTTGTGAGTGCTGTTGTGATTATCGTCAGGATCTTCTTTAACTGATTGCAATTTTCTCTCTTTATATTAATGATCAACATCGTTTGATGTTGAGTTCAAATCAAAGGAAAACAGAGATAATTCTGTTTGTGATAGAAGTATTTATTTTCGATAAAACAAAAGTTTGCGTTTACAAAGATATATTGATATTCTACTTAAGACTATTCTGTATGCCTAACTATTATCAATATTTTGAAAAAGATATTCTGTTGTTAGGGGTATATGTAATAGATGTAAAACAAAATATTTAGTCACTACAAACTTAGAGTAAAAAACAAAGGAGGGGATCTCCAACAACACCAGGTTGTAGTTCCTACAGCAAAACACCCAATGCAAAAGCATATTCACATACAAGATTCCCTAAACTCTCCACTTGGTGTACAATCTTCGCACTTTTAGTTAAAGAAGATCCTGACGATAATATCAACAGCACTCACAATAGAGCGCAAAATTAATTATCGACGGACCCCTAGCAAGGTAGAGGTGGGACCAGGTGCCCGGGAGGAGTTAGCATCCCCTGTTTGCTAGCCGCACCCGCTGTCGATGTTTATGAAGCATGGAGTCATTATGATGAGTGTACTGGCATGGAATGAAAGTATCAAACGAAGAAGTATCTTCGTTTAAAGCCTTTAAGGTATCCGTTGTACAAATAAATTTCAAGTGTAATATATAGCTAGAATTATTGAATACTTTTACCAAAATATACCTTATACAACATAAAAATGTTGTCTATCATCAAAGGTCGACATGCCAACCTTCGCTCAATCTACGGAAACTATCGAGACACTGCCGAAGATTACCGAGATAATTTTAACACTGTTTAAATGGACGAGACGTCCGCGAGATCTCCATTTGTACAATGGATACGTTAATAACAAACACAAGGAGTCGAACTCCGTTAGGTTTAGTGTAATCCCCACCTTAGAAGGATATAATTTTCCATCCTCGGAAGAAAGAAACTAGTTTCTAAAACCAACACACATATATCCACTTTGAACTAAAAGGAATTCGCCAAACTACCCGTATGAAGGCGGTATCTGCCATCCCTTCCTCTCAACAAGAATATGGTAACAGCATGTTTAATGGAGTCAATTTGATCGCAAAAGTATTTCCACATATCTGCTCTCATACTTATTGTTTTTATTTGTGTTCCTTCTTATGTATTTCTATGAGAATGTAGGAGTCGTACTGGATTATCTCCAACTTCTTTTCCTCAATCATGAAATCGGCCAACACGGTATCTTGCTCAAATGCTGTTGACATTTTTTTTCTTAGAAATGAAAAATACTTTACAAACGTTCGGAATTCATTCATTAAAGAAATGTCGTATAGTTATGTTGGGTTGTGTTCCTTGCTGTCCTGGCACCGATGCGGTTCTTAGAAATTAACACTAACGCCGATTCAAACTTAGTAAAATAACTTTAATATAACTGACAAGAGTTTAACTAACAAATACGGTACGCTAAATGCTGACATGCAGAGAGGAGACCGCTGGAATAAGTCTGAATTACATTTTCTAATCAGGGAAATTTATACTAACGAACAAACAAGTTATTTACTTCCCTATTCCCTGGTTATGAAAATGAATCACGAATTTTAGTCGTAGGAATGGACATGAACTCTAGAGATTATCTAACTTAAGCAACCAGTGTCCGTACACGGACCTACCCCCATTCCCGACATCACGTTTTTTTTTTATGTTTCCCATCTAGGTAATACTCCCTATCTAGGTAGTAATCATGTTCTCTCTCTGCATACCAGCATCGGAATATCAAAACAACAACAAAAATAAAGTACATACAACTGCATTCAAAATTCAACATATTCAATTCATAGTTCAGTGTACTTTATAATATTTAAATGTTATATAATCAATTAATGAAATAATTTCAAATATGATTCAACTTTAAAAGTCTTTATAGAATCATTAATCTTTTTGAATGTATCTGTCCAATTCACGCTTATCAGTAGTGGTCCATAGAGCGGTGGATCCAGGAAAAATAACGGGACCATTATTTTACACTCGCCCCACACAACAAAGACAAACACGCAGTGGTTGTCTCAGACACTTTACGGAAAGTCTTTATTGTTGTGAGGGTGAGATCCTAGTGCTCCGTACGTCTGCGATGTCTAGGAATGATAAGCTCGTCCTTCATCAGGCTTGTCCTGTAGCACTTGATATATATTCCGTCATCAGAAAATAAAAAATCCAATTAATATAATTCATGTTAATATATAGTGATGGCGTAGATTAATTAACATATTCCATTTCAACATCATTTCTTCTTTAAGTAGTTTTGTCTGTTTTTTTCTGTATTTTTCTGTTTTTTAATTAAAATAGCACAATGAGAATGTATACTTTCATATAAAAAGAAAAATTTTGAATTACAAATTTTTGCAAAATTAATTAATTTTCAGGGACTCCGTCCCTTTAACTAAATTACAAACTGTCTTAAGATTAAAAAAAGAAGGGAGGAGATCTCCAACAAGATTAACGAATTAAGATTAACGAACTAAGATTAACGAAAAGCCAATTGAAATAAGTGTCAAAAGGGGAGAAGTCTTCATGGTCTGAAAAATAAAAATAGAAAAGCAAAAATATGAGAGAATAGAAAAATGTTGTTAATTTTCGTTTAAAAAATCGTCCGAATGGATTTTGATACTTATTCATATAATAAGTATTACTTATTGGAAATCTCTTACTAAAATCTAGACTAAAAGTTTTAAAGAAATGAATGTTAACCCTTCTTGATTTAATGAAACTTGGATAAGGGGTAATTCTTATTGCATCAGTGTATTTTATGTCTAGATAATCAGCCATAAATTTGGCACAAGCTTTAAAGTATCTTAGAAAACGAGGTAAAATTGAATTCGTCTCTTTTTGCACTTCTTGTAGCAGACGACAATATAATTTAAATTCTGTATGCAACTCAGATTATCTCTTCTCTTCAAATGTTAAAATGCATTGCACTGTCTGAGGTTTTATCTATATAGAAAGTGCTATGGCGACCATGTCAGGGAAAATACTCAAAACACTTCCTGTCAAACCCCTCGCGGGGAACTTTTTTACGAGCTCCACACGACAAAGGGCATAAATGTGACACAAATGAGTTAAAGAAGATCTAGTCGCCACAACACTTTCTATATAGATATAACCTCAGACAGTGCAATTGATGTATTTCATGTATTGTTTTTATTTTCGTGCATGAACATCGACGGTGGGTGCGGCTAGCCAACAGGGGATGTTTACTCCTCCCGGGCACCTGATCCCACCTCTAGCTTGCTAGGGGTCCGTCGATGCTCATTTTGGTCCTCTACTGTGAGTGCTGTTGAGATTATCGTCGGGATCTTCTTTAACTCATCTATATGTAATTATCTAGTATACCTTGTTTAATTAGTGAAAAATGTACATTAAAAATATATTACTTCGTCAATATATACCATGAGTCGGACATACCTAGTTCACAAAGCTGCATTTTAATAAATTCTGCCCAATTGAACAAATTCTGATTCTCATCATTTATGTGCTAAAGAAACCAATCATAGCAATTTCTCAAAATACAGACTTTGGTACTTAGTAATTGAAACCAAAATCTGTGACACATAAGAGGTAGTCTTCCAAATTCAAATAACATGTATATAAAATATGTTCAATCTAAATCACGATAAGCATTTTATTATTTTTGTTCTTTCCATTATTTTACCACCCCATTGTTTATTTGATTTGCTGACAATTATCTCCAAATGGTATGGATTACGGGGTTAATTATTAGGCGTGAGAGAGACCCCAATTTATAATATGCCATACATGCATCAAATAATTAATAAGTCACTTTCTCATCGATTTATTTTTAAATCATTTAGTACATTAAACTAAGATGGAGGATGTCATGTATGTATTTTTTATCTCAGTCACACTGAACTTGATGGAATAAAATAGATATGTACGTTTTGTTACTAGTCTCCCCCCCCCCCTTGCATCTTTGTAGAAGCTCCCGTTCAAGAACAATTTGACTTTCTTTAAAGACATTTATTGACACTTTTCCCTCTTACCGTATCAGCGGAAATTTTTGCGAGTATCAAATTTCGCGATTCTATGGTAATTACAAATATGGATAATGGCCATATCACTGTACACAGCACAAAATCGACAATTCAGAAACCGAACGCATAGAAAACCAGGACAAAACAGAAACCAAAGCAAACAAACTAAACCCTCCACCAAGAAGCGGACTCCCGACATGAGAGTGAGACGGACATGAGAGTGAAAATAGCATGTCTTTATTTTCCCGAGTACAATTTTTCGTGACTCCTTAATTACAAGCCAATATGTACATGTGATGTCACCGTTTTGTACTTTTCGTTATTTTAGTCTTAGTAAGGTCTGTGATAAAACTACACTCTTTTCACATCTATTTGCGTTTAATTTGGAAAAGTAAAGCATGACGTATGTACGATCAGAACGAATTGTAAATGATAAACCAATTTCTGTTGTAACTTATCAAACACAATGTTTGCGAGAATAATTTTTCGCGATTCCAAATTTCTCACAAATATTTCTAGTTATACGGTATATCCTTTAGGTTTAGGAAATGAACTATGTGGTAAATCTACTATATATACATGTAGATTAAATGTCTGTCCAATAACTGAAAATATAATGTATGACGTATTCTTTATTTTAAATAAATCAGCATATTTAGGATAAATACAATTAACATGACTATATTTTTTGATGGAGATATACTTAAGCACTTCCATTTACACAATGTTCGAATACATGTATCTCATCATGATACTAGACTATCTCAAAAATAAAGGACAGTTATACTATGATTTAACTTTCTCAATGACAAATTTATCTTCA
>VSWD01000001.1:422501-448761 GCA_033119305.1 Pinctada imbricata | reverse complement strand
TACGTGAAAGGTCAAGGTTATGGTCATGAGGTCAAAAATTTTGGTATCAATGGAAAGGTATTGTCACAAGGAATACACATGTGAAATATGAAACCTCTATCACCAGCTTCCATTCAAAAGTTATGCCCAATGTTAAAGTTTTTCGGAAAACAGACAGACAAACAGACAGACGGACAGGCCAAAAACTATATGCTCCCGAATCTTTTATTCCAGGGGCATAAAAAACAAATATTTTTCGGTTTTGCCTTTATTCACTGAAATCTATGAATTATGCTTTTGAATTGATTTCATCTCAAATACATGAAACGTACAGTTAAAATCATTTTGATCCAATATTTATTAGTTCAAGTGAGTTGTGCAGAAATTGGGCCAGTTTGTTTTCCAAAAAAGCAGTGTATGTTGTATCAAACCTCATGACCCAGTAAAGCGACTTGAACAAATAATTTTCAGTAAATATGCTGAAATGCGGCGCTTCTTGCCTATGCATATTTCAACAGACGAGAAGGAGCGTTGCATTTCAGCATACGCTGTTCAACAACTCAAGTGGTTTCTCTAGGTTTCGCAGTTTGCAGCAAATTAAAAGGCCCATGAAATTGTTAAGCTTGTCCAACTAGCAGACCTACGACATCGTTACTTACTGTTAACTAATTGTTTTACCTCATCATAGGTCTGTTACACGGACAAGTTGTTAGCGGAGAGAGTTCATGTAATGTATTGGTTGCATCGGATTTGCCGACAAAAAGTTATTTGGTCCGATAAAAACTCATCATGTATGTATTATTTGAACAGATAAAAATTCCCAAATGTCTTAACACAGGAACCTGTCCTTTTATGAGAGAAAATGTTTTATTTTTCACAACCTCAGGCCTCTGTGTACCTCTTAGAAATATTATACATACAAGATGACGAACACAGTGGCTTAAGGTTGTGAATAATAATTTATTTTCTCTAGTAAAATAACAGCTTTCTGTGGTCCAACATTTCATTGGAAGATTTCAGGAAGTCTGAACTGAATTATTTATTTTCAAGAATTTCAGATATCTAATGTCCTATGCATTCTCAAAATCCAGAGGAAGAGATTACTCATTAGACGTTTCTTCAAGAAATCAGTCCGTATATTACTTCATCTAAGAGAGTCTAAGACGGAGGAAATTCGAGCAAACTTTATATATATGATAACAAGTACACGCAAGTGTTCCAAGTACGTGAATGATAACCATTACGAAAGTGTTCATAGTATAAAAATCTTTTCCGTTTGCACTGTATCTCCTGAAATGTATCGCAGTACTAAAGGTATCACATTACTACATGGGGAATCCCCTTCGGGTACAGGATACAGATATGCATATCTAGGTCATTATCTAGGTCATTGTCCAGGTCATTTTCTAGGTCATTGTCCTGTCAAATAGTTCCGATTATTTTCTTATTATTTTCAACAATTGGTGGAAAATACACACAATGTTTATCTTGAATTATCTTCCCGCGATTGTTTACTAGATAGATGAAATAAAATTTTGAATATAGTTTAAAGTGTGTGAGACATCAACATGTGTGGAAGAATACGTGTGAAAATGGGTCCTCAGATCCAGATCATAAAATTCGAATAATTCCGGTACGGAACCAGGTGCATGGCTTTGAAAAAATATTAAAAAAGTTGTGTACTTTTAATCTTTACGGCATTTTTTTCTATGTAATTCAAATAAAATTTCTAAACATTCAAAAGTAGTGTCAATGTGTTTAAGCCGGTGCGAATTGAGAATTTTTCTCCTATTTTTGGTAAGAAAGTACTTGAAAAATAACTGGGATCTGGATCCTACACGGCAAAAAATGGCTTGTTCCCGACTTTAAGAATAAAATTCTAAACAAGTATAAAGAATTTAAATAATTGAATCATATCACATAAAAGGTCAATCAATACATTGGAGCATGTGTCACTTGTTGAATTATCAGCTGTAACTATGGACGATCTAAAAATGGAAAACATACACTATACCTATGTACAATCTTAAAAAATATTCCTTAAAATCAAAAAGTGAATATCTTGACAAAATTCTTTCACTTGTAGGGTACCATGCATGAGTACCTCATACCTACAAATTGTCATGACAATCTGAAGAGTGGTTATAGAAAAGAAGCAGAAAATGTATGAAAATCACCCCCCCCCCCCTTCATTTTTACATAAGAAAAAATTCATAAAAAATCAAAAAAATAAAATTTAAGCATAAAATACATATCAAAGCATTAAGTAACTTAAATATGATAAATATGTAGTAAATGAGTGTGTAAAATCATACACTTATTGAGTTATTTAAAGAAATAGTGCAAAATGTGCATTTCTGACTAAGTCCGAAAAGACCCCCGTGACCTACTTTTGGCTGTGGTGGCGCCACTTGTTGACAGATCAGGACGAAAAACAAAAACACTTGTAGGGGACCATGAGTACTTCATACCTACCAAGTTTCATCAAAATCGCTTCAGCCGTTCTGGAGAAGAAGTTTAAAATGTGAAAAGTTTACGACGACGGACGACGACGGACGACGACGACGACGACGACGACGGACGACGGACGACAGACGCAACACTATGACAATAGCTCACTTGAGCCTATGGCTCAGGTGAGCTAAAAAGTGGGAGGGTTGTGCGCACGTAATTAAGGATAACCACACCGTCTGCTACTGACGTGGCAGATGGCCGTCCTAAGTCGGCACCGATTGCCCATTGGTCTCGTCGGTTTATGTGTAGTCATTTGTATTTGATGTTTCTCTGTAATATGATACCGTACCATTACGTCTCTTTCTGTGTGGGTAGCGTTGGTTTATGTGTTGTCTTTTATGTTCGATGTTTGATGTCTCGTTTGTTGTTCCTTGTATCTTGCTTTGTGTCTTCTCTGTGTTTTCACTTGGGGTGGGTGGTGTGTTGCTGTTCCTTGCCTCTTGCTGTGTGTGTCTTCTATGTGTTTTCACTTGGGGTGTTTGGTGTGTTGCTGTGTGTGTCTTCTCTGTGTTTTCACTTGGGGTGTTTGGTGTGTTGCTGTATGTGTCTTCTCTGTGTTTTCACTTGGGGTGTTTGGTGTGTTGCTGTATGTGTCTTCTCTGTGTTTTCACTTGGGGTGGTTGGTGTGTTGCTGTATGTGTCTTCTCTGTGTTTTCACTTGGGGTGCTTGGTGTGTTGCTCTTGGTGCTGCAACCGAGTCTTAATGGAGATCCCCTCCTTTCTTGAATGGAAGATGTCCGTCCTTAGTCGATACCGGTGTCCCATTGGTCTCGTTGGTTTTTGTGTGGTCTTTTGTGTTTAATGTTTCAATGGCGTGAGTTGGAGTTCCTGGTCCCTTTTGTGACTCTTTCTGTGAGTGTCTGCTCTGTGTTTTTGCTGTGGGTGCTGCAACCTAGTGTTGTTGGAGATTCCCTCCTTTGTTTTACAACTGACTACTTGCATTTACTAATGACTATTGAATTGAAGACGTTTAACATTTTTCCACTTGGTGAGTGTCAATGCTGGTGGACTAGGAGTCCCCACCTAGGATACATGTAGCCAAGTTCCATCGACTTCGGTTAATCGTTTCTTTAACGCATTCGAAAATTTCTGTCATCAAAATTTCTTGAAATGTCTAAAACGTGGGTCCTGTAGCATTATACCCTACCCATCCTGCTACGTTTTTCGGTACAAATTTGGACATAACAAATTAAGTACCATAAGTACCATAAACGTACATGTCTGGTCCATGCTGCAAATTTATCTGTTCGTAAGCGATGCTATTGAATATTCATGAAGACGTTGAACATCGTCAACTTTCAGCGTCAGTTTGGAGGAATTTACGTCGTCATCATTTCAGTTATAATTCGCGCAGAGTTTACCCTAGTTGCATTACTCCAATATGTTTTTTTTTTTTCAAATTCAGCGAATGATTTTCTAGAAAGCATAAGACACACCCCCTCCTTATAATCTTTTGTATCTGGAACTACTGCAAACAGGGAATTTAAGAGAAGAAGTCATCATAAAAAATTATAGTATGTAAGATCCGGAGAAGTTGATATTTTTCAGCACTCACAATAGAGCAACAACTGAGCATCGACGGACCCCTAGCAAGCCAGAGGTGGGACCAAGTGCTCGTGAGGAGTAAGCATCCCCTGTTGGCTAGCCGCATCCGCCGTCGATGTTCATGCTCGAAAATGAAAATAATATATAAATACATGCATTGCACTGTCTGAGGTTATGTCTATATAGAAAGTGTTATGGCGACCATGTCAGGGAAACATATTCAAAACACTTACTGTCAAACCTCTTGCGGGGTGCTCAATATTTGCATATCCTCGATTTACATCATTTTGGAGATACACACAAAGGCATTTATATGTACATGTATATGTTAAACGCCTTCAAGCAGCTACACGTATAACCTTATTGGAAAAGCAATATATTACTCACATTTACAGAATATGTTTGCATGCAAGATTTTTACTCGACAAGAAAAAAAATATGAATCCCTGCAAAGTCTAGGAAATGAGATTTTTCGTTCCAACCCGAGGAGTCACGAAAGTTGATTTGTTACTTTTATCCAATTAGTAATCATTTTCTTCGGCTTCGCTGCGATAGAATTAATACTTTTATTAATTAACTTGAGAATAAATAGATCTCACGCAATGTCCCTAACAAAGAGATTGAAATTAAAACAGCGTGTAGAATAGCTCCCTGGATGACTCCGCAACAGATGATCTCACGGTTAATTCTAAAACATGGTCTTGTATATATGAGCATACTGATAGAACTTGTTTTTGTCTTCTTCAGAACACCTTATGCTGATTAGTTTTACCTCTTGAGGACAACAACGTGGCGATTGGCCTGAATCACCCTTGTCAGTGCCAGTTTTAAGGAATCCATATTAAATATTGAGGGAAAATGCAAAATGTTCGTTGCCTTTAAGGTTGTCAAGCATGTACTTCCGGATTTTGTTGACACAGGTATCAAGTCAACGTTTGAACCAATGAAAATGACGTTTACATACTGAAAGTAAATATTACAAGACTTTAGTCTTCAAATTCATAATCATATAAAACAGATAAATTTGCAGTATGAACCAGACATGCTCGTTCCTGATCTTAACCCTCGTCAGTGATCCTCAATCCAAACAATGAAATATAGCCAAACACTGAGTTATGTCTACAAATACCGGAAGACGTAGGAGGATGGTGGAATATGATGCTACAGGACCCACTTTCAGAATTTTCAAGGAAAAATGTGTGAACAGACTCTTCATATGCGGATTGTATTACGTACGACCTCTTTTTATACCCATTTACATATTCATCTGTGTTGTTTTGCTCGGCATATTTATTTTTATCTAAGCATGATTTCCTTAATTGCAAAATTCATTTAATTTTAAAAGTCGTGTCCGGACATGTATAGGGAAGGACTGGTCAAAGTCGTGTCCGGACATGTATAGGGAAGGACTGTTAAAAGTCGTGTCCGGACATGTATAGGGAAGGACTGGTCAAAGTCGTGTCCGGACATGTATAGGGAAGGACTGTTAAAAGTCGTGTCCGGACATGTATAGGGAAGGACTGGTCAAAGTCGTGTCCTGACATGTATAGGGAAGGACTGTTCAAAGTCGTGTCCGGACATGTATAGGGTAGGACTGTTAAAAGTCGTGTCCGGACATGTATAGGGAAGGACTGTTAAAAGTCGTGTCCGGACATGTATAGGGTAGGACTGTTAAAAGTCGTGTCCGGACCTGTATAGGGAAGGACTGTTCAAAGTCGTGTCCGGACATGTATAGGGAAGGACTGTTAAAAGTCGTGTCCGGACATGTATAGGGAAGGACTGTTAAAAGTCGTGTCCGGACATGTATAGGGAAGGACTGTTCAAAGTCGTGTCCGGACATGTATAGGGAAGGACCCTTAAAAGTCGTGTCCGGACATGTATAGGGAAGGACTGGTCAAAGTCGTGTCCGGACATGTATAGGGAAGGACTGGTCAAAGTCGTGTCCGGACATGTATAGGGAAGGACTGGTCAAAGTCGTGTCCGGACATGTATAGGGAAGGACTGGTCAAAGTCGTGTCCGGACATGTATAGGGAAGGACTGTTAAAAGTCGTGTCCGGGCATGTATAGGGAAGGACTGGTCAAAGTCGTGTCCGGACATGTATAGGGAAGGACTGGTCAAAGTCGTGTCCGGACATGTATAGGGAAGGACTGGTAAAAGTCGTGTCCGGACATGTATAGGGAAGGACTGGTCAAGGTCGTGTCCGGACATGTATAGGGAAGGACTGTTCAAAGTCGTGTCCGGACATGTATAGGGAAGGACTGTTAAAAGTCGTGTCCGGGCATGTATAGGGAAGGACTGTTAAAAGTCGTGTCCGGGCATGTATAGGGAAGGACTGGTCAAAGTCGTGTCCGGACATGTATAGGGAAGGACTGGTCAAGGTCGTGTCCGGACATGTATAGGGAAGGACTGGTCAAGGTCGTGTCCGGACATGTATAGGGAAGGACTGTTAAAAGTCGTGTCCGGGCATGTATAGGGAAGGACTGTTAAAAGTCGTGTCCGGGCATGTATAGGGAAGGACTGGTCAAAGTCGTGTCCGGACATGTATAGGGAAGGACTGGTCAAGGTCGTGTCCGGACATGTATAGGGAAGGACTGGTCAAGGTCGTGTCCGGACATGTATAGGGAAGGACTGTTAAAAGTCGTGTCCGGGCATGTATAGGGAAGGACTGTTAAAAGTCGTGTCCGGGCATGTATAGGGAAGGACTGGTCAAAGTCGTGTCCGGACATGTATAGGGAAGGACTGGTCAAAGTCGTGTCCGGACATGTATAGGGTAGGACTGGTCAAAGTCGTGTCCGGACATGTATAGGGAAGGACTGTTAAAAGTCGTGTCCGGGCATGTATAGGGAAGGACTGGTCAAAGTCGTGTCCGGACATGTATAGGGAAGGACTGTTCAAAGTCGTGTCCGGACATGTATAGGGAAGGACTGTTAAAAGTCGTGTCCGGACATGTATAGGGAAGGACTGGTCAAGGTCGTGTCCGGACATGTATAGGGAAGGACTGTTCAAAGTCGTGTCCGGACATGTATAGGGAAGGACTGTTAAAAGTCGTGTCCGGGCATGTATAGGGAAGGACTGTTAAAAGTCGTGTCCGGGCATGTATAGGGAAGGACTGTTAAAAGTCGTGTCCGGACATGTATAGGGAAGGACTGTTCAAAGTCGTGTCCGGACATGTATAGGGAAGGACTGGTCAAAGTCGTGTCCGGACATGTATAGGGAAGGACTGTTAAAAGTCGTGTCCGGACATGTATAGGGAAGGACTGTTAAAAGTCGTGTCCGGGCATGTATAGGGAAGGACTGTTAAAAGTCGTGTCCGGACATGTATAGGGAAGGACTGGTCAAAGTCGTGTCCGGACATGTATAGGGAAGGACTGTTAAAAGTCGTGTCCGGACATGTATAGGGAAGGACTGGTCAAAGTCGTGTCCGGACATGTATAGGGAAGGACTGTTAAAAGTCGTGTCCGGGCATGTATAGGGAAGGACTGTTAAAAGTCGTGTCCGGACATGTATAGGGAAGGACTGTTAAAAGTCGTGTCCGGACATGTATAGGGAAGGACTGTTAAAAGTCGTGTCCGGGCATGTATAGGGAAGGACTGTTAAAAGTCGTGTCCGGGCATGTATAGGGAAGGACTGTTAAAAGTCGTGTCCGGACATGTATAGGGAAGGACTGTTAAAGTCGTGTCCGGACATGTATAGGGAAGGACTGTTAAAAGTCGTGTCCGGACATGTATAGGGAAGGACTGTTAAAAGTCGTGTCCGGACATGTATAGGGAAGGACTGTTAAAAGTCGTGTCCGGACATGTATAGGGAAGGACTGTTAAAAGTCGTGTCCGGACATGTATAGGGAAGGACTGTTAAAAGTCGTGTCCGGACATGTATAGGGAAGGACTGGTCAAAGTCGTGTCCGGACATGTATAGGGAAGGACTGGTCAAAGTCGTGTTCGGACATGTATAGGGAAGGACTGTTCAAAGTCGTGTCCGGACATGTATAGGGAAGGACTGGTCAAAGTCGTGTCCGGACATGTATAGGGAAGGACTGTTCAAAGTCGTGTCCGGACATGTATAGGGAAGGACTGTTCAAAGTCGTGTCCGGACATGTATAGGGAAGGACTGTTCAAAGTCGTGTCCGGACATGTATAGGGAAGGACTGTTCAAAGTCGTGTCCGGACATGTATAGGGAAGGACTGTTAAAAGTCGTGTCCGGACATGTATAGGGAAGGACTGTTCAAAGTCGTGTCCGGACATGTATAGGGAAGGACTGTTCAAAGTCGTGTCCGGACATGTATAGGGAAGGACTTTTCAAAGTCGTGTCCGGACATGTATAGGGAAGGACTGTTAAAAGTCGTGTCCGGACATGTATAGGGAAGGACTGTTCAAAGTCGTGTCCGGACATGTATAGGGAAGGACTGTTAAAAGTCGTGTCCGGGCATGTATAGGGAAGGACTGTTCAAAGTCGTGTCCGGACATGTATAGGGAAGGACTGTTCAAAGTCGTGTCCGGGCATGTATAGGGAAGGACTGTTCAAAGTCGTGTCCGGGCATGTATAGGGAAGGACTGTTAAAAGTCGTGTCCGGGCATGTATAGGGAAGGACTGTTCAAAGTCGTGTCCGGACATGTATAGGGAAGGACTGTTCAAAGTCGTGTCCGGACATGTATAGGGAAGGACTGTTCAAAGTCGTGTCCGGACATGTATAGGGAAGGACTGTTCAAAGTCGTGTCCGGACATGTATAGGGAAGGACTGTTCAAAGTCGTGTCCGGACATGTATAGGGAAGGACTATTAAAAGTCGTGTCCGGACATGTATAGGGAAGGACTGTTCAAAGTCGTGTCCGGACATGTATAGGGAAGGACTGGTCAAAGTCGTGTCCGGACATGTATAGGGAAGGACTGTTAAAAGTCGTGTCCGGACATGTATAGGGAAGGACTGTTCAAAGTCGTGTCCGGACATGTATAGGGAAGGACTGTTCAAAGTCGTGTCCGGACATGTATAGGGAAGGAATGTTAAAAGTCGTGTCCGGCCATGTATAGGGAAGGAATGTTAAAAGTCGTGTCCGGACATGTATAGGG
The DNA here is from genome assembly GCA_033119305.1 of Pinctada imbricata. Lineage (NCBI taxonomy): Eukaryota > Metazoa > Mollusca > Bivalvia > Pterioida > Pteriidae > Pinctada > Pinctada imbricata. The sequence continues at coordinate 439,657 of VSWD01000001.1, read as the reverse complement.
AAGGACTGTTCAAAGGGTTATCAACATTGAGTCAATCTTATATACAAGCTTTATGGGTTATGTACCCGAAACGTGCATGTCTGGTCCACGCTGCCAATTTATATGTTCTTAAATGATGCTATTCAATTTGAAGACGTTTACATTTGAAGCAGAAAATAACCCCCGCCCCTCCAAAAAACCTACAGTTTTAGACACATTTTTACTTTCGGAGGCCCTCGGACAGACGTACGTACAAGAATAGGCATTTAACAAGGTCAACTTTACAAACACAGACACACCATTTTTGGACCTAGATATCAAAATTGTTAACGGAGAGATTCATACAAGTGAGGTGATTTTGGATTCAACATAGTTAATTTCCCCTGCATTGACGGGGATGTTCATAGACTTCTGTCAAATGGCATTTTTCATATCGCAGCTCATCCGTTTTGGATTTCCCTGGTAGAAATTTACATATTACCAAGAAACTTTTAGGTCAAAGATTTGGCTTCTATAAACTAGTTAAGTCTTTCTGGAAATTTTATAATAATAACTGACAGCTTCTTTTAAAATTCGGACATGTACAAGCAACAGAGTATATTATTATAAATGATGCTATTGAAGTTTGAAGACGTTTAACATTTGTACTACTAGAAAATAAGAATCGGACAAATAAACGGAGACAATACCACAGCACCATTAAAACACAAAGGGCGACAATAAACAAATGTACTGTAGGTGGCGCTAATACGCGAGGAATTGCATGAATAAGTAAAGTATGTAAATATCGCGTGAATCATTTTTTACTTATATATTTAAGTAGATAAGTAAGTAGGATCGAAAAGGAAGCCTATCTAAAAATTTTCCCTCTCCTTTGTATTATTGAAAAACAAGGTTGTCCACTAAGGCCCTTTATTCAGACCACAGGCGTCGGATTCCTAAAAAAATCAAAACCACATCTTAAACTCCCGTTTCTCTTCTCTTTACTCTTTCCTTAAGGCATGACAGCTTCCATATTTAAACACCATCCCCCTTCTTTACCCCCTCAATATCTTAAGTTTCAACAGGATTTCAGCATTAAGCTATATATCATTATTTTCAACATGTATTTTTCTTCACGATCGTAACCTACTGGTCATTGATTATACTTGCATTTAGCCGCAATTAATCCAAAAACATGAAATGGAGTCGAAACCTACACTTCACGTTATTCTTAGCATGCGCAGTATGTTAGTTGGAGTTGTCATTCTTGCCGCTAACGGTAAAGTGTAGGTTTCTACTCGATTTAAAACATGGGAGCTGTCATGCCTTGTAAAAGGATAAAGAGAAGAGAAAGGGCGTTTTAGATGGGTTATAGTTTTCTCTCTAGGAATCTGGTGCCTGTTATTCAGACCAGGACCAACAAAATCAATTTGAACCATAACAACATTGTAAATGGCGACACCTAGCATGGATAAATTCAATAAAGAAAAAAGAGGTACACTTACACTAAAGTTCAAATATACAATTCTACCACGTTCTTAATTTATGGCGAGAAGTGGATACGTGTACACAGTTCCTGAACGACTATATGCGACATCTTTTCGACGTCTCCTCGACATGCGCACGACCTGAAAACTCGCACGACAATTTTAAACTGTTTACAATTCTCGCCGCCTCTTACCGAATTCTGGCGACATGAGGCGATATTTCTTCGACATGTGGCGACATGTGTAAGAAACAAAGGAGGGGATCTTCAACAACACCAGGTTGTTAGGCACGGTCCATTTGATATTCTGGGGGGGGGGGGGGGGGGCTTGGGTTTTTTGTCGGAGCAAGATTATTTTTTTCACCCCGGACCGGAGCAAAATTATTTTTTTCTTGCAAAGTTGGAGCAAGGAAATTTTTTTTAACAAAGTGATGCGCATATGAAAAATGTTTGTGTTTTATCCATAGAAATAATTTATATTTTTACACAAAACTCTAAATATTAATATATTAGACGTTTATTTTTATGCAAGTATTCAATTCACTTTTATACAGAGAGATAAAAGATATTTACAATACAATTCTCAATATTTTATATAAGGTACAAGTATATAACATGTATAAGAGGTTCTGAGGGGAAGGGGTCTCCCAGACAAATTTTTAAATGTAGAATTGTAAATTGGTGAATAATTGAAGTTCTCCTTCCAAGCTTACAAGAACATAAAATATTAGACTCTATGGGATACATGCAACATGTATTAATAGCAATTACAAATGTATACATAATTATTGATAATATATTCAAGCTTTTAAGGAAGCCCTTTTTCATTCACATACACATATAACTTTTGATATCTTCAAATATATGAACATTACTATTAGTAAATAGTGTTTTGATAGAAAACTATGGCGAGCGAAGCGAGCCAAAAAATTTTTGATACAAATTAAAAATTGCGGCGAGCGAAGCGAGCTGGAAATTTTTCAAGAATTTTAACGAAATTTTATGGTAATTCTTCAAATTCAGATTATTTGTAAGAGCAAGATTATTTTTTTCTGTCACATCATAAGCAAATTAATTTTTTTCATCAAAATTGAGAGCAAAATTAATTTTTTCGAAAAAAACCCAAGCCCCCCCAGAATATCAAATGGACCGTGCCTTACGAGTTTTACTCAACAGAAATTCATGAGTTCAACAGAAGCACATGTGCTATAATACATATACTCGACAGAAATACATGTACTAACAGAGGTACATGTGCTATAATACATATACTCGACAGAAATACATGTACTGACAGAGGTACATGTGCTATAATACATATGCTCGACAGAAATACATGTACTAACAGAGGTACATGTGCTATAATACATATACTCGACAGAAATACATGTACTAACAGAGGTACATGTGCTATAATACATATACTCGACAGAAATACATGTACTGACAGAGGCACATGTGCTATAATACATATACTCCACAGAAATACATGTACTAACAGAGGTACATGTGCTATAATACATATACTCCACAGAAATACATGTACTAACAGAGGTACATGTGCTATAATACATACACTCCACAGAAATACATGTACTGACAGAGGCACATGTGCTATAATACATATACTCCACAGAAATACATGTACTAACAGAGGTACATGTGCTATAATACATATACTCCACAGAAATACATGTACTAACAGAAGCACATGTGCTATAATACATATACTCCACAGAAATACATGTACTGACAGAGGTACATGTGCTATAATACATATACTCCACAGAAATACATGTACTAACAGAGGTACATGTGCTATAATACATATACTCGACAGAAATACATGTACTAACAGAGGTACATGTGCTATAATACATATACTCCACAGAAATACATGCACTGACAGAGGTACATGTGCTATAATACATATACTCCACAGAAATACATGTACTGACAGAGGCACATGTGCTATAATACATATACTCCACAGAAATACATGTACTAACAGAGGTACATGTGCTATAATACATATACTCCACTGAAATACATGTACTGACAGAGGCACATGTGCTATAATACATATACTCCACAGAAATACATGTACTAACAGAGGTACATGTGCTATAATACATATACTCCACAGAAATACATGTACTAACAGAGGTACATGTGCTATAATACATATACTCCACAGAAATCCATGTACTGACAGAGGCACATGTGCTATAATACATATACTCCACAGAAATACATGTACTGACAGAGGCACATGTGCTATAATACATATACTCGACAGAAATACATGTACTAACAGAGGTACATGTGCTATAATACATATACTCGACAGAAATACATGTACTGACAGAGGTACATGTGCTATAATACATATACTCCACAGAAATACATGTACTGACAGAGGTACATGTGCTATAATACATATACTCCACAGAAATACATGTACTGACAGAGGCACATGTGCTATAATACATATACTCCACAGAAATACATGTACTGACAGAGGCACATGTGCTATAATACATATACTCCACAGAAATACATGTACTGACAGAGGCACATGTGCTATAATACATATACTCCACAGAAATACATGTACTGACAGAGGCACATGTGCTATAATACATATACTCCACAGAAATACATGTACTAACAGAGGTACATGTGCTATAATACATATACTCCACAGAAATACATGTACTGACAGAGGTACATGTGCTATAATACATATACTCCACAGAAATACATGTACTAACAGAGGTACATGTGCTATAATACATATACTCCACAGAAATACATGTACTGACAGAGGTACATGTGCTATAATACATATACTCCACAGAAATACATGTACTGACAGAGGTACATGTGCTATAATACATATACTCCACAGAAATACATGTACTAACAGAGGCACATGTGCTATAATACATATACTCCACAGAAATACATGTACTGACAGAGGCACATGTGCTATAATACATATACTCCACAGAAATACATGTACTGACAGAGGTACATGTGCTATAATACATATACTCGACAGAAATACATGTACTGACAGAGGTACATGTGCTATAATACATATACTCCACAGAAATACATGTACTGACAGAGGCACATGTGCTATAATACATATACTCCACAGAAATACATGTACTGACAGAGGTACATGTGCTATAATACATATACTCCACAGAAATACATGTACTAACAGAGGTACATGTGCTATAATACATATACTCCACAGAAATACATGTACTGACAGAGGCACATGTGCTATAATACATATACTCCACAGAAATACATGTACTGACAGAGGTACATGTGCTATAATACATATACTCCACAGAAATACATGTACTAACAGAGGTACATGTGCTATAATACATATACTCCACAGAAATACATGTACTGACAGAGGTACATGTGCTATAATACATATACTCGACAGAAATACATGTACTGACAGAGGCACATGTGCTATAATACATATACTCCACAGAAATACATGTACTAACAGAGGTACATGTGCTATAATACATATACTCCACAGAAATACATGTACTAACAGAGGCACATGTGCTATAATACATATACTCGACAGAAATACATGTACTGACAGAGGTACATGTGCTATAATACATATACTCCACAGAAATACATGTACTTACAGAGGCACATGTGCTATAATACATATACTCGACAGAAATACATGTACTGACAGAGGTACATGTGCTATAATACATATACTCGACAGAAATACATGTACTAACAGAGGTACATGTGCTATAATACATATACTCCACAGAAATACATGTACTTACAGAGGTACATGTGCTATAATACATATACTCCACAGAAATACATGTACTGACAGAGGTACATGTGCTATAATACATATACTCCACAGAAATACATGTACTTACAGAGGTACATGTGCTATAATACATATACTCCACAGAAATACATGTACTGACAGAGGTACATGTGCTATAATACATATACTCCACAGAAATACATGTACTGACAGAGGCACATGTGCTATAATACATATACTCCACAGAAATACATGTACTGACAGAGGCACATGTGCTATAATACATATACTCCACAGAAATACATGTACTGACAGAGGTACATGTGCTATAATACATATACTCCACAGAAATACATGTACTGACAGAGGTACATGTGCTATAATACATATACTCCACAGAAATACATGTACTGACAGAGGCACATGTGCTATAATACATATACTCCACAGAAATACATGTACTGACAGAGGTACATGTGCTATAATACATATACTCCACAGAAATACATGTACTGACAGAGGCACATGTGCTATAATACATATACTCCACAGAAATACATGTACTGACAGAGGCACATGTGCTATAATACATATACTCCACAGAAATACATGTACTAACAGAGGTACATGTGCTATAATACATATACTCCACAGAAATACATGTACTAACAGAGGTACATGTGCTATAATACATATACTCCACAGAAATACATGTACTGACAGAGGTACATGTGCTATAATACATATACTCCACAGAAATACATGTACTGACAGAGGCACATGTGCTATAATACATATACTCCACAGAAATACATGTACTGACAGAGGTACATGTGCTATAATACATATACTCCACAGAAATACATGTACTGACAGAGGCACATGTGCTATAATACATATACTCCACAGAAATACATGTACTGACAGAGGTACATGTGCTATAATACATATACTCCACAGAAATACATGTACTAACAGAGGCACATGTGCTATAATACATATACTCCACAGAAATACATGTACTGACAGAGGCACATGTGCTATAATACATATACTCCACAGAAATACATGTACTGACAGAGGTACATGTGCTATAATACATATACTCCACAGAAATACATGTACTGACAGAGGCACATGTGCTATAATACATATACTCCACAGAAATACATGTACTAACAGAGGTACATGTGCTATAATACATATACTCGACAGAAATACATGTACTGACAGAGGTACATGTGCTATAATACATATACTCCACAGAAATACATGTACTGACAGAGGTACATGTGCTATAATTCATATACTCCACAGAAATACATGTACTGACAGAGGCACATGTGCTATAATACATATACTCCACAGAAATACATGTACTGACAGAGGTACATGTGCTATAATACATATACTCCACAGAAATACATGTACTGACAGAGGTACATGTGCTATAATACATATACTCGACAGAAATACATGTACTTACAGAGGCACATGTGCTATAATACATATACTCGACAGAAATACATGTACTAACAGAGGTACATGTGCTATAATACATATACTCCACAGAAATACATGTACTAACAGAGGTACATGTGCTATAATACATATACTCCACAGAAATACATGTACTAACAGAGGTACATGTGCTATAATACATATACTCGACAGAAATACATGTACTGACAGAGGTACATGTGCTATAATACATATACTCCACAGAAATACATGTACTAACAGAGGCACATGTGCTATAATACATATACTCCACAGAAATACATGTACTAACAGAGGCACATGTGCTATAATACATATACTCCACAGAAATACATGTACTGACAGAGGCACATGTGCTATAATACATATACTCCACAGAAATACATGTACTGACAGAGGTACATGTGCTATAATACATATACTCCACAGAAATACAGGTACTGACAGAGGCACATGTGCTATAATACATATACTCCACAGAAATACATGTACTGACAGAGGCACATGTGCTATAATACATATACTCCACAGAAATACATGTACTGACAGAGGCACATGTGCTATAATACATATACTCCACAGAAATACATGTACTGACAGAGGTACATGTGCTATAATACATATACTCCACAGAAATACATGTACTTACAGAGGCACATGTGCTATAATACATATACTCGACAGAAATACATGTACTAACAGAGGTACATGTGCTATAATACATATACTCCACAGAAATACATGTACTAACAGAGGTACATGTGCTATAATACATATACTCGACAGAAATACATGTACTGACAGAGGTACATGTGCTATAATACATACCCGTACGAAATATCGAGGCTTATTACGCCCGTATTTTCCCAAAATACGGGTGAAATTGAACCAGATTCTTGAAAAGACGCCTCATTTTCAGGCGTACCCTTATTTTTGAAAAATTCAGCCCGTATTATTTGAGGCGTATTTTTTAAAATACGCCTCTCTAACCTTATTTTCAGAACTCAGAATTTTCACAGCTATGAAAAATAAACTTAGAAATTCTACAAGGCGTATTTCTGTAGCTGCTAGCCATATTTTTGACTTAGAATTTCAAGAACAAAAAGAAAGACTTTCTTGAGCAAAGTTGAGGCGTTTATATATGTTTGTGTCAATTTACTTACTTTTGTTTATGTTTTATGATGGTTTTGAAAAAGCTTTAAATTTTCTCAAGAACATGAATGATTTACATCACAATGACTTTTTGTTAATTAATCCTGGCCTGGATCCAGAAAATTCTACCAGAAGAGGGGGGGGGGTCAACCTGTTGTAGGAGGAGGTGTTGTTCCGATTCACGATTTTCGAAAATAGTAAGGTAAAAAAGCAAAAAAGGGCCATATATTAACCACAGCCCAGCGAGTGTCTATACCCCCTATCTTGATGATATGTTATCTACCTTTATGTGAGATGAACGCAGAATATGTTAAATAAACTGCATTGTAGGGAGGAGGGTGGTAGTGGGGTTTTTTGGGGGGGAGGCCGGGGGGGGGTTCAAAGCATAATTAAGATTTTTTGTAATTATACACGTGTATTCGGAAAAATTGTGACAAATTTGAGATAGTGATCGAGGCCAGATATTATGAACACGTTAAAAGTGGAGGAAAGATTCCTCGAAATTTCTCTGTGTTTTTTCTAAAAAAAAGAAGAAATAATTGCTTAATATTTTACTTGATGTTAAATTCTTTTAAAATGTTCCAAATTTTAATATAGGTGCAAAAAGAGTCTGGAGTTGAATTAGATCTAAAGACAGACTCCATGTACCATGACCCCCCCCCCAAAAAAAAAGGTATAATCCACCAAAATAATAGCAGAATTTAGAAAGTTATGCCATGAGACCGTACGGTCAGGGAGAAAGGGGAGAGGGGGAGAGGGGGAGGGGTTCCAGCCTTTGATTTTGAAAATAAATAATACGTAAAACTGAAGGGCATTTGGCAAATCCTAGGCGATTAATTAGGAAAGAAAAAACAAAACAAGAAAAAAAAAACGAGAAGGAGGTAGCTAGTTGACATCCAGGTTGGGCAACGTAGAAGATTCCTTGAAAAAAAAACGAGGGAGAGGGAGGTGTTATGAGTCGGTTATTTTCAGAACTTTATGTGCAAAATCGGATTCATTATTTTGACAATTAAATTCTACACGACGAGATACGGGGGGGGGGGGGGCAGAGTGTGCTGAAAACAGAAAAAAAGGTGTTAGTTACCAAGTTGACCATCCCATTAATTACGAGAATAAAAAAAATACAAAACCAACGGGAAAGAAGATTAGCTAGTTGACAACATTTCCTGGCTGGACAACGGAGAAAAAGCAGAAAATTCCCTGAAAAGACGGAAGGGGGGGGGGGGGAGTTTACGAGTAGATTATTTTCAGATCTTTATGTGCAAAATCGGATTCATTATTTTGACAAGTTCTAAACTACACGACGAGATACGCTGGATCGCGTATGGGTACATGGATAGAAACGTTTACTGATCATAATTTTACGGAAACTATTAATTAAATGTTACCTGGAAAAGTTGAAAAGAAAACCAAAACTAGACTGGTAGAAAACACGGTGATAGGAATTAAGTGACTGTGACACATGTTTACCGACCTCGATGGTTTATCAAGCTAGCTATCGCGCATTTGCTGAAATTTGATGCCGCTCCCAGCGTGGGGCCGCACCTCCATCTTAGATTCTACATCAAGTTCCCAGATCACATTAGAGTGCGCGGCCAGTGATGTGTACACTAAGCTCAGTTTGAAATTTGAAGGATGGAGGATTTCATCGAATTTTTAAATAGAACAAAGTGTGTGATGATACTACATTTATGAGATTGAAAGGATATATTATCAAGCATTGGGATCCTGTGTTACCTGAATGAAATCAAAGACAAAACAATGATGATCAGAATGAAAAAATCTGCCAGGACATTGGGCGACAATGACCCATACCATCATATGAAGGTAAGACAGGCATTATCGTTGTTTTCAAAAAATAATTTTACATGACATAGCTCTTTCTCTCTCTTTGTTCCTCGTTCTACTATCAGTATCATGACTATATCTTGAAAAAAAACATTAAAATCTTTTAGTTCTACTTTTCAAATTTGACAGACACGCCATTCTATTACTGAGCATGCGCTGTATTTGGCCAACGTGAGTCACAGCTAGATCTGATCCTGATGTACATGTAGACCTTTTCAATTTACAATGCATCTAAATACTAGTACTTTCTTTCAGTGCGCAGACGAGTTATTAGTGAACCAAAACACCGGCATTTGAGAGCCAGGAGATACTAGTAGAGGTAAGTTTTTTAACCGTATTTTATTTGAATGCACATGCAAGTGTGACAAACCTTTGTATATTATCATCATATTTTGTGCCCCAATACCTGTACACAACTAATCAAGGCATGTCATGCTACTGATACATGTATGCAAATTACTATGAAATATAAAATCAATAAATACAGAGCATAAATACATTTTTGAAGTACTGTATTTTAATTAAAGTATTCCTCTCTTCTAGCATGTCTATATAGTATTCATAGTAATGCTCATTTCTTTCTTTTTTTAAGTACTGTATTTTAATTAAATATTTCACTACTAGCATGACTAGTATTCATATAATTCTGATACCCATTTTAAATTATTATTTTCATTCTGCTAATCAGATTCTCAACCATTTAATTATATTTTTTTTTCAGAGGAAGACATTTGCCTAATATGCAGGATTCTGCCAGGAAAGATGTCAAATTGTTTGGAATATTCTCTGGTGTTACATCATAATCCAAAACAAGTGGACAAAAAGAAGAAGTATCAGTGCATAATGATATTTTGAGAAGGAAATAATCAATTCATATTGATTAGGTGAAATGTGGCCTGATGGATTAATTTTTAAAAAAGTATTTTGATATATTTGGAACCAATCATGTGTCTTCAAGTGACAATGTGCTACCGACTTATATACCATATATTACTTAGTCTACTACATTAAGTGAATTGGACAGAAGTTTCTCAGATTTCCAATAGGAACAAAGGACTGTGGTTAAATCATGAATGTGATGTGAGCAAATTCATGCAGCATTCAGGAAAAGTGTTCCGTCAGCCTTAATTAAACATGTTAAAGTTTAACATATTTCAAAACAGATGATTATCAGTATCAATTAGTAAATCAAATCAATTATTCGTGTACATTTGTATAGCATACAAATACATTTCTCAATTTTGCTAAGTAACTTTTTCTTTATTTAGTGAGACTCTTAAAATGCTTATGGAATATGATTCATGGATTAGAGTGATAAAATTAAAAAAATTGATTAGATCATACTTTCATCATGTTCATTCACTGATAATTAAGCTGGCTGCTGAACAAAAATACGCCTCTCCTTAAAAATAAGCCTCTGTAAAAATACGCCCTGTTGAAAAATAAGCCTCAGTCAATTACCAGTGAAAATAAGCCCGCTTTCTGAAAATACGCCCTTCCAAATGAGGCGTATTTTTCTAAAAATCAAGGCGTACTAATTTGCATATTTCGGCAAAAAAAACTGAGATGTTTACGCCTCCTGTACGCCTCACATGGGCCAGTTTTTCTAAAAGTAAGGGCTTATTTTCTACTACTTGTCACTTCAAGATTTGTAAAAATCCGCCTAGATTTCTGAAAAAATTCACCCTGATATTTTTCTCTTTTTACGCCTCTGAAATTTCGTACGGGTATACTCCACAGAAATACATGTACTAACAGAGGTACATGTGCTATAATACATATACTCCACAGAAATACATGTACTGACAGAGGCACATGTGCTATAATACATATACTCCACAGAAATACATGTACTAACAGAGGCACATGTGCTATAATACATATACTCCACAGAAATACATGTACTGACAGAGGCACATGTGCTATAATACATATACTCCACAGAAATACATGTACTGACAGAGGTACATGTGCTATAATACATATACTCCACAGAAATACATGTACTGACAGAGGCACATGTGCTATAATACATATACTCCACAGAAATACATGTACTGACAGAGGCACATGTGCTATAATACATATACTCCACAGAAATACATGTACTTACAGAGGTACATGTGCTATAATACATATACTCCACAGAAATACATGTACTGACAGAGGCACATGTGCTATAATACATATACTCCACAGAAATACATGTACTGACAGAGGCACATGTGCTATAATACATATACTCCACAGAAATACATGTACCTACAGAGGTACATGTGCTATAATACATATACTCCACAGAAATACATGTACTGACAGAGGTACATGTGCTATAATACATATACTCGACAGAAATACATGTACTGACAGAGGCACATGTGCTATAATACATATACTCCACAGAAATACATGTACTGACAGAGGCACATGTGCTATAATACATATACTCCACAGAAATACATGTACTGACAGAGGCACATGTGCTATAATACATATACTCCACAGAAATACATGTACTGACAGAGGCACATGTGCTATAATACATATACTCCACAGAAATACATGTACTGACAGAGGTACATGTGCTATAATACATATACTCCACAGAAATACATGTACTGACAGAGGCACATGTGCTATAATACATATACTCGACAGAAATACATGTACTAACAGAGGTACATGTGCTATAATACATATACTCCACAGAAATACATGTACTAACAGAGGCACATGTGCTATAATACATATACTCCACAGAAATACATGTACCGACAGAGGCACATGTGCTATAATACATATACTCCACAGAAATACATGTACTTACAGAGGCACATGTGCTATAATACATATACTCCACAGAAATACATGTACTTACAGAGGTACATGTGCTATAATACATATACTCCACAGAAATACATGTACTGACAGAGGTACATGTGCTATAATACATATACTCCACAGAAATACATGTACTGACAGAGGTACATGTGCTATAATACATATACTCCACAGAAATACATGTACTTACAGAGGCACATGTGCTATAATACATATACTCCACAGAAATACATGTACTAACAGAGGTACATGTGCTATAATACATATACTCCACAGAAATACATGTACTGACAGAGGTACATGTGCTATAATACATATACTCGACAGAAATACATGTACTAACAGAGGTACATGTGCTATAATACATATACTCGACAGAAATACATGTACTGACAGAGGTACATGTGCTATAATATATATACTCGACAGAAATACATGTACTGACAGAGGCACATGTGCTATAATACATATACTCCACAGAAATACATGTACTGACAGAGGTACATGTGCTATAATACATATACTCGACAGAAATACATGTACTGACAGAGGTACATGTGCTATAATACATATACTCCACAGAAATACATGTACTGACAGAGGTACATGTGCTATAATACATATACTCCACAGAAATACATGTACTGACAGAGGTACATGTGCTATAATACATATACTCCACAGAAATACATGTACTAACAGAGGTACATGTGCTATAATACATATACTCCACAGAAATACATGTACTGACAGAGGTACATGTGCTATAATACATATACTCCACAGAAATACATGTACTGACAGAGGTACATGTGCTATAATACATATACTCGACAGAAATACATGTACTGACAGAGGTACATGTGCTATAATACATATACTCCACAGAAATACATGTACTGACAGAGGCACATGTGCTATAATACATATACTCCACAGAAATACATGTACTAACAGAGGTACATGTGCTATAATACATATACTCCACAGAAATACAGTTACTAACAGAGGTACATGTGCTATAATAATATACTCGAACCGAACAGAAATACAGGTACTGACAGAGGTACATGTGCTATATACATATACTCCACAGAAATACATGTACTGACATGATGGACATGTGCTATAATAACATATACTCCACAGAATACATGTACTGACCAGAGGCACAGTGCTATAATACATATACTCCACAGAAATACCATGTACTAACAGAGGCACATGTGCTATAATACATATACTCCACAGAAATACATGTACTGACAGAGGCACATGGGCTATAATACAATACTCCACAGAAATACATGTACTGACAGAGGTACATGTGCTATAATACATATACTCCACAGAAATACATGTACTTACAGAGGTACATGTGCTATAATACATATACCCACAGAAATACATGTACTGACAGAGGCACATGTGCTATAATACATATACTCCACAGAAATACATGTACTGACAGAGGCACATGTGCTATAATACATATACTCCACAGAAATACATGTACTGACAGAGGCACATGTGCTATAATACATATACTCCACAGAAATACATGTACTGACAGAGGCACATGTGCTATAATACATATACTCCACAGAAATACATGTAATGACAGAGGCACATGTGCTAAAACATATACTCCACAGAAATACATGTATGACAGAGGTACATGTGCTATAATACATATACTCACAGAAATACATGTACTGACAGAGGTACATGTGCTATAATACATATACTCACAGAAATACATGTACTGACAGAGGCACATGTGCTATAATACATATACTCCACAGAAATACATGTACTGACAGAGGCACATGTGCTATAATACATATACTCCACAGAAATACATGTACTGACAGAGGTACATGTGCTATAATACATATACTCCACAGAAATACATGTACTGACAGAGGCACATGTGCTATAATACATATACTCCACAGAAATACATGTACTACAGAGGTACATGTGCTATAATACATATACTCCACAGAAATACATGTACTGACAGAGGTACATGTGCTATAATACATATACTCACAGAAATACATGTACTGACAGAGGCACATGTGCTATAATACATATACTCCACAGAAATACATGTACTAACAGAGGCACATGTGCTAATACATATACTCCACAGAAATACATGTACTAACAGAGGTACATGTGCTATAATACATATACTCCACAGAAATACATGTACTTACAGAGGTACATGTGCTATAATACATATACTCCACAGAAATACATGTACTACAGAGGTACATGTGCTAATACATATACTCCACAGAAATACATGTACTACAGAGGTACATGTGCTATAATACATATACTCCACAGAAATACATGTACTGACAGAGGTACATGTGCTATAATACATATATCCACAGAAATACATGTACTGACAGAGGTACATGTGCTATATACAATACTCCACAGAAATACATGTACTAACAGAGGTACATGTGCTATAATACATATACTCACAGAAATACATGTACTACAGAGGTACATGTGCTATAATACATATACTCGACAGAAATACATGTACTAACAGAGGTACATGTGCTATATACATATACTCCACAGAAATACATGTACTGACAGAGGTACATGTGCTATAATACATATACTCCACAGAAATACAATGTACTACAGAGGTAAATGTGCTATAATACATATACTCCACAGAATACATGTACTGACAGAGGTACATGTGCTATAATACATATACTCCACAGAAATACATGTACTGACAGAGGCACATGGCTATAATACATATACTCCCACAGAAATACATGGACTGACAGAGGTACTGTGCTATAATACATATACTCCACAGAAATACATGTACTGACAGAGGTACATGTGGCTATAATACATATACTCCACAGAAATACATGTACTGACAGAGGTACATGTGCTATAATACATATACTCCACAGAATACATGTACTAACAGAGGTACATGTGCTATAATACATATACTCCACGAAATACATGTACTAACAGAGGTACCTGTGCTATAATACATAGTACTCCACAGAAATACATGTACTGACAGAGGTACATGTGCTATAATACATATACTCCACAGAAATACATGTACTGACAGAGGTACATGTGCTATAATACATATACTCCACAGAAATACATGTACTGACAGAGGTACATGCTATAATACATATACTCCACAGAAATACATGTACTAACAGAGGTACATGTGCTATAATACATATACTCCACAGAAATACATGTACTGACAGAGGTACATGTGCTATAATACATATACTCCACAGAAATACATGTACTAACAGAGGTACATGTGCTATAATACATATACTCCACAGAAATACATGTACTGACAGAGGTACATGTGCTATATACATATACCACAGAAATACATGTACTGACAGAGGTACATGTGCTATAATACATATACTCCACGAAAATACATGTACTGACAGAGGACATGTGCTATAATACATATACTCCACAGAAATACATGTACTGACAGAGGTACATGTGCTATAATACATATACTCACAGAATACATGTACTGACAGAGGTACATGTGCTATAATACATATACTCCACAGAAATACATGTACTAACAGAGGTACATGTGCTATAATACATATACTCCACAGAAATACATGTACTAACAGAGGTACATGTGCTATAATACATATACTCCACAGAAATACATGTACTAACAGAGGTACATGTGCTATAATACATATACTCCACAGAAATACATGTACTAACAGACAGGGTACATGTGCTATAATACATATACTCCACAGAAATACATGTACTGACAGAGGTACATGTGTATAATACATATACTCCACAGAAATACATGTACTAACAGAGGTACATGTGCTATAATACATATACTCCACAGAAATACATGTACTACAGAGGCACATGTGCTATAATACATATACTCACAGAAATACATGTATGACAGAGGTACATGTGCTATAATACATATACTCACACAGAAATACATGTACTGACAGAGGTACATGTGCTATAATACATATACTCCGACAGGAAATACATGTACTACAGAGGCACATGTGCTATAATACATATACTCCACAGAAATACATGTACGACAGAGGTACATGTGCTATAATACATATACTCACAAGAAATAATTGTACTGACAGAGGAACATGTGCTATAAATACATATACTCCACAGAAATACATGTACTACAGAGGTACATGTGCTATAATACATATACTCCACAGAAATACATGTACTGACAGAGGTACATGTGCTATAATAATATACTCCACAGAAATACCTGTACTGACAGAGGCACATGTGCTATAATACATATACTACACAGAAATACATGTACTGACAGAGGTACATGTGCTATAATACATATACTCCACAGAAATACATGTACTAACAGAGGTACATGTGCTATAATACATATACTCCGACAGAAAGACATGTACTACAGAGGTACATGTGCTATATACATATACTCCA
>VSWD01000001.1:402327-422001 GCA_033119305.1 Pinctada imbricata | reverse complement strand
TAAGCCTCACTTTTACCTCGGGTCGGCCGACAAATATACTTCTGCTATGTGTCATATACAAAAATGTCCTTGTCTGGGTAATGTGTAAATATCAGTTCAGAAAGAAAAATGCAAACATACTATACATAACTATATCATACTGTGATATAGTAACAAGTGAAGGAACGTCATCACAAATGCCAAAATTCCTTTCCAAAAATTACAATTGAAAGGCTTTGTGTGTCTTAAAAAATCTTACAGACATTGACGTAGCATCATAGAAACAAGACGAAACCCCAAAATAAGGAATTTCTAGACTAGATCAGTTTAGTCTCTTACCTTTCAAGACTATTATACAAATATTTACGGTTGTCACTACAGTGCTGAAGCTCCTTGAAACATAATATTCTCTTGAGAGAAGAGCAATTATACTAAGCGAAACAATCTTATTCACCGAGGTTCAAGTGAAAAAAAAAACCATTTTTATCCGTCTTAAAAACAATTACTTTTGGACTTCGAAATCTCTACGAAAATATCCCTTTGCATTTCAGTCAGATCATTACAGAATACGTTCGGGTTTTGATTTGGTCATTGTGCTCGACTTTCATTCATTGATAAGAAAAAGGGAATAATGCTAAATTCACTAATCATTTTAACAGTTTAACACTTCATTCCTAACCATCATATATCAACATATTATCATATCTTAATTGATACCTAATTCGATAGCATCATTTAAGAGCAGTTAAATTTACAGCATGGATCAGACATGCACGTTTCGGATACTTAACCCTCGTCAAAGATCCTCAATCTAAACAATGTAATATAGCCAAAGACTGTGAAAAATATTATGTCCAAAAATGTACCGAAAAGCGTAGCAGAATGGGTGAGATATGATGCTACAGGACCCACGTTTTAGAAATTTCAAGATTTTTTGATAACCGAAATTTTTTAATGCGTTAAAGAGACAGACGATCAACCGAATTTGATCGAACTTGGCAACATGTGCCCTCGGGGACATGTAGCAAAGTTGTTTTCTGTATTTTGAGGTCGATAATATTGAATCCTTGTAATACTTTTAGTACAATTTCAAGCCATTTGGATTTCCTCTATGTTTGCCTCGATCGAGCATTACTGATGAGACATTACTTAATGAGATGAGCATATGGTGCGCTGGAATTTTATTTAAAAAAAAATATTGTTGACAATTATAATTGCATATACTATGATTGTATCTCTCCTGAAGGAATGTTTATGCCCCCAAAAATGCCCTTTGGGAGCTCACGAAATATTTTAATTATTTTATAACGCATTCTAAAATCAAAACAGAAAATCTTTTTTTCTGTTTTAATCATTTGTCCTCAGGTTTTGATACGATATAAAGAAAATTGAGACTTTTACAAATTTATTTGACAATTTTAATACAAAAGGTAACAAGTTTTATAGAAGAAACAATTTATTTCATGAAATATAGCCAGCATTTCAAACGCATAGGCTTGATTACCAGGATGTTTGCGGGGTAAATTTCCTCTCAAACACACAAGACAATCAGATAAGAACATTTATTTAAAATATCAAAGTAAAGTAGTACTTAATTGACTGAATACCTTTACGTACGGGTAAATTTCCTATGAGATTCATTCCTTCCTGAAGTAAATGACATAATTCACAAACAAGATGTCCTCTTTGCTAAAGGGGAAATTTCCCCCGAATAATAATGTTCAATAAATGCTATTCGAAACAAAATTTCGACAATTCAAAAACCAAATTCCTGAAGTAAATGACAGAATATTCACAAACAAGATATCCTATTTGCTAAAGGGGAAATTTCCCCCGAATAATGATGTTCAGTAAATGCTATTCGAAACAAAATTTCGAAAATTCAAAAACCAAATTTTACAGGTAAATTTTCCTCTTAGAGATACAGGTCTTTAAGACATTTCTTTTTTCGAAATAGATAATTTACAGTGTAAATTTCATGGAAATGACAAGCAACAAATACAAACTAAAATTTAAGTCTTATCGTCAATTACTTTTATATCACATTCATTCTTTTTAAAAGGAAAAATATGAAGCAATTTATCAAGCAAACAACAATAATTTCAGAGTAAGTTTCTCAGACATTCTCATAAATGCTACGAATATTGATATTTCATACTTCTTACGGGGTAAATTTCCCCTCAGTAACATAGAACCAATTTCCTTCCAGATTTCAAATAATCATCAAATTCAAATATAAGCAGTCCTTATACATGGTGTACATGTGAATTGCAGCACTTGCATTTACTACTAATTTGATACAGGGGAAAATTACCCCCAAATAACATGGATCCGAACAAACGTTTGAAAAAAGCATTAAACACATTTCACAGGGTAAATTTCCTCCAAGTTACAAAAGTCAAAAGGTTAACTAAAAAGTAAATGTCTTCGAAAGTATTTTGATACTATCTTATAGAAATGAAACAGTTTCTCAAGATCAAGAATTAGAATGAAATAGTCAGCCACATATCAAATTTGTTACGGGGTAAATTTCCCCCAAATGACGTAGGAACTTTAAGATTTACACTAAATGATTTATATGAAAAAACCAAAATTCATGGAGTAAATTTCCGCTGGGAGACACAAACAGTTAACGTGGAATTTTCTTCAAAACATGTATTTTAATTATATTGAAAAGTAATGATGCAATTCATGTGAATTCAATTAAAACGAATCGACATGGAAACTTTATTGCCACGCGGATCAAGCGAATGAACGAAAAGGCAAAACAATTTTTTGAAAGCAAGTTCCTTCCTAGAGACACAAGCAAAAAGTAAATTAAATGGGTTTTTTAATCTATCTATAAAAAGATATTTCTTTTAGCATTATCAAGAACTAAATCATGAGCAATATAAACCAAATACACATCGGTTTCAAAAAGTTTAGAAAATTGCAGTACATACATTTCCAACATATCATCTACATGTATGTTATGTGATGGATCCTCCCCCAAATATGGCGAGTTTCTTATATTGCACACACAATGTTATTCTAAGCAAAAGTTCACAATAGGCAAAACAGCAAATTTATGTACAGGGTAAATTTCCTCCAAAAGACACAAGGCAAAAAAAACATAACATACATTTAATTCAAAAAATGAAATGAAGTATTCCCGTACGAAATTTCTGAGGCGTAAAAAGAAAAAAATATCAGGGTGAATTTTTTCAGAAATCTAGGCGGATTTTTACAAATCTTGAAGTGACAAGTAGTAGAAAATAAGCCCTTACTTTTAGAAAAACTGGCCCATGTGAGGCGTACAGGAGGCGTAAACATCTCAGTTTTTTTGCCAAAATATGCAAATTAGTACGCCTGGATTTTTTAGAAAAATACGCCTCATTTGGAAGGGCGTATTTTCAGAAAGCGGGCTTATTTTCACTGGTAATTGACTGAGGCTTATTTTTCAACAGGGCGTATTTTTACAGAGGCTTATTTTTAAGGAGAGGCGTATTTTTGTTCAGCAGCCAGCTTAATTATCAGTGAATGAACATGATGAAAGTATGATCTAATCAATTTTTTTAATTTTATCACTCTAATCCATGAATCATATTCCATAAGCATTTTAAGAGTCTCACTAAATAAAGAAAAAGTTACTTAGCAAAATTGAGAAATGTATTTGTATGCTATACAAATGTACACGAATAATTGATTTGATTTACTAATTGATACTGATATCATCTGTTTTGAAATATGTTAAACTTTAACATGTTTAAGGCTGACGGAACACTTTTCCTGAATGCTGCATGAATTTGCTCACATCACATTCATGATTTAACCACAGTCCTTTGTTCCTATTGGAAATCTGAGAAACTTCTGTCCAATTCACTTAATGTAGTAGACTAGTAATATATGCATGGTATATAAGTCGGTAGCACATTGTCACTTGAAGACACATGATTGGTTCCAAATATATCAAAATACTTTTTTAAAAATTCCATCAGGCCACATTTCACCTAATCAATATGAATTGATTATTTCCTTCTCAAAATATCATTATGCACTGATACTTCTTCTTTTTGTCCACTTGTTTTGGATTATGATGTAACACCAGAGAATATTCCAAACAATTTGACATCTTTCCTGGCAGAATCCTGCATATTAGGCAAATGTCTTCCTCTGAAAAGAAATATAATTAAATGGTTGAGAATCTGATTAGCAGAATGAAAATGATAATTTAAAATGGGTATCAGAATTATATGAATACTAGTCATGCTAGTAGTGAAATATTTAATTAAAATACAGTACTTAAAAAAAGAAAGAAATGAGCATTACTATGAATACTATATAGACATGCTAGAAGAGAGGAATACTTTAATTAAAATACATTACTTCAAAAATGTATTTATGCTCTGTATTTACTGATTTTATATTTCATAGTAATTTACATACATGTATCAGTAGCATGACATGCCTTGATTAGTTGTGTACAGGTATTGGGGCACAAAACATGATGATAATATACAAAGGTTTGTCACACTTGCATGTGCATTCAAATAAAATACGGTTAAAAAACTTACCTCTACTAGTATCTCCTGGCTCTCAAATGCCGGTGTTTTGGTTCACTAATAACTCGTCTGCGCACTGAAAGAAAGTACTAGTATTTAGATGCATTGTAAATTGAAAATCAGGATCAGATCTAGCTGTGACTCACGTTGGCCAAATACAGCGCATGCTCAGTAATAGAATGGCGCGTCTGTCAAATTTAAAAAGTAGAACTAAAAGATTTTAATGGGTTTTTTTTTTTCAAGATATAGTCATGATACTGATAGTAGAACGAGGAACAAAGAGAGAGAAAGAGCTATGTCATGTAAAATTATTTTTTTGAAAACAACGATAATGCCTGTCTTACCTTCATATGATGGTATGGGTCATTGTCGCCCAATGTCCTGGCGGATTTTTTCATTCTCGTCATTGTTTTGTCTTTGATTTCATTCAGGTAACACAGGATCCCAATGCATAATAATATATCCTTTCAATCTCATAAATGTAGTATCATCACACACTTTGTTCTATTTAAAAATTCGATGAAATCCTCCATCCTTCAAATTTCAAACATGTCAAACTGAGCTATGTACACATCCATGGACGTAATTAACTGGCCGCGCACTCTAATGTGATCTGGGAACTTGATGTAGATGGAGGTGCGGCCCCACGCTGGGAGCGGCATCACATTTCAGCAAATGCGCGATAGCTAGCTTGATAAACCATCGAGGTCGGTAAACATGTGTCACAGTCACTTAATTCCTATCACCGTGTTTTCTACCAGTCTAGTTTTGGTTTTCTTTTCAACTTCTCCAGGTAACATTTAATTAATAGTTTCCGTAAAATTATGATCAGTAAACGTTTCTATCCATGTACCCATACGCGATCCAGCGTATCTCGTCGTGTAGTTTAGAACTTGTCAAAATAATGAATCCGATTTTGCACATAAATATCTGAAAATAATCTACTCGTAAACTCCCCCCCCCCCCCTTCCGTCTTTTCAGGGAATTTTCTGCTTTTTCTCCGTTGTCCAGCCAGGAAATGCTGTCAACTAGCTAATCTTCTTTCCCGTTGGTTTTGTATTTTTTTTATTCTCGTAATTAATGGGATGGTCAACTTGGTAACTAACACCTTTTTTTCTGTTTTCAGCACACTCTGCCCCCCCCCCCCCCCGTATCTCGTCGTGTAGAATTTAATTGTCAAAATAATGAATCCGATTTTGCACATAAAGTTCTGAAAATAACCGGCTCATGACACCTCCCTCTCCCTCGATTTTTTTTTCAAGGAATCTTCTACGTTGCCCAACCTGGATGTCAACTAGCTACCTCCTTCTCGTTTTTTTTTTTTCTTGTTTTGTTTTTTCTTTCCTAATTAATCGCCTAGGATTTGCCAAATGCCCTTCAGTTTTACGTATTATTTATTTTCAAAATCAAAGGCTGGAACCCCCCCCCCCTCCCCCTCTCCCCTTTCTCCCTGACCGTACGGTCTCATGGCATAACTTTCTAAATTCTGCTATTATTTTGGTGGATTATACCTTTTTTTTGGGGGGGGGGGGGGTCATGGTACATGGAGTCTGTCTTTAGATCTAATTCAACTCCAGACTGTTTTTGCACCAATATTAATATTTGGAACATTTTAAAAGAATTTAACATCAAGTAAAATATTAAGCAATTATTTCTTCTTTTTTTAGATTAAAACACAGAGAAATTTCGAAGAATCTTTCCTCCACTTTTACCGTGTTTATAATATCTGGCCTCGATCACTATCTCAAATTTGTCAAAACAATTTTTCCGAATACACGTGTATAATTAGTGTGTAAGTTTCAGCACCCATCAGCCACGCAAATAAATATTTATAAGGACCCGACACTCCGTGTTAGGCTGATTTTCTTTTTTTGTTTATTCCAGTATATGATTTTTATATTTATTTCAAGGAAGTGTGTGAAATATGAACAGCAGAGTGTTTCGGCGGTTTTTTTTAAATTTTTTTACTTTTGTTTTCTGTTAAGGTCCGCCTCATCAGGGGTCCACCTTATGTAAGAGTTGAATTTGTAATCATGTCTCCAATATTTTTGTGTTTTGAAAATCCAATGATTGGGTCAGATTTAAATACCATTTTGCAATAATCATCATTTTGTATTGATTTCCAGTGTTTCATTATTCTATTTTTAAGACCTTTAATTCGTGGATCGTATTTTGTCACCAAGACATTCGGTATTGTTTTTGTATTCGATTTATTTCTGTTTGATTGAAGTAAGTTTTGTCTATCTAATGAAAGTGTTTCCTCTATAATTGGTTTGATTTCATGTTTCGAGTAGCCTCTCTTTGTTAATGTGAGGATCTCCCCTCGGTAGTGTATGCCAAAATGGCATCAAATTGTTATTTTATCATCTCCCCCCCCCCCCTTGACTCATGACCCATTATAAATCCGCCCATGTATCTTTTTTCGTTCATCAAAATGTTCTTGCAAGGACCGTATATATATACAACATAGTATACATTCTTTGATGATTTATTATATATACCAAAGGATTTTTAATGACGGGTATACAATGTACGTATCAATGAAGTCAGATTTTCAACGCCGAAAAACGTACGGTAGTTGTATTGAGAATCGGTAGAGAAAAGATCAAGTAGAGTAGAAAGAAAAGAAGAGGAAGAGAAAGAGAGAGAGAGAAAGATATGAAATTTTCAGAGGAGCTTTTAAAATCGGCACCACCCATCCCCTTTCCCCGATCTTTACGATCGGATCGACCACTTCATATTTTCGAGCAGCAGAATTTATCTTTTTAATCACATACACAACACGTACCTCTGGTGAGCTCCATGTATTTTAAAACTCCCGGCTCGTCAGATGAGACACGTAAATCAAGGCACCTCATAGGATAGATGAGTGTGCTTTCTCCCAAAATTAAAATAAAAAGAAACCCAACATGATCGGATGGGATAAGTAATTGAAGGGGACATTTCACAATGAATAAAATTTCTATAAAATAAATAGAAATACTTTTTTTCTTTGTCACTTTTAAATTTTGGGAGAAATTTAATAGATTCCCCGTTGTTCCCCAGGCCGTCGTTCCCCAGCGTGGTTGATGATAAACAGCTGTGGGCGCGATCGATGCAGACTGGCCCAGATTATCTCGGGAGAGTCATGATTTGGATATACATGAAGACGCACGCTTGTAAATTGCAACAGAGTAAAAATAAAATCTTGTGTCTCGGGATGATATATACTTGAGAATTGTGCAAACAATATAGAGTTTGAATGAATTCGTCAAGGAATTACACGAAGAGGTGACCGGTGATGAGAAAGAGATACAGCTATGAAAAATTATTTTGGGCCGGTAAGTTTTTATTTTGTACATACATGTATCTACATTTTCGTACTTGTATCGATATAATCTTATTTGTATTTCTTGGCTTTATTATAAAGTACATGTTGTGTAACTGATAACTGAATTGGCAGTTCTTTGAACAGCGGAAATCTGAAAATATAATTTGAATTTGTAAAATGATTTGAAAGGAGCGGTAAAATTACGCATGCGCACGACAATAGCTATAGCTTACAACGTTTGTTTTTTATGTAAACAAGGCAAAAAAAAAGACACATTAGTATTATTCTGACTGATTACCGATATGACACAACCTGCCGAGTCAATATACATACACGAAGCTATTGAATACTAGATGACCGATATGACACAACCTGCCGAGTCAATATACATACACGAAGCTATTGAATACTAGATGACTTTATATTTACAACTTAATTGATTGATGCAGCATTAATATTCAAGGTTACATTTATCTCCTTGTTTTTAACTTCAGAAGACGATTCCACTAAAACAGATACGACAATGTGTTGATAAATCAATCAAAGCTGAGAGATGTTTCCGTCTTCCTTTTTGATTAAACTAAGCTTCAAAACGTGGATTGGATGCCCATGAAGAGGTATATATATTTTGTGATACATCTATCTTAATATGTTGAAGTTTCAAGTGTCGTCAATTGCACAAAATTCATACATATACACATAAAATTAATAAAGCTGAATTAAGTCACATACTGGTATATGTAAGCATGTTTTAAAAACATTCAAACAGTCCAATATATGTTTTGTTTTGTTTTTCTTTAAGAAAACATTATGCCAAGGGAGTGAATCTCGGATGGGAGCAGATAAATCCAAAGACCTTTACTCAAACCATTCAACATAAGATAAAACATGCGGTTCTGGAGTGCAAGCAAAGTGGCAGTTTTGAAAAAACATTAACATAAGTAACCATCTTTTACGGAATTTTGTGTGTCATATTGGGAATACATCAATGAAATTTCAAGTGTTATATTGAAACTACACGATCAGATTTAATATACTTCAAGTATGTATTTTTGAATAGTAAGGTTAACATTTTTTCTCTATTTAAATGATGCAAGATAAATGGATAAGTAGTAACATTTTTTTTTTCATTTATATGATGTCACTAAACTGGACAATCAATAAACCGGAGCTGCAACCATTTATTCTTCATTTTTTGTTGATGTCATTTAAATGTTCTATCTCATTTGCATATTTCGCTGAAAAGAATGGTAAAAAAATGGAAACTGAATGGTTAAGAAAATGGTGTTTGAGTGAAAAATGGAATAAAAATGGTGGTTAGCAGTAGAACATTTCCATTTGTCTTAAAAATAAATGGCAAAGAAATGGAAAATAAATGAAAGAAAACAAATGGCACTGGAATGGAAAATAAATGAATTTCATTTCTCTAAGGGAAAGGCTCTAAATAAGCTATTGTTCTAGCTTTTGTCCGTTCTCCGTCCGATTTGTTTGTCCTTGTTTGTGCGGTTTCGGGTTAGAAAGTTTAGAAGTTTGAAACCTTAACAATTTAGCGGGGTATAGTGTGACGATTCAGTTATCTTCAGTCTGTAAGAGCGTCTAGCTGCAGGTCTCAGCTTCGACTTCGGGACCGGCCGCATTTCCCATTGAAATGAAAATTATCATGCTAACATTCCTTCTCAACTTCATTTTCAGGCAGACTGTGGGTTAGTGCAGAATGGTGGATACTTTTACTTTGGAACTTTTGAGTCAAAAGACAAATTCGTTTTTTGTAAATCGCCAATGGCTGCAATTAACAAGAAAAATAATACCATTGCTTTTGATGAACGAGCAAAGACGGTCGAAATAAATAAAAGAGACTGTCAGACAGTGAATGAAGAGGACATCGTTATTGTGAAAAAGGGACGAATTGATGCTAAAGGAAAGGTTTATCTCAATCTAACAGAAAAGGGAGTCAAAGACGCAATTACAAACTTTATGAAAATATAGACATACGTGTGCCTTTCTCTTTGGAAATTAATCTTTTGAAAAAAATCTTTAATTCCAACTCTCTGTTACAAACGCCAAAAAGTATATGCCACGCATGAGACCCGATTTTCATAAAATATACAAAAATTTGGATTGTAAATAAATCCTAGAGAAAATATGCCCTGTGTATAGATATTTTTAATTGGCAATATTTGCGTTTTCTGTGTATTGCATTAATCAATTTGGAATGTAAAATGCGACCCTGAGCTGTTCAGAGTAAATTTACTCCGTAGATCTTATGAATTTGAGTCAATAATTAAATGCAACGCAGCAATGAAATAGCTACAAACTGAAGTTAGTGTCAGAGGAAATTTACCCTGTGTATATAATGTATATATTAATTTTGGTGATTGCATTAAATCTTTTTGTCCATGAAATTGAACCGTTTTTGTTTGTCGAATTTGTAAACTATGTGTTGTTAAGGGGAAATTTACCCCGTAGATCTTGTAAATTTATTTTACCCAATACTATACTTTTAGATTTCAGTTGCTAGAGGAAATTTGTCCTGAAGAAATACACATGTTTTATTTCATTTACAAATGAATGACAGGGGAAATCCACCCTGTAGATCTTAGCAATGTTATTCTTCAAACACTTTTGTTTTGACTAGCATTTACCTTCTTTTAAGTTGTTGGGGGAAATTTACTCTGAAGGAATGTGCCTTTAATGAAGCTGTTTCATAGGAAATTCAACTTGTGTATTAAGATGTTTTGTTGACATTAACATCATGCACTTTTCAGGGGAAATTTACCCCATAGAATGTTTCTATACATCTACACCATACATTGAAAATATGTCATATTAGCAGATTTACTCTTAAGATGTGAGTTTCAAACATTTTGTAGAAATGTAACATTTTTGGATAAACTGATCAAATAAACCTATAAAATCTCTATATTTGATTGATTTTGTCAGTACCTAAGGGAAAATTGATTAAAACAGAAAAAAAGATTTTCTGTTTTGATTTTGGAATGCGTTTTATGTTACTTGTGGACTCTATGTGATGGTTACTTCTTCAATGTTTATTCGTTTAATTCGTGTTTCGGCACCACACTTTCAATATACAATCATGTATTTGAAAATCCTTCGACACAAAATTGTTTGTTTTTATAAAATTGGTATCTCCCTGATGGCATACATTTGGCATTTTCAGGTTCGTGGGAAGAAATTTAAGATTTAGCTTCGACTTTGGATCTTCATGATTTAAAACTATTTGGATATCTTCTTTTGCGGCCATATCGATAAGACATAACTTGTCAGAATGTACGTATGATGCACTGAAAATTAACAATAGAACATATAATTGAATATTGACAATATATAGAAAAATGCGAAAGCACAGTTTTTTATTCTTTCATCCTTTGACCATATAACCTTGTTTAGATTGAGGATCATTGGCGAGCGTTACGTAAACGAAACATGCATGTCTATTCCATGCTGAAAATCTTTCAGTTCTGAAATGACGCTATTGGATTTGAAGAATTTTAACATACTAGTTAGTGATGGAATGAAAGGAAACGTCTCAGATAAAAAGTGCAATGTTGATCTACTAGTGTAGATAAATGTGTAACAATACTTTGACATATATTCCTTTAAATAAGGTCATTGGGGCTAATACTTTTGTTATATATTCGTTTCGTATCAACAAACATTAAAACAGCATAATAAGTCCTATAAATAGAAAACGACATAACCACAAAGCGTCGTTTTAGTTAATAGATTATAATTCGGCAATTTCGCGCTATGTAATTGACAGTATTACATGTATCAACATCAATCATATATTGTCACATAATTCAATGATAATCTACTACGTATGAGTATGGAATTCGATCCATTATTTCTTTATCACTAAAATACAGGTAAGAAATGCAACATTGTCTAGAATGATGAATTGCAATTTAGATTACATCCTGCAGGATCAAATATGTAAAAATAATTTACATAATTCAGATTCATCATGAAAAGGGAGGAGTACACAATGTTTGTAAACAATTGTCAAACTAATCGTTTATCTATCTATTTCATTATTTTCATTATTATGAATTATTTTGTTTGTTTATTTTAATTGCGCCAATAATATGAATTCACGTTTTTGCCGACAATTTAAGTGTGGTTCATTATATTCTTATCTCTGTGTGAAAATTCATGGATAGCTTGTTTGACCATTGTACATGTAATGTAAAGGTTGTGAAATTTGTTGATCATTGTAATGTAATTATTCTCATTGCCCTTTTCAGTATATGATGTTGTGATGTGTTTTTCTGATCGCTCCACCTTTTCGTGTCATGTGAGTGAATATTCAACACGAGATCAAACTACATGTATATGTTCTTATTTGAGTTCTCTTTTTTCTCTGAATTCCAAATCATAGATAGTGTTTTCCTATGAAAGAAATCCATATCTTTTATATCACATGAAACCTTTGTTTATTTCATATGAAGTGATGCCATTGTCCCACATGTTTTCCCACAGGTGTTCCGTCGGCAACACAAACGAACAAATAACGACGTAACGATAACAGACGAACGGAGATGTGATGACAATATAACAATTGTATGACCTGGTTCTTTTTCTATGTATATTGATTTATTTATTGCGAAGCCTTCTATTAGAAAAAGGACCTTGAATTCGAAATTCACAATTTTGCAATTGGATTAACTTGTTTTTTGTTTCAAATTTCGACTCTTCTTTTTGCATAAAGTCATAAGACTAATTCCCATTTATGGTATTTTATGACAGATACATGTAAACATCCAAAGGAGTATAAATGGTTTATATATACAAAATATATAGTTAAGTAACCCCGTAAAATCGACTTCATAAAAATGAAATGTTGTTGTCATTTTCAGAGAGTAAAATATCTATAGTTTGAGAAATCAAGTTATAAAAACTACTTTTCGCTTTCTAGGCCATTGTAGTTTTTGCATAGATATCATGGAGACTGGTGATTTTGTAAAATTTTCACGAAAATTAGCATAATACAACATATCAAAATATCGAAGTTGTTCAGAAGCTCGAAATGAGCCCTAAAATGACGTTTTGCCAGAAATTTGGCAAAACCTACAGTTTTTTAGCCAAAATTTCAAGAAATTTAGAAAGGAAGTTGAAGCCTTTATATCATTTTACAAGTAGCATGCATTGTAGAATGAATATTGGTACACATTCATTAATTCATGAAAATAAAAGATTTTCCGTGAAAGGGGGCAATTGTACCATATAAACCATATATAGTCCTTTGTTTTTTTAACCCTTCAGGAGTAACCTATCAATCTTTCTGAAAAGAATATGAAGTGTATATCATTTGTTAAATAGACATGTAGTTTACCTGGTAAAGGATATATGGGGTTAGTGAATTTCACATGTAATAAGATATGCACTCTCGTGCAATAGACCATTCTCCGATCTTGTTAGAAAGCACAAAATATCCGAGTCAACATCTTTTGGCGTTGTTTTTTTCATTATGACGTTGCTGTTAAAAGACACAATTCCATAATGACGTAACAATGAAAAAGTGCGCTAAAATCGCATATCTCGGACATTTTTTGTCAGCCATTGTGAATTTCGGCAAGTGGCCTATTGGATCCTATAGGATCAGGTAATCTACACATTATGTAACAAATATATAACATGTATATATGAAAAAGAATTTACCCAAAATCTTCCAAAACAAAGAAAGATGATTTGAAATGTTTCATTGGTACATCCAGGTACCTTGATGATATTCTTACTATCAACAATCCTGTTTTTGAAGGGATGAAAATGTTATTTATCCTAATCAACAAGGTTTGACTCATCCGGTATATTTCAGATTATGTCCAAACAGTATTTTATTATCTGGTGTTTTGATGCTTTGCTGTTTGTGCTGCAATAGGGTCTGGATTGAGATCCCCTCCCTTCTTTAATTATCTATCACATTGTGAACGAAAAAAAAAATCAGAATACCATTACGAAGGTTAACGTAACCAGCTCTAGGTCACAGAAAGGCATTAAGAATTCTTTCGTTGAGCAGAATATTCGTTGTGAAAACTCAGTATTCCGCAAAGAACTCAATATTGTTGATGTGAGTTGAACGGACACACATCTTAATTGTATTTCGAAATAAAGTAACTGAGGACAAACTTTTCGTCTTTTCGTAACGAATATTCTGTTAGAAAGAAACTTCTAACCATGTATGACAAATATGGATAATGACCATATCCCTGTATACAGCACAAAATCGATAATTCAGAAAATCAGAAACCGAAGGCATACAAAATCAGGACAAAACAGGAACCAAAGCAAACAAACAAAAACCTCCACCATATGAAAAGAAGCGAACTCCCGATATGGAAGTGAGACCAGGTGCCCAGGAAGAGTAAGCATCTCCTGCTGGCATGCAACACCCGCCGCTTCAATTCGCTAGAACTGTCACATCCTGTAACTTCCATTTCGGGAGACAAAGAGTACAATCTTGCGTTGGATGATTCAAATGGTCTATGACAGAATATCACCTACCATTCTGGAGAGTAGGACATCATAGTGTATGACGAGTTCCCCGTATCGACTGTAGAACTTCCTCAGTGACGATGTTAGTCGGTCACAAACATATCCCTGACTGAGAAGCTTATCTGAAAGACGCCTAGCTCTCAGAACAAAATCCGTATATTTCGTACTTGCGTAGGTAGCATAGCATATCAACTGAGATATGAACACGCCATAAGCAGGCGATGAAGGGATGTTGCTACTCAGAAAAGGAAAGTTTGTAATGCTGAAATTGAAGTCGTCACGTTTGTCATAGAGTGAGGTGTTCATGTGGCCATCAGTGTCGTAGGACAACATTATGTCCAAATAGGATGCTGAATTATTTGTCTCTGTAGTTTCTTTGACTTCAAGCTCTGAAGGATAGATACTGCTCAGGTAATCCATGAATTTTGGATTATTGATGGACAACACATCGTCTATATATCTGTAAGTGACGTTGAAGTCAGAAGCTAAGTATCTTTTCCCTTCAGAGACCAGAGATTGAATGAATTCAGCTTCGTACGAGTAAAGAAAAATGTCGGCAAGGAGTGGGGCACAATTGGTCCCCACTGGAGTTCCGACAATTTGCTGGAAGACCTTTCCTCCAAACACCACAAAAATGTTGTCAATCAGAAAGTTTAACATCTGAATAATATTTGTTTCAGTGTACTTATTTTCAGAATCGGACTTTTCTTTAACAAAGTAGGTTTTGTCATAGTTAACAACAATAAATTTGTATTTGCGATTACCGTTATTATTTGTAAACACATTACTTATAATTTTTGCGAGTCTTTGTATGCTTCTTCATTTTTTTTGAAAATGTCTGAAATACCGTTAAATTCAAAGATTTTGTCTTAATAAAGTTGTCAGAAAATCTCCAATCAAAAGTGAATACCCCTGTACAACATCAAAACACGGTTCTATATCTGCTGCAGACCTAGATAATAAAAGCATCCACTTAAGGCGGCTCCACAGAGTATCCGAATATGTAGTCTTTTCGGAGGCTCTCTTACCGAGGATATTGACGTCATTATGATTATGACGTCATGATATCGCGCCAAATAAATATTGTGAACTCCCCGATGAATAGTGTCCACAGCGCTCGGAATTTTCGGCGTTCAAACTCTTCTATCTCGCTTATTTCAGAACGAATTTCAGCAAGTTTGGTATCGATGAAACAAAAAAATTATTTTCTACAATCTGATAGTAATTAATTAGCTAGATTTATCGTTTGTTCTATATACGTTCAAAAATATCCATGAATGAGACCCCTGGCTATTGCTGTAAAAGTTTCCTTTTTATAACGTCATCATCGGAAATTCAACAACTTGTTACTTTGAAATAAAATCGAATAGGAGAATATTGGTTTAAGTATCTAACAGGCTATTTCTTGCAGATTTTAGCGATATAATGGATCAGATATTTAAAGTATTGTTTCTCTGATTACCTATGATCAGAAGAATTTTTCTGCAATTTTGTCAACTTTCCTACTTTGCAGCGAAATATTATCGAACTAAGTTTCTTTATTTGAAAACTTAAAGCGAACGAATTTTAGTATCAATCCTTACTTGTTCAAAGATGTATCCATTATGCAGGTAACTACACGCATTATCGAGAACGAGTGAGGTGAATGACGTCCATAAAAATAAGTTGTCGTTTACTTTTTCCCTTCTCTCAGATTCATACCGCCGTATATCTCTGATTTTGTTAAATTTT
The DNA here is from genome assembly GCA_033119305.1 of Pinctada imbricata. Classification (NCBI taxonomy): domain Eukaryota; kingdom Metazoa; phylum Mollusca; class Bivalvia; order Pterioida; family Pteriidae; genus Pinctada; species Pinctada imbricata. The sequence goes on along the minus strand of VSWD01000001.1, from coordinate 405,927 downwards.
ACGCACTATTTTAAAATATTTTCAGCCATAGAAAAAACCTTTTATATGGGGAAAATTTCTCTGACAGGAGGGGAAAAATATATATTCCAGAGAGGGGGAATGGGGCCGAATATCGCCGAATTCGTTTGAAAAAAAAAAACACCGAAAAAAAAGAATAGGGGCGTCCTATTTTGAATTTGAGCAAATAAAAGAAAACAAATCCATCTCTCTCTCTCATGTGAAACCCCTCTCAGGAGATCACTCATTGCACTTTGCATTTCCCTGCGTAATAAATTAGATTGTCCTCGAAGCTTGTTTTGATTTTTTCTATGTTAATGGTATTTCTAGGTGTTGCAATATGAGCTACATTATCCTTCAATGCCCTCAATCCTCCTAGTATCGAAAGTCATCCAATTAACAGTTATATGTGCACACTGTAATTGAGTTTCTGGATCCGCTCCTGAATCTGACTTTAACATATAGCCTGATCTTTTAGAATTTCTTATTCATAAAAGTCAGAGAAAATTAGTTCTTCCCTGTCCCTAAACGTATACGAAACAGCGCCTAGCTCTCCCCCCCCCATTTATAAGTCGGTACCCGATTATTTGGCACAACCTTCTTTGAGAAAAACTGACGCCTACTTTCTTAGTAAAGGCACTCTGATTAATCGCAAAATCTCTTTCAGAATCGCCCCCGTCTTAAAAGATTATTGAGAATTCTGGCCCTGCCTCACCAAATAAAAAAAAATCAGGATGAGAGTGCATTAGTTCTTAATTCTGAGTCTTTCTCCCTCTAGATTCACGCCTTTTACTCTCTCTTTTCCTAAATTTCTTTGAGGGGGGGGATGGCATTCTGTTGTTTAGACATATCAAGAATCTCGTATGTATGGACACACACTATGAAAGTTTTATAAGGTTTCCGTTAGACCGTTTCCGTCCAGAATTCCTACACATTCCTGTAGTCATACGCTGATTAACTCTTACCTCTGACGTCACTATAACGTCGAATGAATATGGATTGCATCGTAGAATTAAAGGGGGTGGGGTTGCAAAAATAGTCATAACTTCCGTTCGCTAGGTTCGATTACGTTCATATTGCATAGAAATACTTCATATACAATAGTTTATCATTTGATATTTGTTTCAAGTAAATTAAACGATAGAATTTCATGAATAGGCATATAACGTCAAAAAATGACGATCGAAACACGAGTTTTTAACCTCCTAGATGATCTTAAATTTGTAATAATTCCTCCATTTTCTTAGTTTATTTCAATATCTTTGTTTAAAGATGAAAAAATAGTTTGAATATAAAATTAAATCATAAAAACATTCATAAATTCAGCAAAATATTTTAAAAATCAGCATACTTTCTTCAAATTGGCAAAGTTGGCAAAAATAGAAGAGAAACCCCAAAACCGCCAAATTTCAAAGCGTCATGAAAACAGTTACGTAGGTTCGATTTTGTTCATGCTTTGCAAAATTTAATCTTGTATACCAATTATCAAATTGCGAGAGTTTCAGAAAAATTAAACGAGAGGATCTTTTTTGGGGGGTAGTTGTGTGGAGCCACCTTAATTTTTCCCTATATACACCACTGTCAGCGATGTATGAAGAAGAACATTGATGCGACTCCATTTGCTACTTGCGTGACAGATGGCCGTCCAAAGTCGGCACCGGTTACCCATTGGTCTCGTCGGTTTATGTGTAGTCTTTTGTGTTTGATGTTTACATGTCGTATGTCTCTTTTCCGTCTCATGCTGTACTCGTCTTTTGTGTTTTTGCATCGGGTGTTTTGGTGTTTTACTGTTGATGCTGCAAAGAGGTCTTGTTGGAGATCTACTCCCTTCTTTTTTTCAATTTGACATCTTTAAGCACTTCGGATTTGTTCCTATATACTAGTTGGCTCAAATTACACGCCAATTTCGAGGTCAGTTGCTGGACTAGACAGAGATTATACTATATCGGCTAAATTGAAACCCCTTCCCTTCACTTCGGTGCATATGAGTCAATGACTCAATATAAATAAGTACAGCTAAAACTCGAGTTGAAAAAAAGAGAAAAATAATGTTTTAATTCATTGCATGAGTTTCCGTCTAAAATCAGTTTGAAATACCCATTTGCCGAGGTTGTGGCGGATACAGGAATTAGGGGGAGGGGTATTTCTAATATAAAAGCGAAAGGTCCTAATCGGGTCAATGGTAGCGGACTTTATAGAGAAAAAAACGATGGTTGCATTCTGAATATTTCGTATTTTAAATTATGTTTCATGCACCCGTTCTTATCATGACATATATAATTATTGATTAGAGAAATACGTGTGACTCTTCTCACACGTAATCGGAAGTTAAATCATAATCGATAAGCGGAAATAATCGAATGGGCATAACCCATTATTATTACTACTGGAAAATTCAAAACAGTTTTTTTTTTCATTTTGCCACCAACAATGAATTGAAATAAACACCAAATCATTATTTCTTTGAATATAATTGGTTTTTTTAGTAAAACACTGTCGATCACAACTACTATGAATATCCTATCAATTCGTTCAAACTTATTTTTCTTGAATACCATGCAATAGAAAATGTCATACACTAGTATGTACTTTGAAGTACAAGGAAAATAATAATAGTATAAAAAGGGAAATACAAGAATTTATCAAAACCAAGATACTAAACCGGACAGTCGGGAAATCAGCGATGTCGGCGACAATCGCGTTTGATTTTCAACATCGATGAGTAATGTTCATCGCTGGCCATTCAACGACCAACAATCGATTGTCAGCGATAATCTTTTCATATCTAAACTAGAATCCGTTGTCATGACTCCCATTCTGATACATTTTTAGTGTCATTTTGTATGAAGAGAGAACATTTTTCAAAGAAGTGTATTTACTCCGATTAATCGATTTTCAGAAATAGAATCGATAGTCGGCGAGTTGGATATTTTAGAGACGATAGCGACGATGTTGGCCGTTACTGCATATTTTCAAATAAAGCTTTTTATGTCTCCTTTTTTTCTTAACCCGGACCCGTCGAAATAAATTTTACGTTTTCAATAAAATTTATTTTCAGGGACACGGAATCTTTAAATAAATTATTATATCTCCCCTGTAATCCTTTATATTGGGAGTTGGACTTTATATTTTAAGAGAATAAACGGACAGATAATTGATCCAGCATAGTCTGAACCTAAATCAAAATTCGCTGGTTCGATATCGTTTGTCAATCATCTATTTCAAATTAATCATTTGTTTCAAGTTTTCCATGCATCTTTTTTTTTCGTCTCCAAAAATCCCCACCTTCTCTTTAAAAAAATTCGATAATAAATGTTTCTTCTTGGGTGTCGATCTATTTTGGTCCTTTATGCTGCATTCATATTTTACGTAGAATCACGTTTTCTATCCCTCATCTTCCAATTACTCTATCGTATAGGATAATTCTAGAAAGTCGATCCTTTTTTTGTTTACATATTTCATTCCCGTATTAGGAACATTTTTGGAAATAACATACATATATATGACAAACAAATAAACCGAAACCCCCAAAATCCCACATACATTGTATATGCCTTCTTTGAAAGATTTATAAATTTTTTCCTCGTAGCATCACTTGTATAC
>VSWD01000001.1:166321-401827 GCA_033119305.1 Pinctada imbricata | reverse complement strand
CCGATCATACTATAAACTTATGGAACACTTGCGGCATTGCTAAAACATACAAATGACTGAGGTATCATACTACACACTGAGGTATCATCATACTACACACTGAGGTATCATACTACACACTGAGGGATCATACTACACACTGAGAGACCATACCTCACACTGAGGTAAAGGGCTGTAACGATTAAACCGAAAAGTCGGTTAACCGCGGTTCAAAATCTTACTGTTCGATTCAGTTCGGAATTTCCAGATTTCGATTCGTTTTTTTTATTTTCTTTTTTTTTTATCCCTTGATTTTCTCTCAAATAACTAACGTTTTAATTGGTCATCTGTGAAGAAACGACCAATCAGAGGCCGCCTTTTTCGGTAGACTTTTTAGATCTTAGTAATGGCGACCCTGACATCAAAACAGAGGTTCCAGATGATCATTTTGATTGTTTGAAAGTGGGAGGGTGGTCTAGAAGACGATTACCGTTGGCAGAATTTGCAAAACTGAATTTAAGCATTCGACTTGTTCTACTTCGGCAATGTCGGCACAAATATTACTGAAAATATATGCGTGACATCGTCCTAAAGAGAAACAGACCGAGTATGACCCGATCTACGTACTCCGCAAAATTTAACAAGTTAGCCAGCGGGAGGCTTAGGTTACAGAACAGGTACATAATTGAAAATTTGGTACTATTACCAGATTCGTGGAGTCTTACCAGTACATGTATATCACTAGTACACAGTTTTAAACTTCTCATATTTTGAGTGTACTTGTGAAATTTATAGAAGTGAGTTAAAGAAGATCCTGACGATAATCTCAACAGCACTAACAAAAGAGCACAAAATAAAGCATCGACGGACCCCTACCAAGCTAGAGATGGGACCTGGTGCCCGGGAGGAGTAAGCATCCCCTGTTGGCTAGCCGCACCCGCCGTCGATGTTTAAGCACGAAAATGAAAACAATCCATGCACTCGCTGACGTTATGTCTATATAGAAAGTGCTATGGCAACAATGTCAGGGAAATATATTCAAAACACTTACTGTCAAACCCCTCGCGGGGAACTTTTTTACGAGCTCCACATGGCAAGGGGCATAAGTGTGCCACAATTAATGTAATTCAAAAGCAATTCTAATTAAAAAAATGTTTTTCTTAACAAAAAACAGATGTCTCCCGCTCGCTCTAAGTTACTTTGACCTTAGGCCAAGATGATTTGAAACCTTTGAGTCATGGGCAACATAATACTAAAACATGAAAGTTATTCATTATATTGTTTGAGGTAAAACCCAAACATGATTAGCATATACAATTTCATTATAAGCATATCTAGTTAAATTGACTTTGGTCACATGACCTTGGATATAGGTGATCTGAAACCTACATTGTATGGATCATGAGCAACAAAAAACTGAATTAGTGATTGGATACACGGTTCAAAATATAAAGCCTAAACATGATAAGCATAGACAATTTCAGCCTGGAAATGATTAGCATATACAATTTAATTACCAATGTAACATTTGTAAGAAGTGACCTTAATCATGTGACTTTGGGACGATGTGATCTGAAACATTTAGTCCTGAGAAACAACATACTAATATATGAAAACTATCGTAAGAAGGGTTCAGGAGATATAGCCCAGACAAGATAAGTATGTACAATTTCATTAAAAAGATCTAAATGATCTTGACGTTGGACACATGACCTTGGGTCAAGATAATAAGAAACCCTCCAATCCTGAGCAACAGCATACTAAAGTATCAGAGTGATTCAGTATACGATTCCACAGATATAGCCCAAACTCAATAGCATTTACAATTTCATTAAAAAATGTAATACTTGACCTTGACCTTAGTCATATGACCTTGGATCAAGGTGGTGTGAAACCTTTGGGTCATCAGCACCACCATCATACTAAAATATGAAGTGATCCGATCACGGTTCAAAAGGTTAAGCCTGGACACAATACACTTAACAAATACAATTTCATTTGAAATATAGTAATTGACCTTGACCTTGGTCACATGACCTTGAGTCAACGTTTTGTGAAACCTTTAGATGATAAGCAACAACATCCTAAAATATGACAGTGATCAGATAGTTAAAAGAGATACAGCCCCAACGGGAAAGCATGTACAATTTCATTAAAATGTACTTAGTAACTTTGACCTTGATCAAATGACCATGGGTCAAGGTGAAACTTTTTGGCCATTAGCAAATACGAACTAAAACGTGAAAGCAATCCAGTAAGCGGTCCAAGGGATAAAGCCTAGACAGGAAATTTGTACAATTTCATTAAAATGTAGTAAGTGACCTTGGCCTTTGTCACATGACCTTGGGTCAAGGTGATGTGAAACCTTCGGGTCATAAGCAGCATCATGCTTAAATATGAAAGTGATCAGGTAAGTGGTTCAAGAGTTAAAGCCCAGACAGGAATGCATGAACAATTTTATCAAATTACTAAGTGACCTTGACCTTTGTCAAATGACCTTGGGTCAAGGTGATGTGAAACCTCCGGGTCATATGCAACAGCATACTAAAATATGAAAGTGATCGGGCAACCGGTTCAAGAGATATAGCCCGGACAGGAATGCATGTACAATTTTATTAAAATTGCACTAAGTGACATTGATCTTGGGTCAAAGTGATGTGAAACCTTTGGGTCATAAGCAACAACATGCTAAGATATGAAAGTGATCCGGCAAATGGTTCAAGAGATATAGCCCGGACAGGAATGTATTCATAATTTCATTAAAAATGCACTAAGTGACCTTGACCTTGATCACATGACATTGGTTTAAGGTGATGTGAAACTTTCGGATCATAAGGAACAACGTACTACAATATGAAAGTGATCGGGCAATCGGTTCAAGAGATATAGCCCGGACAGGAATGCATGTACAATTTTATTAAAATTACACTAAGTGACCTTGACCTTGGTCACATGACCTTGGGTCAAGGTGATGTGAAACCTTGGGGTCATAAGCAACAACATACTAAAATATGAAAGTGATCCGGCAAACGGTTGAAGAGATATAGCCCGGACAGGAATGTATTCATAATTTCATTAAAAATGCATTAAGTGGCCTTGACCTTGGTGATCGGGCAAACAGTTCATGATTTATAGCCCGGACACGATGTGTGACAGACGGACAGACGGACGGACGGACGACGAAGGCAACACCAATATGTATCCTCCCATTTGGAGGAGACATAATTCAGTTAAATTTTGATTTTGATGTATCATTTTGATATCAAGATTACTTTGTCGCATTAACTGGATTATAACACATCAACACAATAGAGGATGAAATTTATTGGTGATCTAAGGATCAATGATACCCCCGCCCAACATAATTTTTACACATAAGCAATGTATAAAAAGTATGAAGGGGCATAATTCAACACAAAATTGAGGAACATGACCTTTTAGTTGAATTTGACCTGTATTTATCAATGTAAAGCTATATCTAAGAACTATGTATATTCCCTGTTACAGTTTTCATTTAAATGTCAGGCAAGCACAAAATATTGATTTTTTTCCAAGTTTGAAGGGGCACAACTCTGCATAAAATTGAGCCATATTTAAACCTAACCTTTAATTTTTGGTATTATAGCTACATTCATCAAATGAATTTATTATCTGTAACAGTTGTCCTTCTAATGTCCAGAAACCACAAAATTGTGATCTTTTAAGTTTAAAGGGGCATACCTCTGCATGTAATTGAGGGACATGACCTATATCTATAGTTGACCTGTATTTCTTGGTGTAAAGGGTATATGCAAGAAATGAATTGATTATTTGTATCAGTTTTCCTTTCAATGTCTGGAAACCACAAAATTGTGAATTTGTCAAAGTATCAAAGGGCAAAACACGTATTTGAGGAACATTACCCATATTCGAACTTGACCAGTATTTCTTGGTGTAATAGCTATATGCAAGAAATGAATTGATTATCTGTGACGGTTTTCATTTAAACGTCCGGAAACCACAAAATTAAGAATTTTTCTAAGTTTCAAGGGACATAACTCTGCATGTAATTGAGGGAGATGACCTTTATTTGAAGCTGGCCCATATTTCTTGGTGTAAAAGGTATATGCAAGAAATGAATTGATCATTTGTATCAGTTTTCCTTTTAATGTCTAGAAACTACAAAATTATGAATTTTATCAAAGTTTCAAAGGACATACCACTGCACGTAATTGAATGACATGACCCATATTCGAACTTGACCTGTATTTCTTGGTGTAAGAGTTATATCCAAGAAATGAATTGATAACCTGTAATGGTTTTCCTTTAAATGTCCGGAATCCACAAAATTTTGAATTTTTCTAAGGTTCAAGGGCTTTACTCTGCACAAAATTGAGGGACATGACCCATAATTGAACTTGACCTGTATTTCTTGGTGTAAAAACTATATGCAAGAAATGAATTGATTATCTATCACGGTTTACCTTTAAATGTCCGGAAACCACAGCATTTTGAATTTTTCTAAGTGTCAAGGGGCATAACTCTGCTTAAAATTTAGGGACATGGCCCATATTCAAACTTGACCTATAACTTTTGGTGTAAGAGCTATATCCAAGGAATGAATTATTTATCTGTAACGATTTTCCTTTAAATGTCTGGAAACCACAAAATTTTGAATTTTTCTAAGTTTCAAGGGGCATAACTCTGCACAGAATGGAGGGACATGACCAATAATCGAACTTGACTTACATTTCTTGGTGTGAAAGCTGTATGCAAGAAATGAAATGATTATCTGTAATAGTTTTCCTTCAAATGTCCGGAAACCACAGGTGGGACGGCACACGTACGCACGGACGCACGCACGGACGGACAAGTTCATCAAGATATACCCCCACCATTATATGGCGGGGGTATAAAAATACCTAACAAACTGGTAATAATACAAAGAAAATGTACTCTGCTTTAAACCGAATCGAAAACCACAAAAAACCGAACCGAATTTTTTCTGAACCGTTACAGCCATTCTGAGGTATCGTACTACACAATGAGTGATCATACTATACACTGAGGGATCATACTACATACTGAGGTGTCATACTACACACTGAGTGATCATACTATACACTGAGGGATCATACTACATACTGAGGTATCATACTACACACTTAGTGATCATACTATACACTGAGGGATCATACTACATACTGAGGTATCATACTATACACTAAGGGATAATACTGCACATTGAGGGATTATACTCACACTCAGGGATCATACTACAAGCTGAGGGATCATACTACAAACTGAGGGATCATACTACACACTGAGGGATCATACTTCACACTGAGGGATCATACTACAAACTGAGGGATCATACTACACACTGAGGGATCATACTATACACTGAGGATCATACTACACACTGAGGGATCATACTACACACTGAGGGATTATACTACACACTGAAGGATCAAACTACACACTGAGGTATAATAATAAACACTAAGGGATTATAGTACACACTGAGGGATCATACTACACACTGATGGATCGTACTACACACTGAGGGATCATACTACACACCGAAGGATAAAACTACACACTGTTGGATCATACTACACACTGATAGATCATACTACACAATGATGGATCATACTACACACTGAGGGATCATACTACACACTGAGGGCTCATACTACACACTGAAGGATCAAACTACACACTGAGGGATTATACTACACACTGATGGATCATACTACACACTGAGGGATCATACTACACACTGAGGTATTTATTACACACTGAAGGATCATACTACACACTTAAGGATCAAACTTCACACTGAAGGATCAAACCTCACACTGAAGGATCAAACTTCACACTGAGGGATCATACTACACACTAAGGGATCATACAACACAATGGGGGATCAACCTACATATTGAGCGATGAACCTACATACTAAGAGATCAAGTTACACAATGAGGAATTTACTAATAAATTCTTGGATGAACGTACACACTAAGGAACCGACCTACATGCTATGGTATGAACCTACACATTGAGGGATCAATCTACACACTAAGAGATCAAACTACACAATTTTCTCACAAGGATGGGATTACAAACATGCAGGACTGCGAAAGTGTAGAATTGATAGAAGAAAAAACGCATAGTGTCCAACGGTGCGAATATGTGACAAAGACAGATGGTTTTATATCTCAAAGACACGAGCTAGTCAAGACAGATTTGATTCATCAATCGATAAATGCTTGGGGTGGTTTTATCAATACAAAAATCCATGACAGAACTTATGTGTCAATAAAGAAATACTGGAAAAAAAGAAACACCATGAACCAAAACGACATATTGCGCGGGGTGAAATGCATCAATGCCGTTAACAAGGTGATATCTACATGACAAATTCGAGACAGCGGCTACACAATGTATTGGGCTTTGAGGAACTACGACAGAGACCTCGAGGAAAAAGGCTGCTTCTCACAATGATGAGCCTAACAACCAAGAGAATTGTCACGAATCCTCGAGGTTAAAGAAGTATTCGAACTAAGAACGATAGCGGTTAGTGCCCACTGACGATCTGTTGCATAAACTCCTACGAGGCGTCATCATTAATTCGACACTTTACAAGAATGTCAGTGATTATGTACATGTATATGGAGAGGACACATACTATGTTGCAAGATTCAACAATACAATCAACATGTTTCAAGACAAAAGAATTTTCTTTACAAACGCAAATCTGCAGTTACCTATAGTATTAGAAATGCATATAGCTCACAAATATATACATACCACAACTCTCGTATGCACTGATCAAAATTACATCATCTGAAATTGAGTCCCCGAGGGCACATGTAGCCAAGTTCGATCAACTTCGGTTGATCGTATGTGTCTTCAACGCATTTGAAATTTTCTGTTACAAAATTTCTTGAAATTTCTAAAACGTGGGTCCTGTAGCATCATATCCCACCCATTCTGCTACGTCTTTTGGTACATTTTTGGACATAATAATTCTCATACTTTTTGGCCATATTACATTGTTTAGACTGAGGATCACTGACGAGGGTTTAGTACCCGAAACGTGCATGTCTGGTCCATGCTGTAAATTTATCAGGTTTGAAATGATGCTATTGAATTTAAAGACGTTTAACATTTGAACTACTTGGTGAGTGTCACTGCTGGTGGACCAAGAGTCCCCGAGGGCACATGTAGCCAAGTTCGATCAACTTCGGTTGATCGTATGTGTCTTCAACGCATTTGAAATTTTCTGTTACAAAATTTCTTGAAATTTCTAAAACGTGGGTCCTGTAGCATCATATCCCACCCATTCTGCTACGTCTTTTGGTACATTTTTGGACATAATAATTCTCATACTTTTTGGCCATATTACATTGTTTAGACTGAGGATCACTGACGAGGGTTTAGTACCCGAAACGTGCATGTCTGGTCCATGCTGTAAATTTATCAGGTTTGAAATGATGCTATTGAATTTAAAGACATTTAACAATTGAAGTGTAAATAATAAGTAAAACGAAAATGAAATGTTTACTTGATGTGTACATCAATATATAAACGAATTTGATTAATTTTCGTAGACTTTTGCGAAAGGTGTTGCATCCAATTAGGAGACACTAACCCTCCCCGGCACGTGGTCTCACTTCGGATGTTATTCATTCCTAGGTTCGCAACCCTTTCAATGGAAATTCTAATTATTTTGCCAAACAAATAGACAGCATAACACAGGGACCAAAAGCAACACACCGATGAATATGTAAAACGGGCTTTCGAAATACAGTTCGTGCTCTGCCGGCTGTAGCGAGTTTATTCATCTTTTCACCAAAGGAGTCCGACCGACATTCAGAGAGGACAGGTGGTCGGAGCCCTGTTTTCCCTGAAGATGTTTGGATAGGTACCGCCATTGAGTCCTGTCACCTAAGGCAGCGATGAAGACCTGACCTTGACCCTTAAGCATAGTTTCGTAAATGTCAACACTGTTGATTTTGGAAAATTGATTTCTGTGATAGAGTTTCTAGGATATGAGTAATCACGATGAGTTTTGCAGGATTTTTGATGATTTTGTAAGACTTGTAGGTGGTAAAAAGTCTATATGCAGAAGTATGAAATGTTCTGAGAGCAAACTGTACACACTTTCTACTTTCGGTTTGAGCGATTCTCACATGTGCTGACCTTAATGCCAGACAAGAAAATTAAGTCTGTAAATCTGTTGCTCTGGTTAGCAAATTAGAAAGTGATGCCTAGTCTTCTTTCATGCAAGCGGGACAGGCCGCGGGGTCTTCATCGCCACCTAAGTCCTAGTGCAATTCTTAAGAATGCGCTAGTACAAGGTTGTAGAGTGGTCCAGTTCAAAGCAAAGTGTCCGTCTGGTGACAGAAACATCATATCCATGGTATAAAAGGTAATTTGGTGTACCTTTTATCCTTCTTATGATGTTTATTTTTTCACCATAAAAGGCAGTTAATGAAATATCCGAAGTAATATAACTCTGTTGCTTGTATGGATCCGAATTTTAAAGGAAGCTGACATTTCTTTAAATATTTGTTGAAAGTCTAGAAATACTAGACTAGGTTACTTAAGATAGTCAAAAATAGCATTTTAATATCGCTCTTAAGAATAGGTTGAAAGGTATTATATACAGAAAAAATCAACACTATACAAATCTTACATATTGTGAATGAACAAACAGAAAACCCTTAATAAGAATAAGAAAAATACAATCTATATGCATACTTATTCTGATATGAATGAGGATATGCTGAGTACATCATGCATGTATTCCAAAAAAAAAAAAGTCTAATGTTAAAACAATAGCGACACCTGAAGATTTTCGTACTATAAAGTTATTGGATGTCTGATAATTATTCGAGTTCCATCGAAAAATTCCTTTTGATATATCCTGCTTATTATCAAAAACGAAGTGAAAGTTCATCATTAATGTCCAATATGCAAACCATGATAGCCCATTTTACCTTGATATCTCATATATCTATCCAGATAACAAATATTTTTATAGTGAGAACCAATATATTTACCCAGATATTCCGTATATTTGTCAACCAAGTCCTGTCTGCCAATCCCTTCAAATCCTTCAATAAGAATACTCAGTTGCTCTGAAGCTTGTCGTTCCTTATTTTTCTTCCTCCATAGTAAAAATGCTTTAAAGGTCTTTGTTACTTGATTGAATCCACGATCATAATCAATCTGTTCTAACTCGGCATTTGCTAATCCCAGCCCGATGAAGAGTAGCTGCCACTCTACACCAATCTGTGACGCAAGGTCTCTGAAGAACCTCTCTGAGAGAATAAAGATAACTGTGAACTTTTACAATTAATCCAAGCTCCATGAAGAGTTGCTGCCACTCGGCACCAATTTCTGAAGCAAGTCTTTTAAAATTGTTGGATGAAAATTATTCTTAAGAAAGACTTCAGAATCACGAACAATACCAGATTATTTTCAGAAATGACAAAACAGATTGTTTTTCAACTGAAGAAAGTGACATATCTAAGCACATAACGGAGACATAACTATGCCAAATGATTATTAACAATGTAAGAATTGCATTTAAATTGTATCATATCATTTTTACTCCATTTGACATCACACATTACCATGCTATTTTGGAAACTTGTCATTTTATCCAATAACGATCATTGCAATCAGGCGAGAAAACATCCTGACACCATTCATGTACATGTAATGCTCTTTAGCAATCATATTTATCCCAGTTAGAACAAGCATGTTTTAAAAACATGTCAAAAATATTTCACTAAATGTTATAGTTCTTAATGTGATTTTGTATGGTTCCAGAAATATCAATAAAACATGTTTGGAAACTTTTCATTTTGTTCAGCGCTCATAAATGTTGTTAAAACGTTTTAAAAACATTCTATACAACTGCGCAGTGTTTTAAAAATGTTCTTGGAACGTTTTGACCGAAATGTTTCAACAGAACCTGTTTGAAACCATACAAAAATATGTCGAAGATGTTTTGTGTTACCTGGGATGATACTGAGTCGACCCTACAGGAAATTTGGAGTTTTTCTAATGTAAACAAAACATTCAGAAATCAAATGTGTTTGAGAGGGTAAACGTTTGAACAATTCATTTTTTTATGTTGAAATTGATTTAACGTCAAAGAATTGTCAATCAGGAGCCAGTTTTACTAATTGTCGTAAATTTTTGCATAAACTTAAGCGTAAATCAAGTTACGACACTTTTTACATTTGCGTAGAATGCGTCTAACGAAATGTCGTTACTTTGCACGTAGACGTAGATTATGACGTAGACTTGCGCATATCTTACGTGCGGATTTCTTTTGGTTGGAGACTGAAAAATCCTTGACAACGATGAAAAAATCTGGAGAAAATCGCGATCTGATTGATCTAATGTTTTGAAAAATGACGAAAACAGAACGTTTGCGGTATTAAAGGGGGAAAAGCTGATGAATCTGACGGAAAACTAATAACAATTCTGCAGGTCCACATTATGCCGTTCATTATTGCCGTAATACATGAACTCGTCGTCTAGACTGCAACCCCCCGAACTATTGAGTAAGAAAATCATATTATAATCGCAAAATAGGGGCATAATTTGTTAGATAGTGCATCATATCATCAAACTAAGTAATATATTAGTTTAAAACAAATAAAAATGAAAAAAAAGTTTGCGGTTAGAGAAGGGGCACAAGCTGATGAATCTGATGGAAAAGTGAAGAATTTGGCCGTTCCACATTATTGGATTGCTGTTACACATGAACTATTTGTCTAGAGAGCAGCCTCCCTCCCGAACGATTGAGCACGCAAAAAGTATTATACACGCACACAATGAAAATGAAAGTATCTCAAGCATTACCACCCCGCACTGACCGAGCGGAACAAATCCATCAGATAGCGACAAATTCACATCAGATAAAACAACCCGCAGGGCCGCAACAGGAAACGACACTACAACATCATACAAAACCGTCGAAACAGACGTACAGAAATATCAAACATTAATGACAACACATTAATGGAAGGAGACTCATGTGCATCCGGTACCGAGTTCGGACGGTCATCTGCTTCTAGATATTAAATGGTGTACTTATCCGGATTACATGTGCTATACCAATCCCTCCCACGAATGAGTCGATTTGGCGCAGAATTCAGGAAGAAATATCTTAATGAGGCAAAGGTTTTTGCTTTGGTACACAGCAAATTGTGCCTCATATGAAATTCATGTGACATTTATATGACATTGTACTTTACATAAAAGTTCACATGAAATTTATGTGAAACGAGCACGGACATGAAATTTACCTGAAATTCTAAACATGAAATTCACGTAACGCAGCATTACAGGGGCTAAAAGTCTTATTGTATGCATATGTCCATTTTCAAATCCTGAGAATTTCCAATAGACTTCAATTATAATGAGTTAAAGAAGATCCTGACGATAATCTCAACAGCACTCACAATAGAGCACAAAATTAAACATCGACGGACAAGGGTTATCCAAGTTAGGCGTCCATACTTTTGTGGAAATAGGCTATTTAAACAAGAGGTCAAAGAGGACCACAATCGCTCACCTAAAAATTACGTAAACTAAGCATATAAAACAAAAAGAAGTTTGTAAAAGGAAAACAATCCCTGACTTCAGAGTGGAACAAAAATTAAGAACACTTCTTAAGACATCTCTCAAGATAATCCTGATGTTTTCGGTTTGTCGATACGTGTTTCCGTTCTAAAGAAGAGTGAATTGTCAAATGAGGGTACCTCCCATGACCTTTTTTTTGCCTGTGGTGGTGCCACCTGTTGACAGATCCGGACAAAAAAACAACAATACTTGTAGGGGACCATCATTATTTCATTCCTACCAAGTTTCATGAAAATTTGTTCAGCGGTTCTGGAGAAGAAGTTGAACATGTATGAAAATCAACCCCCCCCCCCTTCTTCTTGAGTAATCTAAGTAACCCGAGAGAGACAGTTATACAGAAGCTAAAGCAAAATCTTGCTAATAAATTACAGCCCCCCCCCCCCCCTCCTTTCACTACATTATTGATCAATACCACCAGGTATATGATGAAAATGTAGAGATGTGTTTTTACATAAATATTTTGAGCTGCTCTCCATCTCTTAATTTCAATGTTATATATCTAAGTCTTCACAAGATAAATTTGAAAATACTTATTCATCTTTTTTAAATTATTTGGTTTCCTTTTGCATACTCATTTAATAAGATAGAATATATAACATTCAAATGAATCGATAATTCCAAGAATCATATATCAATATTAAAGAAAGACAACTCTTGCATAAATGAGTTCTGCTGTAATACATGTACCAACTATAAGAGTTCTCCCCCTCTTATACGAAACTAAAGTTAGCAGGCTTAAAATTCCTGATATAGATAAAAGAAGTACCTGAACTTGAACCCACAAGCCTTGGGTCCATGTGCACAGTAAAAATATCTATTCATAATTGAAAAAAATACTCATACATATCTGTTCAGCAGTTCTGGAGAAGAAATTGAATATGTATGAAAATCATTTCCCCCCCCCCCCCCCCTTTTCTTTTCACATAAGAAAAAAAATAATAAAAAATCAAAAAATTAAAAGTTTAGCATAAAATACATATCAAAGCATTAAGTAACTTAAATGTGATAAATGTGCGGTAAATGAATGTGTAAAATCATTCACATATTGAGTTATTGAAAGAAAAAGTGCAAAAATGTGCATTTCTGACAAAGTCCGAAAAGACGTAAAAAATGCGTCAAACATTTGACTTCCAAGTGGAACCAAAAATACAATCGCTCACCTAAAAATTACGTAAACTAAGCATTTAAAACAAAAAGAAGTTTGTAAAAGGAAAAAAAACCCTGACATCAGAATGGAACAAAAATTAACAACACTTCTTAAGACATCTCTCTAGATCCTCCTGATGCTTTCGGTTTGTCGATATGTGCTTCCATTCTGAAGAAGAAGTTTGTCAAAGGAGGGTACCACCCGAAACCTACTTTTGCCTGTGGTTGCGCCACCTGTTGATGGATCCTGACGAAAAACAACAACACTTGTAGGGTACCATTAGTAATTCATTTCCACCAAGTTTCATCAAAATCTGTTTAGCATATGTATGAAAATCACCCCCTACCTTTTCACATAAGAAAAAAAAATCATAAAAAATCAAAAAAATTAAAATTTTAGTATAAAAGACATATCAAATACATATCAAAGCATTTAATAACTTGAATATGAATATATGCCGTAAATGAATGTGTAAAATCATACACTTATTGAGTTATTGAAGAAGTCGAAAATGTTGAAAAGCTCAGGTGAGCTAAAAATGAGACAAAACAATAATTTATCTACCTTTTGATGTAATAAAAATGGGGGTTACCATTGCTTTTCATCCTCTAAATTTAGAGTGAATAAAAAAGTGAAAAAGTAAAAAAATAAAATTTGAAAGGTACCCATCGTTCGAAAACCCATATAATTTCTGTTCTTGTAATAATTATTTAGAAACTCATATACGAGGTGAAAGTCTATTTTTTGTACTTTCTCTCATATGAATATTAGCTAATCACAAACGCGCGTTCATTCAATCCGAGTTCCAGTTTTGGGTAGCCAAAAACGACCCATAACTCGTTTTCAATCAATGGTATATTCATACCATCATGATACATGTAGAATGGTGATCAATTCAAATTTTGAATGCTTTCATGTTTCAATACAGCGTAATAAATGAAATATTCAGCAATTTTCTGATGTTGTGTATGGGAGCTTGTTTTTGTGTTGTGTTTGGGTGTATTCACATCCTATAGTTTGGTTAATATTGAAGGTTTTATTACAATTAAGTTAATAAAACACGAATGGTATGGATTCCTCAAATCTGATGGTACTCCGGTTTCCTCCTGCTCCTTGGCCCCCCTCACACCAACATCTGAGCTTACGTCAATGCAAACGATATCATTAAAATGTCAAATTCCTTAGGGGAATGTAGTTTTTGTATGTCTGCCTGCAGAAGCTTTTGTAAACTTTTGAATTGTGCGTAAAAGAGCTTTCATATTCCATGTTTATTTCTTGTGACAAGACCTTTCTATGTAATGATATTGGTAACCTTGACCGTGGAGTTTGATTTACATGTACTTAAAAAAGTACATTCCCCATCAACGACATACGATACAGAGATTGAAGTGAAAACATTGATATAAATTGGAAAATACATCTTTGATCGCTGAGCGATATAAGTCCCCCATCGGCATCAATCTATGTCCTGCAACTCTGCCTAGAATACTTCTTAGACATAAATAAAGACTTAACCTGTACGAACACCAAAGATGAATGCCAGCACATAGAATAAATGTTTCTAATTGAACAGCATCATTTAAGAATTTAAGAACAGATAAATTGGCAACGTGGACCAGACATGCACGTTTCGGGTACTTAACCCTCATCAGTGATCCTAAAATCTAAACAATGTAATATGTCAAAGAAGTATGAAAGTTACTACGTCGAAAAAGCGTACCGAAAGACGTAGCAATGATAGGTGGGATATGATGCTACAGGACCCACTTTTTAGAAATTTCAAGAAATTTTGAAAACAGAAATTTAGAATGCATTGAAGAAACGATCAACCGAAATTGATCGAACCTGGCTACATGTGCCCTCGGGGACACTCACCAAGTGGTATAAATGTAAATGTTTCAAATTGAATATCATCATTTAAGAACAGATAAATTGGCAACGTGGACCAGACATGCACGTTTCGGGTACTTAACCCTCATCAGTGATCCTAAAATCTAAACAATGTAATATGCCAAAGAAGTATGAAAGTTACTATGTCGAAAAAGCGTACCGAAAGACGTAGCGGAATGGGTGGGATATGATGCTTTTTAGAAATTTCAAGAAATTTTGATAACAGAAATTTACAATGCGTTGAAGAAACGATCAACCGAAATTGATCGAACTTGGTTCATTATCTGCAGTAAGAGAAAAGTTGTGACATTATCTGCATTATCTGTTCATTATCTGCAGTAAGAGAAAAGGTGTGACAAACTGCAAATTGCTAAGAGAAGGGGTCCTAAATATTCCCTTTCCATTGTAAAAACCCAACTTAAACTTGATCAATATCGCTCTGTAATGTATTTAAATACCAAAACTTAGTTCAATATCTACAATAATAGCCAAGAAAAGTCCTGAACACTGAAAATGTTATGACATAGACCATTTTCCGATTTTGTTAGAAAGCTCAAAATGTCCGAGTCGACATCTTTTTGTGTTGTTTTTTTTATTATGATATCACTGTTAAAAGACGCAATCTCATTGAGATGTAACAATGAAAAAGTGCGCCAATTTTGCTAAGCTTGGACATTTTTCGCTTTTTTGTCAGCCATTATAAATTTCGGCAAATGGTCTATTCGCTAAGTTCAAGGGTCATTACTCTTGTAAAAATAGGTCAATCATAAGAAAACTCGTATTTGATCTGCATCACTTTAAGATGTATTCACATTCCAAAAATCAGTTAATTATCTTTAATAACAGCCACGAAAAACCCGGAACATTTTTAATTTCATGAAATTTGCGAGGTGAAAGGCCATAACTCTTGCAAAAATAGTGTAACCAAATGGCCTCTCCCCATCAATAATTATGCTAATTAATTATTCATATTAATTAGGAATATGTTCATGGAAATTGCTAACTTGAGTTTGCTATAGTAATAGGGGAATCACTCTTACTTAATTCCTTGACTTTAGTTTCGAACGTCACATTGAGACAATCACCTTTATTTTGTAAATTCTGATATCTTTTTAATTTGATTCCCACGATGCTGCGAACACTGCAGTAATTGACACACCTGCAAGTACTTTAGCCTTTGTTTTCCGTAGGAGTTAATTGAAAGCTTATTGGAAATATCCCCGTAAAAGCCATTATTGTTCTGTACTTGGAAGAATCTAATTTCCAAAATGTCTTTTTAATAAAAAACCAATTACTTATTATTTCGTGCAGGTGTTAGCAATTTCCAGTCATCCACATATATATTCGTTGCATCGTTTTGCCGACCAAATTTAGTCTTAAGTTGCGCTCTCATACTGCTACGATTAAGATCTTACGATTTAAATAAACTTAGAAATTTTATTTGGACTTATGTTCGTATGTTTCAACATGACAATGTAATACACAACGCGAACTACACCCTAAACCTGTGGGCCATAGGCTTACAATAGGTCAATCAAAACCAAACTCAAACTTGATCTGTATCACACCAAGATGTACGCAGCACATTTAAGGCCTTCCATGACGTCATTGACAAAATTTGATGTCAGTTTTGATAGCTATTTTCAAGGAATTATTAAATTGTCCAAATAAGATGGAATGAAATAGTTTATGTATCAGTATAGATGCTATATCATAATTTATCTGTTAATTACTGATATATGCTCCCCGAACGTCGGGTTGTCACGTGACACGTATATTTTCGTAGATCAACATTGGTCATACAAAAACAGATGGCGCAAGGTGAAACCTTATCATTCAAAGAAAATATTGATACCATACTACAAAGGGGGGTTTCATTTACCTACTTCTTGCTGGGGAAATCTTTGATAAAGAACGACTACTTGAGAAATCGAGAAAAATATACCCATTTCATTAAATATTATCGACACTGGCACGAATGGCAGAAAATTTAAAAGAAAATATAGAATGTAAACGTTTCCCCCAGTTGAATTATTGAAGAACACCTATCACTTAAAATGTGT
Organism: Pinctada imbricata; assembly: GCA_033119305.1. Classification (NCBI taxonomy): domain Eukaryota; kingdom Metazoa; phylum Mollusca; class Bivalvia; order Pterioida; family Pteriidae; genus Pinctada; species Pinctada imbricata. Next base: position 385,096 of record VSWD01000001.1, on the reverse strand, counting down.
GCCAAATTTCACTTTAATTTATGTACGGTAACATCTTGCGCCGTTGCAGTTTTTCTGACAGGTGCTAATCGGTAGTTCGTTCGTTTACCAAATAAACGTTCTGTGGAATCAGATTTATTCAAGGGACGTAATCGCGCTCTCTGTAAATTCCGTTTTAATTTTTTAAATAAATGTTAATTTAAATAAAATTTTCATTTCACCTTATGAAAAAATATCAAGCAATATTTATTCAATTCTGTTAAAAAGTTTCATTTCACTTTTTGTATATTGAGGGGTGAATCTCGGAAAAAAAAGGGGGGGGGGGCGGAGGGCGCCACGCCGGGGTGTCGGTCTTGCCGGTTACCGTACTAACCCATGAACCCAATATACATGCATTGAGATTAACATGTTGCTGTATAATATCGGACATGCATTAGAATTGCATGGATTGATTATATTAATTCGTAATATTTACTTACATACATTATACGTCCCTTTAATAATCATTACCGTGACAGAAAAAAAAACCTTGTTTGACTTATGACGCCTTTGACCGCAATGGGATCGATAACATACATAAATTCTTCACTGTTTATACCAAAATTTCTTTATGTTATGGATTCTCTGGTATCTGATTTTAAGAAAAGAGACCTTATAGTCCTATGGTCTCTGGACAACAGGTAATTCTAGATCCAATATTATTTTTTCTAGACATCGGGAAAAAAATAAGGGTAAAAAAAAAAATAAATCTGATGTTTGTTTCCCAGCAGAAAAAAAAAACAAAACTGAATTTGATCAAGATTGGAAATAGAGGAATCGGCAAATTTCGTGGATGATTTCCGTTGTCATATTAATATTAAACTTTAGGTATACTTTCATACTGATTTAAAATTTAATTTCAATGTGTCAGAAGACGCATAGGCACTGTTTCTTTTCTTTTTTTTAAAACACTTTCAGTGTATATTTTCTATAACAAAAATAAATAAATAAAAACACCACCCATGTAAAAGCGTAGCTGACATTGACATTGAAAAGCACTTATAATTGACAACTTGCAATAGTCCATTTTCCAGAAAATATCTATGACCGTTTTAAACCTTGATTTTATATGCACAGACACCAGACATCACATCATATGGCACATTTTTCCATTGTGACGTCACATCTGATCGCACCGTCTTGACGCACCTTGATGTGTTGCCATGCCTTTTATTTTGACGTCACAATGAAAATATCGCCAAAATTTGTGATGTCTGGTGTCTGTCCGCCTTATGAATCTATTGGAAAATCATATATTGCATGCAAAAGTTGATGAAAATTGAAAGTAAAGCGTGAGCTCGAGTTTCTATTCATCGCCCACGCTGCACTGACATTGGGAATCTTCTGCTCGATTTTATTTAATTAGACTTCATATGTTTTATTTGAATTCCATGTCCCCTGAAAGTGAATTTGTACTTATAAATTCTTCATGAGATCGACGAAATACATGGTAATGTGTTTGACAGAAATTTAAAGAGCGGTCATTGATTTATGGGGCCGGGAAAGGGGTGGATCGGGCTAGAGGACTTTTCAGTGTATGTATAACGGCTTTGTTTTGGGTGGGTTTTTTCTCTCCTTTCGTTTGCATTTTCAGATCATGAATTTATTTGATAGTCGTCCAGACAGGATTATTCTTTACAGCAGATGCAAAATTCAGAGATTTTTTGGGGTCAAATCTATAGCCGGATTTTATGCAGCAATCATGTTTCCCTTCGCCCTTCAAAATATTTGAAAGGTTACTTCTTTATTATAATATCGGATCCTTGTCGTAACAAACATTTGTATGTATATGATCAATAAATGTGCCTCGGAATGGTCGAGCAGCAATCCTACCTTGTTTCATTACTCCCGATATTTTCGTGACAACATGATGGGGGGGGGGGCGACAGACAAAGTGATCCACCAAAATTTAGATAAACGACTGTCCTATGACAAATTTGATGTAAGCATTAAGCAAATGTGTTGAATATTTTCAGTATTTCAATTTTTTTATTTGACCGATGACCCAATCTTATTTTTTTCTGCATTGCAGATATCAAATAAAATAATTGTAAAGCTGGAACAAATTAATGGTGCGTGAATAACTCTTGCCAGGAGCTTGAGATTATTTGTCATTTTTTTCCTAACACCATATTAAGAGTGACCGACATTTTAATAACTGGTATTATGGGACCTTTACTTAATAGCCACCTTGTACGAGTTGTTCTGCAAGTACAACAATAATTTATTTAAGTGTCTTTGTTACATACCATGCAGGTGTCAGTAGCTACATGTATCTTTTGAAAGCAAAGTCAAGCTTAGATTTCAAATCTTCGTATTTGCTCTTGCCATGCACATAGAGAGTTGTGTACATGTTGACCTTGAAAGCCCTCTCATGCTCGGCTAAATGCTTCAGGCAGACAAACTATCAAAACAAAAGCAATTTTAACCCCCCCCCCCCTCCCCGCTCTTGGAGATTTGAGCATGAAGTCTAGTACAGATCAATTTTAGGAGATATTAATTTTCTTTATTATATATTCAAAGTAACATTTCTTCATCTGTAATGTGTGTGGTTGTTCAAAATTATTATTCAAGCATTCACTCTTCAAGGCAAGGACCTGAAATAGAAAAAAAATATTGACTATATAAATCGAGCTTTTAAAATCCAAAGTGTATGGTACAGCTTGGACTCAAAATTCATACCTTTACAAGTTTAATAGTTATGTAATATACATGTATGTCCTAGCGACATAAATTACAAAGAATTCGCAGTGATATGTTATTATTTCATGAATAGCTAAATAAGCCTGGTATAGCTATAATTTTAGATTATTCACTATAGATAGTAAATGCATTTATTTTATTTGACTTCTTTTTTAAATCATTATAATATTCCTAAATAGGCACACCAAATGTTACTCTACACATAAATTTAAAAATTCTGTACCTGCAAAAATATCCAAAATGAACAGTACTGTATGGCTAAGATACATGCATGTGTTTCTGAAACTTTCACAGTGTCATTGTGTGACAATATTTCTTTTCATGCAGCAGCTGGTGTGAAATCCATTCTAAGTTAACATTCTGAAGGAAAAAAAAATAATTGGTATTTGGATATTTCGGTGCACATACTACTGCAAGTATAACTTACTGTACAACTACAAGTTTACTCAGATGTAAACATTTTTATAGGTACATGTTATGAAAACAACATATACATGGGCATGGGCACATAAGTATCACATTCACCCTTTTTTCCTCATCATTCAACTTTCGTACGAACTGATATCATAATCTACAAGTGTCTAAACTATTTACATAAAGTTTAGCTACTACTCAGCTTTGCAGTAACAGTGTAACTTAAGTAAAACGCGTTGAAATTCTGTCATTTACACATACATTTCACACGTGTCTCTTGGTAATCCAAGGAATTTCCTTTTATTTCTATGAATAAATTGATTTCATGATGTAATTGTACTAATTCTAAGATATTTCCTTCATACAGCACCAGTTATTGAAGTTTGATATCGCTTATACTTACCAAAATCTGCCTTTTTATTCGTTTTACCCGCTCTGTAAACTGTTGATTCGCACCTGTTCGTCACCTCAAGCTTCTAAGTAACACAGATCGCATTCTTCGGTGTACGGGGTCACAGAGTACAGAGATAGATTAGGGGTTTTCTCAAAAGTATATTGACCCGGCGATGTGTCAGTGATGAAGTAATATGTTTTGTTTTTTGTATAAATGCAATTTTATCTAGTAAATAAAGGTATCAATGATAACGAAAGCTAATAAATGAGTTGCTACCTAACCTGACGACACGGGGTCCATGACGTCATATGACGTTACGTTATTTGGCGGAAAAAACTTCTACGTCATTTCTATGGAAGGCCTTAAATGTGCTGCGTATTCATTATCCCAATATCAGTTCATTATCTGCTATAGAACCGACGAAAAGTCTGGAAAATTGACAATTTCATATAATTTACTAAGTCCAAGGGTCATAACTCTTGTAAAAATAGGTCAATCGAAACTAAACTCGAACTCGATCTGTATGTCATTGAGATATATCCATATACCAGAAATGAGTTCAATATATCCAACAGCGGCGAACAAAATTCGGAAAACTGAAGTGTAGCAGACGGACGGACAGACGGACAAATGAGTTGGACTATAAGTCCCCTACGGTGAGACGGTAGGGGACTAATAAATTTGATTTATAATCCTTAACATATTTGAAAAGTTTATAAACCGTTCAGAAAATAAGATGAAAGAAAGAAGAAAAAATGTAGAAAAAATTCGCGAAAAATAAAATGCAAACACTATCGTGGGTAAAATCAGTATTTTGTTGAATGACATGGAATTTGAGATATAAAAAAGAAAAACAAAAAAGTTTAATGAGTCACTTTATGTACGTTAAAATATAAAGAGCGAAATGGATTTCGAACGAGTTTCATAAATACAAATTGTCTTCGTTACTATGACACTATGTAAATACACCATAAGCTATCTTTAGCAAGACGTTTAAACTTTTCAGCATTTAAAACATTAAAACACGCTTCTATTTGCGGAAAACTCTCATCGGAAATACCCGAAATGTGCATGTCTGGTCCATACTGGAAATTTATTTGCTCTAAAATGATGCTAATGAATTTGAAGACGTTAAACATTCCATTACATGTTTGTATGGTTTTACCCCAAATTCAGTCCCTTCTGTTCTGTTTATGACTTACGTGTAGACTTACGAGTGGTCGAGGGCAGTCGTAAACTTACGTCAAAATTTACACGAAAACTAAGTTTGTCGTTAGTCACGACTTTTAGTAGAAAAAAGAAATGTCGTAACTTAGGCCTAAGTCTAAACTTACGCCTAAGTTTACACTTACAACATTTAGTAAAACTGGCTCCAGTTCTTCAGTCTCAAAGTCGAGAAGGTAAGGCAAAATCATAAGAATCGTTTTCCTGAAATATATCTATTTACATGTATGTTATGTTAAACATAACCATCAGTCATAAAGAACTTTGGACTCCTTCCTTTAATGTGTTGTCAGTAATCTTTAATGTTTCATTTCTTTGCGTCTGTTTCGATTGTCTTGTATGATGTTCTAGTGGTTATTGTTATGTATTTTCTGTGGTTTGTAGTTTTGTCTGATGTCATTTACGTATCACTATCTTGTGGGTTTGTTTCGGTGAATATAAGGTGGTCATGCTGGAGATCATCCCCTTTTCTTTGAAATAACAAATAAAGATGAAAAGGGAGACATACTGTACAGAAATCATACAACCAAAAAGAAGACTCCAGATCTTCAAAATGCAACTATGACGAACTGACAGACAAACGGTTAGTTATATCTAGGATTATTTAAAATTGACTTCACCATTGTATTAATCCCACTTGCTTTCGTCATTGTTATCTAGACGAACAGACAGACACCTTGTCTTTCGACTCTCTATTAATGTTTTTGATAATAAACCGAATAACTACACCATTAATATATTTAATTGTCATCATATACTTTAGCTGATGATGTCTTATGTTACTATTCAAGACCAATAACTTCTTACCTGAGAGAACCAAGTGCTGTGATCTGCTCCCTGTTCCCCGTCTATCATTACCACCATGAGATGTGATTTCCTTGTTTTCATTATCATCACCTATAACATATGATTCATGTCAAGGTCAATATGACCTTTATCCGTCAAAGTCAAAGCAAATACTCTCATTAATTTGGTTTTTTTTTTGCTTTTTTACCTACCTACGTATTTAACGAAATAAAATCTAAAAAGATGAATCACGAAGATGCTTACTCTTCCTGGGCACCTGGTCTCACATCACTTCGGGAGTTCGCTTCTTTTAATATGGTGGAGGTTTTTGTTTGTTAACTTTGATTCCTGATTTTCTCAATAATCGATTCTGTGCTGTATATAGGGATATGGTCATTGTCCATTTTTGTCATTCTGTGCTGTATATTGGGATATGGTCATTGTCCATATTTGTCATTCTGTGCTGTATATAGGGATATGGTCATTGTATATATTTGTCATTCTGTGCTGTATATAGGGATATGGTCATTGTAAATATTTGTCATTCTGTGCTGTATATAGGGATATGGTCATTGTACATATTTGTCATTAATGTACATTTATGTATGGTCATTAACTTACTGTCTCTCAAACTCTGTAGCCTAAAAGAAACATCCTTTGCTTTGGGCTTTTTTCATTCGACAATATGCATTACTTTGCTATTTGTCTTGTCATTTCCTCCTAAAATATCCGTTAAGTAAAGATTAACATCAAAGTAGGACTTCCATACATAGTAGCACTTTCATACTTTTTGGCATATTACATTATTTAGATTTATGATTTAGGATCACTGATGAGGGTTAAGTACCCGAAACGTGCATGTCTGGTCCACGTTGCCAATTTATTTGTTCTTAAATGATACCATTCAATTTGAAGACGTTTACATGGTTGTGTGCATGTAATTCGGATAACCACATCATTTTGACTGGAAGCATCACTGATGATAATTTAATATTCGAAACACGTGTCTGGGGCATAATAAATTGATTTGAAATTTTCTTCTAGAAGGTATAGATTTGGAACCCTTATTATTGCTAATAGTAGATGACCGTCCAAAGTCGGCGTCGGAAGCACATTGGTCTCCTTCCTTTTATGTGTTGTCATTAATGTTTGATGTTTCTGTACGTCTATTTCGATTGTCTTGTACGATGTTATAGTGATTGTTGTCGTGTATTTTTTGTGGTTTGTAGTTTTGTCATTCACGTATCACTTTCTTGTGGATCACTTTCGTTGGGTGAGTGCAGGGTGGTCATGCTGGGGATCATCCCCTTTTCTTGCATTGCAATGCCGACAGCCATTCAATCGAAATCAAGAATATCACGCATCATTCTTGAAAGAAGGATCTTACATGCTTTCATTATGACAACATTGACTTTATTACTTACTTTTGAAGCAATTCATGCACTTGAAAACAACATCAGCCAAATCCTGAAAAAGTAAAAAAGAGAACTTGCTTATGCCTAAAGAATAAATCATTTTGAAAAATTTATCTAAAAACAGATTTAAGTATAATTATGTTTACTACAGAGACAAATAATTCAGCATCCTATTTAGACATAATGTTGTCCTACGACACTGATGGTCACATGAACACCTCACTTTATGACAAAGTGACGATTTCAATTTCAGCATTTCAAACTTTCCTTTTCGGAGTAGCAACTTCCCTTCATCGCCTGCTTATGGCGTGTTCATATCTCAGTTGATACGCTATGCCAGAGCAAGTAACAAATATACGGATTTTGTTCTGAGAGCTAGGCGTCTTTCAGATAAGCTTCTCAGTCAGGGATATGTTTGTGACCGACTAACATCGTCACTGAGGAAGTTCTACGGTCAATATGGGGAACTCGTCATACACTACGATGTCCCACTCTCCAGAATGGTGGATGATACTCAGTCATAGACCATTTGTACCATCCAACCAACGATTGTTCTCTATGTCTTCCGAAATGGAAGTAACCGGATGTGACAGTTCTACCGAATTGAAGCGGCGGGTGTTGCATGCAAGCAGGAGATGCTTACTCTTCCTGGGCACCTGGTCTCAGTCCCATATCGGGAGTTCGCTTCTTTTCATGTGATGGAGGTTTTTGTTTGATTACTTTAGTTCCTGTTTTATCCTGATTTTGTATGCCTTCGGTTTCTGATTTTCTGAATTATCGATTTTGTGCTTTATACAGGGATATGGTCATTATCCATATTTGCCATTGTAAAAAACGCTAGTTATTATGACAACAAAACTAGCTAATTTTAATATATTGATTTCAAAATGCTGTTTGTATTTTCTAATTTTTCTTCTCTCTTGATGAGTATATGATAAGGAAATGGAGTTTATTTGATCAAATGAGCAAATTCAAGATCCATTAATTGTTATTTAAATAAGTTACCTTGGCAACGGAAACTGTGGTCTATGATATTACAGATTTTGCAACTTCTGAGTTATTTTATAAATGTTTGCATTATGAAGAACAGATAATGACTGTTAGAATATCTCTTACTCTAAGAGCTCTAAAACCGTGAAAAAATTAATGGGAACATATGTTACCATGGCAAATGTTTCTTATTATTTTTACAAAATAGTTACTTTAATCCAAGAAAGTTCAAATTAAATATTAGGAAAGATCAAGTAGACCTCTATCAAAATAGAAAAAAAGAAGTTTCAAATTGATAATGGTTGCCATGGTTATTTTGCCATGCAATCTAAAACTAAGCATTTTCGCTGATTTTCGAAGCCTTTCCCTAAAACGGATAACAAATGAGAGGGTTGTGCGTACGTAATCTGGATAACCACACCGTCGGCTAATTCAGTGGTAGATGGCCGTCCTAATTCGGAACCGATTGCCCACTGGTCTCGTATGTTTATGTGTGGTCTTTGTGTTTTATTTTTCTATGTTGTGTTGGTATTCATTGTCCCTTTTACTATTCTTTCTGTGCTTGTCTGATCTGTGTTTTTGCATTGGATGTTTTGAAGTTTTGCTTTGAGTGCTGCAACCTGGTGTTGTAGGAGATCCCCTCCTTTGCTTTATGAAATCATACCTCACGGCCTTTCAGCCATCCTTCATCGTCAATAAAGGAGATGTCTTGTCCTGTTTGATAGGCAATGTCTTTCCATTCACCACAATCGCTACACTATAACATAATGAAAAAGGATTACTGGCAATTTTTCTGAATATCGGCAGACTTCAGGTTGATTAAGATTCACATAAAATTATGTGATTCTCCGCGTCTCAACTGAAAATTAAATGCTCATAATTAATTAAGAATAGAACCAATTGTATGTGCTTTTTTACTTAATAACGGCAATAAAGATATGGAATATGGTCATTATCCATATTTATTGGGTCCCTGTAAAATGCGAAACGAAACAAAAACGAAACGAAACAGATCGAAACCAAACGAAACAGATCGAAACGAAACGAAACAGATCGTAACGAAACGAAACAAAACGCAACAAAACATTAATCTTAAAGAACTTGAGAAAAATTGCTGCAAATGCAGAGAACTAGCACGGATATCAATATCTGAATATATTATTGCCTTCAACCATTAGTTCTTGTGACTGGAGGGTTTTTAAGAGGTCAAAGTAGACTTAAAACATAATATATACGGTATATAGCACAATTGCATTTTAAATGATTAAAGAAGAGTGAACGGGATGATAAACCTCGTCATAGGCTGAAAAAATATTATTTAGCAGGGAGGAGTCTAGTGCAGAGGAGACGAAACTGTTCCGTTATTTGTATTTGAAAATTATATCAGAAAAACAAATACTGGGGGGCATATTTCGTTTGAAAAAGGAGTTTTTTTACCTGAAATGTGCCCCCCCCCCCCCAGTTTTATGATCTCATTACAGAGTCATAGCGTGGGTTTCTATCCCCTCTTCTTTATTCCTCTTAAATACATGAATGGCATTTGACATTTACTTTTTTTAATTGTCAACTTTGACACTTTCAAGAAACTCTCTCGGCACTAGTTACAAATGTAGAACTCTTGGATTAAGGCAAAATTACATGATGATCTTGTCTTAAAATATTCGTTCTCGGCGATTTTTCCTCATTTTCTCATATTCTTTAAGTTTTATGTTTTGTTTCGTTTCGTTTCGATTTGTTTCGTTTCGATCTGTTTCGTTTCGTTTCGATTTGTTTCGTTTCGTTTCGATTTGTTTCGTTTCGTTTTTGTTTCGTTTCGCACTTTACAGGGACTCATATTTATTGCCATAATAACGTATATATTATAATATTATATGTCTTCAAATTCATGTTGAACGTCTTTAATTTCAATAGCATCATTCATAAGCAGAAAAGTTTACAGCATGGCCAAGACATGCACGTTACTGAAAAAGGGACAAAAAAGAATTGGGACTTCCGACACGGAATTTGACCCACAACCCTCGGGTTCATATGCAAAATGATCATAACTATTTATAATTTTTTAAGAAATTTTATTTTTGGAATTTTATTTCTTTTTTCTTATATTTCACAATATTTCAATGATAACGTAGTACCTGTTGACTAAAAGTATACGAGAAATGGAAGTGTGATTCTATGCTTTTTTTAGTATATATATTATTTTTCTATTTCGAAAACGTGTATGTGGAACTTAAATATGACAAATATGCAGTAAATAAGTGCTCAAAATTACACATTTATAGAGTAATTCAAATGATACGGAAGTGTTATAACTCTATACGTACCGGAAGAAAATTTAAAACGAATCTTTTATGAACCAGACACGTGTTTCGGATATTAAATCATCATCAGTGATCCTTCCACCATATCAAAATAAATCTATGTTAAATATAGCATTTGAGGGATGATGCTATGATGTAAATCTCTTTTAATTTCGATAATATTTTTTGGTGAAATGACAAGTTATCGAAATAGCATAACAATAGATATGATGTCAAATTGAGGGCAAAACAAAGCATTTTCAGTACACTAGAGAAGTACCAATTATAGTTCAGGGGTCAAAGATCAAGGGGAATATGGTTCAAGTGTGTACCTTTTCTTAACGAGGCAACATCGAATGCCAGTTGCCCGGGAAGAGTGAGCGTGCTCTTATCCCCTCCCTTCATACTGGGTGCAACACCCGCCGCGAATGCCAAATCGAAAAGTGTCAAATCCGGTAATGTCAAAATTGATAAAAGATGATCAACTGGAAAGGTCGTACTGAAGAGTGTCCTTAATTATCCTGGAGTAAGTAAATCAGAAAATGTAAGACAAATTACACACAATTTCTGCGTATCAAGAGGTTAGTTAGGTCTGGACTAGTCGATCGTTTGGGTGATCGCCCACAATGACGACGAATCATACTTTAACACAGTCACATTCACACAAAATCCGATACTTTCAATAAAAATGGAGGGGATCTCGAACAATGTACGATCACTGCTAAGCTTCCCTAACCATTATTTGCAGGATTTTGCTCCCCGTGACTGGATGTTCAAGGTGAAATACTTATATCTTGGGCTCCGAAAGAAGCTTTGCATCTGTCCAATACTATTTAACTATGCTACAAAATCTACCCTACACAAAACATGGAGCCGTGCACACTCTGCTAATTAAGTTCACAGATTTGAATTAAGAAAAATTAAAACCAGAGAGCCCTTCTGATATATATTTGGCTCTCTTAGAAAATTTACTATGATGAGTATTCACTAACCGAAACATGTGTCTAATGCATTAAAATTGTGTGATGAATTGGAACACGTCCGTATTATTGAAAACATGTATACACGTGCACTGATGTGATGTTTAAACAATTTTCATTCTTTCTAAGCTGTGAAGGTGTATTTTATCTTTATAATTTTGCTTTTCGTTCGTTCGTGATCATCGACGGCGGATGTGGCTAACCAAACAGGGGGGGTACCTTTCCCGGACACCTTTTCCAACCTCTACCTTGCTGGAGGTCCATCGATATTCCGTTTGGTGTGCTATTGTTTTTGCTATTGTGATTGTCGGCAGGATCGTTTTATCTCACTTATATTTATGAATAAAGCACTTAAATGTTTAAAAATTAGGATTAAGAGAGCGAACGTTTCGAATTCCCATTTTGGACGACATTCATCGGAATTTCCCGACGCCAAATTACCCGATATACCGTATTACGTGTGGACATGGCTTAACTAAATATGAATATGGGATTGAAAATCACGCGCAAAATCTGAAATAAGAATACAAAACATTCAGTAAACACTGTAGACTTTCAACTGTTTATGAAAGCAAACAAAGTTGAAATTGTTGCCATCATACCAACAGACAATTAGAAAATATTTTCACATAAAATAACAAAATAAAGCAAATCAAATTTTCCTCTAAGAAGCAAACGTGAGTTCCAAATGGATATGAGACTAGATGCTCGTTGAAAATAAGTACCTTATCTTTACTTTGCTTACCACAAAATCAAACATATGACACAGAATTTTCGGTTTTCATAATTTGCAAAATAAGTAAAATTCTAAGATCATTCAAGCGTTCACAAGATGGCAGCCTTACCTTTGATGTCCAATATTCCATCCATTTTTTCGCCTTTTCACTTTTAAATGGTACTGTATATCCTTCTGATATCTCAAATTTCATCTCCAAGGGTTTTTTATGGTACGCATTGTTGAGCTTGTTGATTTTCGATATGATATCTTGTAATAGATTTGTTGGAAGACTATCTCTCTCCAGCGAGTATGCAAGAAGATGAAGGGTACCTTCCTTCATTTCGTAAATGAGACCATGGACTTGATTATCATCAAGTATCCCTGATGTTTTTCCGATTGACGTTAAGCACGTCGATTTCTGTGCTGGCGAAAGTGTCTTGCCTCCTCCTTTCCTTTGGAGTGAATCTATAAGAACTATCAATATGCTGTTGAAAAATAATGTGCTTAGAGGAATGTTCACTTTTGCCGCATTCTTCCTTTCGAAGAAGATTGAGAGTTTGCTTGAAATTTCTTTTTCTTGTGTTTTCTTGTTCTTCGTAATCATCTCCCGCATGCTTGCTAAATCATCTCTGTTCTCTGGGAGGTATGCCGGTACAGTGATATATTCATTTGATTTTACTATCAATCCGAGAGACAGAAAGGATTTCAGAATGATGTTTTCTCCCTTTTCATCATGTAATATAAATTCCGTAAAGACGTCCTCACGTATTCTAGGTTCCTTTAAATGGCACTTTGTAGCTTCACTTATTTCTTTACTAGGAGCAAATATGTTAGCAAAACACCTTATAATCCATGATATATCAAGGACGACATTGTTGTCATGCTCCAAAAAAAGAATGGAACCTGAATCAGACAACATTTTCAAATATAAGTTAAGATCATCATCTACTTCAGATGTATCTCCTATTTTGTTCCAGCTAGCCCGGATGTCCTGTGTTGAAGATGAATAAGAGGAATTTGTTTTCTTTTTCTCCAGAGTGAGAATGTACTCTAGAATCTGCATTTTTGATGGTACTTCCTTGTTCCAATGCTCTTGCTTCTCTTTTGCACGTTTGATGCCTTCCCATATATCAGTAATTCCGTCCCGTTTCAGGTTTTTTAAATATATCTTATATAAATTCTCTAGCGCACCTTGGTCTTTAGCTAATTGCCTTACGATATCTTCCACCTTAGATCCGATGCCAGGTACAGACTGAAATTAATAATTTGAAAAAAATATAATTAAAATTTTAACTTTGAATTTCCTATATTACAGCATCGAGGTCTTGGTTGTACTTATGATAAACCTATTCCAGAAAATCTCAACTATTTAACCTCGACCCAAAAAATTCTGTTGACATTGATAAATATCAATTTCTTGAACGCATTGATCAGCTTTTGTATACATTAGCTTTTTTAAATATTGAATACACACCAGATGATTTGTTAATTTCAAATATTTAATTAAATGTTAAACGTCTTCAACGTCTTCAAATTCAATAGCACCATTTATGAGCAAGGACGAGACATGCACGTTTCGGGTACTTAACCCTTGTCAGTGATCCTCGATCTAATCAATGTAATATTGCCAAAGAATCTGAAAATTGTTATCTTAGAAAAAAAAACGAAAGACGAAGCAGGATGGTTTGGATATGATGCTACATCCAGGACCCTCGTTTTGAAATTTTGTGGGCAAGGGTAGAAAATATCTTATATATACACGTAGTTCAAAAAAAGTTATTAAATGATTTAGATACTACACACACATAGGGAACATTTTGTGCCACAGTATACCAGAGAAGAAATGACACAGCATATTGAAGATGACTTTGAAATGTTATGTCTTCAAAAACCATTAATGTAATTCCAAATGGCCACTGTGTCTTTCGTCTATTCGAATGTCACTGACGAGAGTTAAGTACCCGAAACGTGCATGTCTGGTCCATGCTGAAAATTCATCTGTTCTTAAATGATGCTATAGAATTTGAAGACGCTTATCATCAGTTATGTCCAAAATGAGGTTTTCCGGTCATTCATAGAATGCGATTCGACTCCTTCCGATTTACACCATCACTTGTTCTTTATTTTCAGGATTCACAATTTTTAAAAGCCTAATAATCTCGCATTATTCTAATACATAAGCAATTTTCAGGTCGCTGAAATATATTGCCTATATTTTGTTTAGATTGGAAAAAATACTTATTCAGGATCGAGCAACGGAATATCTTTTTATCAAGCTCTCTTCCTATCAACAAAATATAGTGAATGAACAACATATCGAATTGAGACCAGGTGCCCGGGGAGATTCAGTGTCTCCTGATTGCATGCAACCCCCTTTGCAACAGCTCAATGGAAACCGGTCAAGAGAAAGAGAAGAGGAAACACAAAATGTCATTTAAATGATAATTGAAAATCTAAGAATGAAATATAAAAAACGGTTGTGTAGACAGCAGAAAAAAATGATTTTACAGCTGACAAGAAATATGTAAACTGATGATTAGATATCTCCATTGATTTTATCATCGTAATCAATATTTCTGTGTTAATTTGGAAAGATATTTCATAAATAAGACAAATATGTATAATGACCATATCCCTGTATACAGCAAAAAAATCGATAATTTAGAAAATCAGAAACCGAGGGCATACAAATGCTTAACCTCTTCAAATTCATTAGCATCATTTTAGAGCAGATAAATTTACAGCATGGACCAGACATGCACGTTGCGGGTATTTAACCATCGTCAGAGATCAGGATAAAACAGGAACCAAAGCAAACAAACAAAAACCTCTTTTACTAGGACAGCTTATTTTGAGCAATGAAATCAGTAATGATTCGATAGTTACATGAATATAGATTATCATTTCATAACCGATTTTAAAAGTCGTCATTAGTGAGCTGCATCCCAATCGTATACAAATATGCTTAACATGACTTTTACGATCTCCAATAAAAAAGATGATGGTGTTTTTGTAGCGTCATGTTTAAGGTACCGTCCGCATATTAGTAATTAGGTTTAAAACTGACCTACTTTGGAAATAAAGGGGGGTAAGCTGTGATCATGGTGGGGCGAGGCGTACCTAATAACAAATCTATTGCATCGAAGACAATTTCTATTTCCAAATAAAATAATACTGAAAGGTTATTTCAAAAGATAAACGCTTATCTTGTCATTTGGCGTGCATTCGTTTGCCTCCGACGTCATCGCTACATTAGTAACGTCAACATTTGAACTTGGAAACGTAACTTAAAACACAAACTACAAGTCGACAAAGGAAAATAAGTACGATAAGAAATGAAACAGTGGATGCATTCTTTGAATTAAGAAAGAAATATGTAATTCTCAATCCATTAAAGGTAAATGATCGTCTTCCTGTTGGTGTTTGTGGATTACACGATCTGGTTTGCTGTATACTTTATGTAAAAGGTAGCCATCTTGTTTTCCATGCCTCAAATTAGGCCGCCATTGCCGTCTATCAATATGCGGGGGTGGGCTATGGCCTCAAATGAGGAAATCACGTGACGAGATATACGCAATCCTATTGGATGAAACTAGGTCCGAGGTGCATTAATGGTATATATATTCTTTATCTATATTTGTTATTCGGATTTATGTGATGTACATGACTTCCACCTTCGGACATTCAAATGAGTTAAAGAAGATCCTGACGATAATCCCAACAGCACTCACAATAGAGCACAAACTTAAACATCGACGGACCCCTAGCAAGCTAGAGGTGGGACCAGGTGCCCGGGAGGAGTAGGCATCCCCTGTTATACTTACAAAAGGCATGAAGAGCCGATGAATGTATATGCTTTTGAGACGGAATTATCTTTCATAGGGGACCATGAAAGTTTTATAAACTCTTACGATTTCCAGAAACAATTTACCACTCATAGTGATTTTTTTTCTTGTCTAGATACATATTATTCCCATTGACCGCTTAGCCTCGCTGAATGCCGATAAACATTCTAGATATAGGGGCCCGTGGATGTTTAATTGATGCTCTAATTGAGTGATGTTGAGGTTGTCGTCAGGATCTTCTTTATCTCATTCTTGTATTTCGAAAATCCTCCGAACAAATCTCCATCCGTCTACAACGATCGCTTCTGTTTGAATGTTTAACGTCTTCAAATTCATAAGCATCATTTTAGAGCAGATAAATTTACAGCATGGACTAGACATGCACATTTCCGGTAATGAACCCTCGTCAGTCATCCTCAATCTAAACAATGTAACATGACCAAAATATGTGAAAATTATGTCCTAAATATACCGAAAGACGTAGTAAAATGGCTGGGATTTGATGCTACAGGACCCCGGTTTAGCAATACTCTATGCATCGGGTGTTTTGGTGTTTTGCTGTTGATGCTGCAACGGGGTCTTGTTGGAGATCTCCTCCCTTCTTCTATATAAAGATATTCAAACCTTCTCATCCAGTTCGTCCATATGCGTCCCAATTACTATCACTGGAGGCGTGGATATATTCTCAGAACGTAAGGATGCAATGTTTTGTAACCAGAATCTCAAATGTTCTGAAATATGACAGGAGGATCTACTTGATTCCGGAAAATTAAATAAAAGATTAAAAAAAATCTTAGAACGATCCGTTCCAATCATATATTCTGATATTATGTTTTTATGGGTTTTCCTTTCTTAAGAAATCTTTCTCATTCTCGAGAAGAGATTCGTCTTCTCTCCCTGAATATCAAAATTGAAGAAATTTATATCAGTATGAATGAAGAATTTTATTTTAAAACAGTAAATATTCCCAGGCTTGACGGTGATTTTCAGACAATTATCATATGATTACTAGTAATTCAGATTGAAATCTACCAACTGAAGCAAATATTGTATGTATATTCCCCGGGAATTCAACTAACTTTAACAGAGGGCATGTGGTTCGGGCCTATTTCTATTAATGTGCTGATAGGTTTCGTCAAGGATTCCAGTCATTTAGAATATGCCAAGTAAACAACATTAATGCTTGCGTTATTGTTATCATCACTTCGTATGGCACTTTTTCCAATCAAAACAGCAATACTGAAGTCATATCGCAGCAGTGCATGCCGCGATTTAGAGCGGTATAACGTTATTCCATTGTTTTAAGTGGAAAAAATGCCATACAAAGAGAAAAAAAATAATCGAATGAACCTTACCGTGAAATGTTCTATACAAAATCTAAAGATGGTTAAAATCCAAGCTCAATATCAATAGTTTAAAACTTTTTGTTTCCACATAAATGTATTGTCTGAGGAAATTTACATGTTGAATATGAAAGCCCTATCACTTACCATTTAAAAGACATATCCAAAGTTTTGATTAAGTAGATCGAACTCCCAGGTCAAACATTTTGGTATTTACAAGGAATGTACAGTCATGTTATATATCGAAGACCCATCAATTACAATCCAAAAGTTATGCCCAAGGTTAAAGTTTTTTCAAAGTGGAGTAAACTCTAAGGTTAAGGTCACAATGTCAATAATTTTGGTATCCATGAGAAGGCATTTTCAAAAGGAATATGCATGTGAAATATGATAGCAATCAAACGTTGTGACCAAGGTTAAAGGTTTTTCAAGGTAGGTCAAATGCCAAGGCCAAGGTTACAAGGGAAAACAATTGGTATCAATGACAAGGTTTTGTCACAATAAAATAGACACTTTAAATATGAAAGCTCTGTAACATTTGAAAGTTAAAGGTTTAAGTTTTTGTGACTGACAGACAGACCGACGGACGGACAAACCGGCAAGGACCAAGAAGTAAAATTCTGTGTGCGAATCAGTGTATCAAATGTTTTAGGATAATTATCATTGTACTTTTCTATAGTGAAAATGAAAAGAAATATGCCGAAAACCATGGTGGTTTATTACCTCTCATGGTTTAATTACCTTCTTGACTTCTTTTACTTTCTCCGTTTGCTTTTTGTACGAGCTCAGCAGCATTAAACAGAAGGAGGTAAACAGCATCAGAACTCATAAAGGCAACATGTGTATCATGATACGCATCTTCTCCGGCAAAGTCCCAATACGATATAAAAAATTCATCGTCTGTCCCAACTTGTGCCTCTTTCAGTATTTTGCCAAGGTCTTGTGCAAGCTCATCACCAATCACAGATTTCTTCTTTTCACTTTCTTCTGATTCATTTGCATGTGTACTTTCTGAAGATAACAACCAATATACATTAAATCTAAAAACATCCCACCCATCCTGCTACATCTTTCGGTTCTTTTTTGACTTAATAATTTTCACCCTCTTTGGCCATATTTCATTGTCTAGATTGAGGATCACTGACGACGGTTGAGTACCCGAAACGTGCATGTCTGGTCACTGCTGCAAATTTATCCGTTTATAAATGATGCTATTGCATTTGAAGACGTTAAACATGTATACATTGTCATATATATATATTTAATATAAAGATACTATTTGATGAACAAAATTTCCCCCTAGACATTTTTTTATGATTCTGACGCTTTTTCAATGGCAATTCTGTCCAACCTTGTTCCAAGAAATAAAAGATCAAACAAGTCAAAGACAAAAAGGCTACGTCAAACATTTTGATTCTATTTGAAGGTCTAATCACATTGAATTCTCATTTGCCTTAAGACACCTCCATAGCTAACCGTTCAGATTTAACACATTATCAATTACCTAGCACCATTGAAAGACAGAAAAAATTGCAGCATGGACCAAAACTCACATCACAGATACTTTACACCTCATCAGTAATTCTAAATCCAAACAATAATTGCAAAAGTTTTGTAAAAACTCCAAAAAAACATTTGAGAAAAGGTTGTGAAAGGACTGTCGAATAATTTGTCGATGCTCAATTTGGTGCTCTATTGTGAGTGCTGTTGAAATTGTCGGTAGGATGACAAAGATGGATAATGACCATATCCCTGTATACAGCACAAAATCGATAATTCTGAAAATCAGAAACCGAAGGCATACAAAATCAGAAGAAAACAGGAACCAAAGCAAACAAACACAAACCTCCTTACACGAAAAGAAGTGAACTCCCGATAAGGGAGGGAGACCAGGTGCCCAGGCAGAGTAAGCATCTCCTGCTTGCATGCAACACCCGCCGCTTCATTTCGGTACATTTCATACTTTGCAAAACTTAAACAAACTAATAATTGCATATTACAAGCATGATATAGAGAAAGAATAGAGATTAACGATGCATGGGTTGCAAATATAAAAAGAGAATTAGATAACATAGGACTTTCATATTTATTTGAACAAGAGATATGGAGTAAAGATATACTTATTATGATTGAAAATAGATTAAAAGATACATTCATTCAATCTGTAATAACCGGAATTGCATCTTCTTCTAAAGGTTTATTATATCAACACTTGACCGATAATTTTACATTACAGTATTACTTAATTAAACCGGTTAAACCACCGTATAAGACATATATATCCCGAGTTAGAACTTCATCTCATGACCTAAATGTGGAAAGAGGAAGATATGATAACATAGAAAGAAGAAATAGATTATGTAGTTGTTGCGAATTAAACGATATTGAAGATGAATTCCATTTTATTCTTAAAAGCCCTAAGTTTCATTCACTTAGAATCAAATATATTAAACCATTTTACTTCCGAAAACCTAGTGTATTTAAGCTTATTCTTCTTCTTAGTGTCAATAATGTAGCAGAACTATGTAACCTTGGTAAATATCTTTATTGTGCAAGTAGAATTAGGACAGAATTATTATGAATATGATTATGTCTACTTTCACGTCCTATGTCATATCATCGTATATTATACTATTTCATCATACATTTCATATATTACACACTGTGTCATACTAGTACATCATATTGTTTAGACGAACACACTCACTTTATTATCCTGTGTTCATTTATTGTATATTGTACACATATTGCATATTGTGTAACCTATGAGCTGTGTGGCTTACGGCAAATAAAGAACTTGAACTTGGACTTCAATCTTTGGTTGGATGGTTCAAATGGTCTATGACGGACTATCATCCACCATTCTGGAGAGTGGGACATCATAGTGTATGACGAGTTCCCCATATCGACCGTACAACTTCCTCAGTGACGATGTTAGTCGGTCCCAAATATATCCCTGACTGAGACGCTTATAGGAAAGACGCCTAGCTCTCAGAACAAAATCCGTACATTTGGTACTTGCTCTAACATAGCGTATCAACAACAGGCAATGCAGGGATGTTGCTACTCAGAAAATAACGTTTGTAACGCTGAAATTGAAGTCATCACGTTTTTCATAGAGTGAGGTGTTCATGTGACCATCAGTGTCGTAGGACAACATTATGTCCAAATAGGATGCTGAATTATTTGTCTCTGCAGTGTCTTCAACTTCAAGCTCCGAAAGATAGGTACTGCTCAGGTAATCCGCGAATTTTGGATTATTGATGGACAACAAATCTACCGAATTGAAGCGGCGGGGGTTCTTTCTCTATATCATGCTTGTAACATGCAATTATTAGTTTGTTTAAGTTTTGCAAAGTATTTAAAAAAAAGATTGTACTCTATGTCTTCCGAAATGGAAGTAACCGGATGTGACAGTTCTACCGAATTGAAGCGGCGGGTGTTGCATGCAAGCAGGAGATGTTTACTCTTCCTGGGCACCTGGTCTCACTCCCATATCGGGAGTTCGCTTCTTTTCATATGGTGGAGGTTTGTATTTGTTTGCTTTGGTTCCTGTTTTATCCTGATTTTGTATGCCTTCGGTTTCTGATTTTCTGAATTATCGATTTTATGCTATAAACAGAGATATGGTCATTATCCATATTTGTCATCGTCTATGTATCTGTAAGTGAAGTTGAAGTCAGAAGATAAGTATCTTTTTCCCTTCAAAGACCACATATTGAATTAATTCATCTTCGTTCGAGTAATGGAAAATGTCGGCAAGGAGTTTGGCACAATTGGTCCCCATTGGAATTCCGACAATTTGCTGGAAGACCTTTCCTCCAAAGACATCAAAAATGTTGTCGATCAGAAAGTTTAACATATAAATAATATCCGTTTCAGTGTACTTATTTTCAGTCTCGGACTTTCGTTTTACAAAGTAGGTTTTGTCATAGTTAAGAACAATAAATTTGTATTTGCGATTGCCGTTCTTACTAGTAAACACATTACTTATAATTTTTGCGAGTCTTTCTTTCAATTTAGAACGTAGGATTGTAGTGTAAAGCGTCGAAAATCAAAGGCTTTGATCGAATGGACTCTACTAAAATGAGCGGATTTCAGATGTTCTAAATGTTCCTTCGAATTCGTAAAAATCAACATCTGGTTTATACCACTGCGAGAATATACAAAAAATGTACTGTCGAACAATAGTTTTGAAGCCAAGATTTTATTTCAGATAAAACTTTGGTGAGTAAGATCGATACAGATTTGGTAGAACATTTTGAGGAACCAGCGATGAAACGTTGTTTGTACGGATTATTATGCCTTTTACATGTTTTAGGTATGCCGTATAAATATGGTAAATCTAAATTGTCAGTGTCGACGCCAAAGGAAGCATGAGCAGATTTTTTCACGTGGTTATCTTTTATTTCAGAGGCAGAAAGGTTTATTGTGGTGTAAGTGGGATTTCCAGGTGTCGAATTTAGAATTTAAACCCAACTGTTTAACTAGACTGTCGAAATAGCACTTTTTGCAAGTAAATGTGTAATTATTTGAGGCTTTGTCTGCTGGTGTGATGACGTAATGTTCTTGGAGGTAGGTAAGCTCTGTGATAACATCAGTGAAAGACAGACTCGAATCTTGTGCTCACAGTTGATTTAAATCGGTAAATTCTAGATAAAAGAAACCCTCTGATGGATTTTATCCATTCGGAGAAGGTGTCGAGCTGTACAACTTCTTTCTTTACCCAACGTCTTGCATATTCCTCACAAGAATCCATGATAATTTTGACATTTTGGATCCATATAAAGGACATACTTTATCTGTGTTTTGGATTCTTTTTAAACATGTCTCTCAACTTTTCGTTCTTGACTATACTAAGGTCATCAGTAATAACATGTCCAGCAGTTGAAAACCGATGAAAAAAAAAACATTCGCAAGGAAGTGGATGTATTTAGGGATTACTTAAATCAATACACTGCAAGAATCGTTTGTAATTGTAAATTATAGATGCAACTGTTGGTGTGTAGCTATAGGAAATACAAGGAGTTTCTTCTCTTTTGAAATATGGCGGGATTTTTTTCTATGACAGTTTTGTGATTTGAAATTTGACCAAGATTCAATTTATCAATACCTTTGTTTGCAAATCTTACTTTAATAAAAGGACGGTTTGTTTTCTCCTCTGATTTATCTGATCTAACTGCTTGAAATAAACGAGAAGTAGAAATGTCCAAGATGACTCCTTGTAGTCTGTATTCTTCTTGGTCTCATTTGTGTCACACTTATGCCCTATGCCTTGTGGAGCTCGTAAAAAAGTTCCCCGCGAGGGATTCGACAGTGTTTTAAATGCTTTTCCCTGACATGGTCGCCATAGCATTTTCTATTTAGACATAACCTCAGAATTTGCATGTTTTGTAGATACTGTTTTCAATGTCGTGCGTGAATATCGACGGTGGGTACGGCCAGCCAAACAGGGGATGCTTACTCCTCCCGGGCACCTGGTCCAATCTCTGGCTTGCTAGGGGTCCGTCAGTGCTCAATTTGGTGTTCTAATGATTAACTGAAGCATATCAAATTTGGCCATATGTGCCCTCGGGGCTCCTGGGCCATCAGCAGAGGCAATCATCATATGGTACAAATGTAACACTTCTACAGGATCTTCTTCAACTTTAAAAAAATCCATACCATCATTTACGAACAGATACAATTTCAGCATGGACCACACATGTATGCTTCTGGTACTTAACCCTCATCAGTGACCCTCAATCCAAACAATAATATTCAGCCTCAAATTGTCAAAACAATGTATAAGAAATACCAGATGGGTTGGATGCCATAGGACACTCAGGACACAAGAAATTTCGAGAGGATTTTGTGAACAGAAATTTTCGCATGCGTTAAAATGCGTTCCCAGGCACCTGGTTCCACTTCTAGCTTGCTAGGGTCCGTCGATGCTCAGTTTGTTGTTCTATTGTGAGTGCTGTTGAGATTATCGTCAGGATCTTCTTTAACTCATATGTGTCACTCTTATGCCCCTTGCCGTGTGGAGCTCCTTCCCCGAGAGGGGTTTGACAGTAAGTCTTTTGAATATTTTCCCTGACATGGTCGTCATAGTACTTTCTATATAGAAATGACCTCAGATAGTGCAGTTCATGTTTTTTATATGATTTCATTTTCGTGCATGATCATCGACGGCGGGTGCGGCTATCCAACTGGGGCTGCTCACTCCTCCCGGGCACCTGGTCCCACCACTAGCTTGCAAGGGGTCCGGTGTTACGCGTCATCAAATCCATGACAGAGAAAAATACGTATCCTCCATATGAAAAATATTTTCACAGTTGTGTCTAACAAATACAATGTGCCGGAAGACGTATAAGGGTGGATGGGATATAATGCAACAGGACATACTTTTCAGAGATTTGAAGAAATTTTGTGAACTGAAATTTTCTTATGCGTTTGAAGAAACAATCCACCGAATTTGATCAGACTTTGCTACGATTGCCCTCGGGGACTAGTGACACTCAACAAGTGGAACAAATAGTATATGTTATCAAATCCTTAGTATCATTTAAGAACATATCAATTTGCAGCATGGACCAGACATGCATGTTTCGTCAGTGATCCTCAATCAAAGTATAATTTGTAGGAGTTTTCTTCTATCTTGTTTTTGGTTCGATTTAAAGGTTCGACTATTGTTTATCGTGTTTTTGTATTTATATAAGATTTTTATAACTCACGTGAGGCGATTTCACTGGGTGTTTGACCTGTGTTTTCGTCGGTTATGACTGATGAATGCGACTTCACTGTGTCCGTTGAAAGTCCGACATCTTCTACTAATGAACTATCTGTATCTATTTTAGTAGCCGTGTCTTCATTTGATATTTGCTTTTCGATTGTTTTCTCTGATTTAGTGTCTTCCGCAGGGTTAGACGAAGTACCTCCGTGTATAGGAACATCCTCATACGTATATGATTTAGTGTCTTTCGCGGGGTTAAACGAAGTGCCTCCGTGTATAGATACATCCTCATACGCATTTGAACTTTTAACTTCTTTCTTTTGAGGGGTTTGTTGTTCTGAAATTCAAATACGAATTCATAAACAATAGGATCATGTAGAGGTATGACAGCTAAATTATTTATAAGGGAGGAAATATTAAGTCAGTGCTGTCATTTTACGCAGAAAAAAATAAGACAATGATTGAAATTCATACCATGTGACCATGTATGGTTTGCATTGTTATCAACTCTTCTCTAAATTTAATACACAATAGAGCCTACTATTTTCATCTTTGAGATACGCGTTTTCATATTCTTCTTTAACAGATTGACATAAAAATGAAAATACAAATGAAGAGGAGTCAGTATAATGTCTGTCGTTTGATGAATGCATGTAAATATTTTCTCTTGAACATTATGGTTCTGAAGGAACCGAGAGACATCCCTGTCAAATATTTCGATGTTTTAAACAAACGAGGGGATCTAAGACCAGGCTGCAGCACCCACAGCAAAACCCCAAAACACCCCATGCAAAAACACAAAGCAGACAAGCACAGAAAGAGACGCATAAGGGACAAAGAACGTCAACGCACAACACAGCAACATCAAACACAAAGGACTACACATAAACCGCCGAAACCAATGGGCAACCGGTGCCGACTTTGGACGGCCATCTGCTACGGAAATAGCAGAAGGTGTGGTTATCCTGAATCACGTGCGCACAACTCTCTCACTTTTCCGATTACCCAGAGGTCTCAAAGAACCTACAATTGTGGTGTAAAACAATATCCTCACTGTCAGATGACCACACACAAACACAAGACCGCAAAACGCAGGGGCCCAAGCAACACAGATGAATATGTAAATGGATATAAAAAGAGGGCGTACGTAATACAATCCGTGCTCTGCCGCCGCGAGCTCATGTATGTTATCACACGAGGAGTCCGTCTGACATTCAGAGAGGACAGGTGGTCGGGGCCCTGTCTTCTCTAAAGAGGTTTGTACAAGGCCTGTCGTGGAGTCCCGTCGTCACAGTCAGTCAGAGTTCAAGATTTAAGAATGCGCTTGTACAAGACTGTAGATTTGTATTGAGTCTAGTGTCCGTCTGGTGACATAAGGATCATTTCCACGGTATAAAAGGCGTTTGACGATTCTGACACATTTTCGATAGTGATGTTGTCTATCTCTGATTCATCTTATCTTGTTAATAATGTCACCATAAAATGCAGGTTGTGAAAAACCCAAAGTAATATACCCTGTTGCCTGTATTAGTCCGAATTTCAGAAGAAGTTGACAATATTTTTTTTGTAAAATTTCCAGAAAGTCTTTATTAGTTTGTGAAAGCGAAAACCTTGTCCTAAAAAATTCTTGGTAATTTGTAAATTTCTACTATGAAAATCCAAAACATCAGTACATGCTCTAGCATACCGGATGAGCTGTGAAATATAGATACCATAGGACGGTGATCTAGGAACTTCACCGTCAAGCCAGGGGAAATTTACTATGTTAAATCCAAAATCATCTCTTTTGTCATACACACTTGTATGGATCACTCCATTAAAAATTTTGATTTTTAGGTCCAAAAATGGTGTTTCTGTATTTGAAATTTTTGCCCTGTTAAGAATCAATTCTTGTGGATAAATAACATTTTATACTTTTCAAAAACAGGATTGTCGATGGTAAGAATATCATCCAGGTACCTAGAAGAACCAATGAAAGACGTGTATAAAAATAAATCTAAAGCAAGAGGCGCACAACAAGTACCCATAGGAATCCCAGTGGCGGATTTAGAGGGGGGCCCAGGGGGCCCGGGTCCCCCCTTTTTCACCCAAAGTTATTGATTCAGAATACTCTTTTTATGCTTAATCGCGAGGGGTTTGACAGTAAGTGTTTTGAATATATTTCCCTGACATGGTCGCCATAGCACTTTCTATATAGACATAGCGTCAGACAGTGCATGCATTTTATATACTGTGTTCTTTATCGTGCATTAACATTGACGGCGGGTGCGGCTAGCCAACAGGGGATGCTTACTCCTCCCGGGCACCTGATCCCACCTCTAGCTTGCTAGGGGTCCGTCGATGCTCAACATAGTGCTCTATTGTGAGTGCTGTTGAGATTATCGTCAGGATCTTCTTTAACTCATTTGTGTCACACTTATGCCTTTTGCCGTGTGGAGCTCGTAAAAAAGTTCCCCGCGAGGGGTTTGACAGTTAGTGTTTTGAATATATTTCCCTGACATGGTCGCCATAGCACTTTCTATATAGACATAGCGTCAGACAGTGCATGCATTTTATATACTGTATTCTTTATCGTGCATAAACATTGACGGCGGGTGCGGCTAGCCAACAGGGGATGCTTACTCCTCCCGGGCACCTGATCCCACCTCTAGCTTGCTAGGGGTCCGTCGATGCTCAACATAGTGCTCTATTGTGAGTGCTGTTGAGATTATCGTCAGGATCTTCTTTAACTCTTTACTTTTGGGAAGTTTTCGGCTCGCTTCGCTCGCCACACTTAATTTTTCATTAGATGTCTATTTTTCGTCTTCACTTTATCTTGAACTTTCTTTGTCATCGTGTTTGAAAGGATTCATATGTCATAAACATATACAAAATTCAAAATTAAATTAACACTTAAATAATTACCAAATGCTTCATTTTCATGGGCCGATCTAACCAGTTTAGACAGGTGGATAGTGGGTTTGCAATGCCCCAACCTTCCCCAATTGGTCAAACAAAAATAGAGGATGGAAAATGAGAGAGATATTGTAATCTTATGACAAAATGTAACCATCTATTCCAAAAATTTCCCGGCTCGCTCCGCTCGCCAATTTAGAATAATATATAAACATGTATGTATATATACATGTATGGATGACTGAACCAAAACAAAATAAAAGAAAACTTCAAATCTTAAAATTTTCCGGCTCGCTACGCTCGCCAGTATACCTATAAACTTAAGTAAACGTATCAAGAAACTCTATCTTCTAAATGCAACATGCAGTTGGGATGACCCCCCCCCCCCCCCCCACACATATTAATTAAAATCACCAGTCTTGAGCTTCAGGTTTTGGATGTCTTTTTTTTTTTTTCGTCTTCAACCCTTTTTTTTTTTTTTTTTTTTTGCTTGTCATTTTTTCTTTGAACAATTTTCTTCGAGCTGAAGCTTTGGGCCCCCCCTTTTCTGAAATCCTAGATCCGCCACTGAGTCCTATAACCTGCTTCTAGAGTTTCTCGCCAAAGCGTACATAGATATTGTCCAAAAGGAGGGATTGGGCAATACACATGTCACCACATGTCCATGATTTGTATGATTTGTAATCTGTCGCGGAAAAGAAACCCATCGATTCAGATGCACAAATAAAACTTTTCCCTTCTCGATCAAAACACCATTTAATGAGTTTGGACAGTCGATCCTTTATTTTGTCGTAAGGAAGCGTGGTGTACATATTAGAAAAGTCGTATGGAGAAATCGTATTTGCTTTAAAATTTCTTGATTTCATTCTGTCAATCACATCCACAGTAGAATAGAAGTTAAACACCATTCCTGTTCATGACAGTTTCACAGTATTTGGTCACGTGTTCCTTTATAGTCGTGAGTGCTGACGTCAGATTTCTAGACAAGATTGTAGTTGAGCAGTTGCTAGAATTAGCAATGTATCGAAACTTGTAAGGAAACTTGTGAAGTTTTGGTAGACAGTATATTGTAGGGAGATCAAATTTAGAAATAGGGATGTTGAAAGAAGAAATTTCACTGTTATGTTTGTTCAAAATATTGGGAACACTTTCATTGCTTTCGATATAAGTATTAGTAGAGGAAAGTTCCGAAACTAAAGTTGATATGTAGTAGCGTTTTCAAATAATTATGGTGTTGTTGGTTGCTTTATCTGCAGGCGCGAAGACATATTTTTCACGTAAATTACGTAACTTCGATTTTGAATATGTTTCAGACTTAGAACTTTGATTTTCAAAACGAGGAGGATTTTTGTGGTAGTTATCTATTCGAATATCGGTAATATCCAAAATGAGGATTTTCCAGTCATTCAGAGCATGCGATTCCACTCCTTCCGATTTGCATCATCGTTTGGTATAGTTATCTAAAGCTTCCTTTAGCACTTCTCGACATTTAATAAAATCTATCTTGGATGGGATTCTATACTTAGGTCCTTTTTTGAGAAGACCACGGAGCTGACTGTCTTTGATAATTGAAAAGTCACATGTAATGACACGACCAGCTGGTTTATATAGATTCTCAGACGTTGCACATTCTCAAGAAGCAGGACATGATTCAAGTATTTTAGGATCTGGTGTAATTTTGTTGTAGTTAAAAACGAAATTTCGAATAGGTCTCTTATATTTGTAACAAATAAGAGGTGGTTCTAAATTTTCAAAATATTGAGGAATGGCACTTTGTACGCGATGATCCCGAAAAATATTAGAGATGATCAGAATGACAAATATGGATAATGACCATATCCCTGTATACAGTACAAAATCGATAATTTAGAA
Source organism: Pinctada imbricata (assembly GCA_033119305.1). Taxonomy (NCBI): domain Eukaryota; kingdom Metazoa; phylum Mollusca; class Bivalvia; order Pterioida; family Pteriidae; genus Pinctada; species Pinctada imbricata. Next base: position 356,487 of record VSWD01000001.1, on the reverse strand, counting down.
AATCAGAAACCGAAGGCATACAAAATCAGGACAAAACAGGAACCAAAGCAAACAAAAACAAAAACCTCCACCATATGAAAAGAAGCGAACTCCCGATATGAGAGTGAGATCAAAACCTTTTTCAATAAATGGAATTTTTATGAATCGTCTTTTAAGGGATGTATTTTTAACCAAAGGATATAGTTTATTTTGTGCGAATGCAACAATGATGTTTAGCCTGAATCAATTAGTGTTACTTAATAATGCAACCAGTGCTTCATCCAAGATGGATTTCAATTGAGCTGCTGGAACTGAAGAGAGAGCATGTAGCAGTTCATGTCTGTCGCCGTTGGCTACAATGATCAGTAGATCTTTGAGGGTACGATGTATTCTGGCTCAGTTTTTTGTTTCGCCTTTTACCGTGAGACCTATGCTTGCGTTTAGTGTTGAGGCGGATTGAAAAGACATTAATATTTGATGAGGTCGAATAAATGTTTCCTTGTCCATGAATTTGATCGTTTAGACGTAGGGGTACGCAGTTTGCAGTTTGGTTATCCAGGCAAGTTCATCTTGTAAGCGGCGTTTTTAATTTCAGTTTTACTTTGATTTTAAAGTGTAGGAAATGACTGTACTGGAGTAATTGTTTTATCCGAAATTGAATGGTTATATTTAACGAAGTGATTATATAGGAAATTTCTTTGTTTTCAAAGTTCACAAATGAAATGTTGCTACCTTTACCTTATGTATTAGTGTCGTTTTTCTCATATTAAAGTCGAAGTATTCGTGCGCCTTCGGTCATCAAAATGTTCGATCCCACATTGCATCGCTATGACGCATTTTAGTAATGTGTAGGGAAGTGGTAATCTATCATTTATACACCTATGTAAACAAAACTATGCAGTTAGAGCGAATGACTGGTGTTGATCTTGGTAAAAGTATTACCTTTTTGTCTTAATATTCAATGTTGATCACCTTTTGTTTAAATTTAGGATGAACAATCAGTAAAATATCGTGACAAGGTAAACGAACTCATAAGGGTAAGGGTTAGAATAGGGTGACCTTAACCCTTATCTAAACCATGCCTTACCTTTATCTTCCAAACTCATTCCTAATCTGCAGATGTCATCTGAAAGAGAAAATTTTAAAATTTAGTTAATTTCATTTCAGCATTTGGCAATTTATTGTTTGTACAACAGAAGAAGCTAGAGGTACAAGAGTCAGCAGCTAAATGCACTTGGTACTGTTTACGTTCTTCGAATAATTGGATCTTAATGCATAACATTGTGATTGAATGCATGTCATCATCACAAAACAAGAACGACTTACCTAATATGTACATAAATATGTACATCGAGACAATTTGCCCCTGATGTTATCTAAACCATGCCTTACCATTTTCTTCCAAACTCATTCCTAATTTCCGTCTGCAGATGTCATCTAAAAATAAAAGATATAGTTAATTTCATTCAGCATTTAGCGATTAATTTTTTGTGCAGCAGAAGAAGCTAGAGTTACAAGAGTCAGAAGCTAAAAGCACTCGGTATCAATTATGTTAACCTTAGATAGATCTTAAGCATCGTACAGGATATGAAGTATTTGGTCAAGCATTTGATGAATACAAGATAGTGGTTTTTTTTCTAGTTTTGATGGATCTCCATCTGGTTAGTTCCCTTATTTGATAGATTCCAAGAGAGATGTACCACAAGAAGGGAGGGGATCACCAACTAGACCCTGTTGCAGCACCAACAGCAAAACGCCAAAACACCCGATGCGAAAACATAAAGACGAGCACACGAAGAGACGAAAAAGAAACATACGACATATAACCATCAAACACAAAAGACTACACATAAACCGACCAGACCAATGGGCAACCAACCGGTGCCGACTTTGGACGGCCATTTGTCACACAGGTAGCAAATGATGTGGTTATCCTAGATAACGTGCGATCAACACTCTCACTTTTCCGATTACCCAGAGGTCTCGAAGAACGTACAATTGTGGTGTAAAACAACCTCCTCACTGTTAGATGACCACACACAAACAAGACAGCAAAACGCAGGGGCCCAAGCAACACAGATGAATATGTAAATTGATATCAAAAGAGGGCATACGTAATACAGTCTGTGCTCTGCCGGCTGTAGCCAGCTCACATATCTTATCATCCGAGGAGTCCGACTGACAGTCAGAGAAGACATATGATCGGGGTCCTGTCTTCTCTAAATAGGTTTGGACAGGGGCCGTCATGGAGTCCTGTTGTCAGAGTCAGAGTGCATGTGTGAAGAAAAGGGAATGATCTCCAGCATGACCACCCTGTATTCACCCAACGAAATAAACCGACAAGAAAGTGACAAATATATGACATTATACAAACTCCAAATTGCAAAAAGACACAACATAAACCATGTCTTACCTTTATCTTCCAAACTCATTCCTAATCTGCAGATGTCATCTGAAAGAGAAAAATTAAAGATTTAGTTAATTTCTTTTCAGCATTTGGCAATTTATTGTTTGTGCAACAGAAGAAACTAGAGTTACAAGAGTCAACAAGAGTCAGCAGCTAAAAGCACTCGGTACTGTTTACGTTCTTCGAACAATTGGATCTAAATGCATAACATTGTGATTGAATGCCTGTCATCATCACAAAACAAGAACGACTTACCTAATATGGACATAAATATGTACATCGAGACAATTTGCCCCTGATGTTATCTAAAACATGCCTTACCTTTTTCTTCCAAACTCATTCCTAATTTCCGTCTGCAGATGTCATCTAAGAATAAAAGATATAGTTAATTTCATTTCAACATTTAGCGATTTATTTTTTGTGCAGCAGAAGAAGCTAGAGTTACAAGAGTCAGAAGCTAAAAGCACTCGGTATCAATTATGTTAACCTTAGATAGATCTTAAGCATCGTACAGGATATGAAGTATTTGGTCAAGCATTTGATGAATACGAGAAAGTGTATTTTGTCTAGTTTTGATGGATCTCCATCTGGGTAGTTCCCTTATTTGATAGATTCCAAGAGAGATGTACCACAAGAAGGGAGGGGATCACCAACTAGACCCTGTTGCAGCACCAACAGCAAAACACCAAAACACCCGATGCGAAAACATAAAGACGAGCACACGAAGAGACGAAAAAGAAACATACGACATATAACTATCAAACACAAAAGACTACACATAAACCAACGAGACCAATGGGCAAGCGGTGCCGACTATGGACGGCCATTTGTCACACAGGTAGCAAATGATGTGGTTATCCTAGATAACGTGCGATCAACCCTCTCACTTTTCCGATTACCCAGAGGTCTCGAAGAACGTACAATTGTGGTGTAAAACAACCTACTCACTGTTAGATGACCACACACAAACAAGACAGCAAAACGCAGGGGCCCAAGCAACACAGATGAATATGTAAATAGATATCAAAAGAGGGCGTACGTAATACAGTCTGTGCTCTGCCGGCTGTAGCCAGCTCACATATCTTATCATCCGAGGAGTCCGACTGACAGTCAGAGAAGACATATGATCGTGGTCTTGTCTTCTCTAAATAGGTTTGGACAGGGGCCGTCATGGAGTCCTGTTGTCACAGTCAGAGTGCAAGTGTAAAGAAAAGGGAATGATCTCCAGCATGACCACCCTGCATTCACCCAGCGAAATAAACCCACAAGAAAGTGACACGTAAATGACATCATACAAACTCCAAATTGCAAAAAGACACATTAATATTCATTAGAACATTATACAAAACAATCATAACAGGCCTACAGAAACATTAAACATTGATGACAACACATAAAAGGAAGGAGACCAATGTGCATCCAGTGCCGACTTAGGACGGCCATCTGCTTTTAGCAAATGGTGTGGTTATCCGGATTACGTGCGCACAACCCTCCCATTTATGCGGACACACAGGGGTTTCCATAGACAATCAATTATTGTATAAACATAAAACTTCTCACTGTAGTTAAAGAAGATCCTGACGATAATCTCAACAGCACTCACAATAGAGCACAAATTATGCATCGACGGACCCCTAGCAAGCTAGTGGTGGGACCAGGTGCCCGGGAGGAGTAAGCATCCCCTGTTGGCTAGCCGCACCCGCCGTCTATGTTTAAGCACGAAAATTTAAACAATATATAAACTTCATGCACTGTCTGACGATATGTCTATATAGAAAGTGCTATGGCGACAATGTCAGGGAAATATATTCAAAACACTTACTATCAAACCCCTCGCGGGGAACTTTTTTACGAGCTCCACACGGCAAAGGGCATAAGTGTGACACAAACGAGTTAAAGAAGATCCTGACGATAATCTCAACAGCACTCACAATAGAGCACAAATTATGCATCGACGGACCCCTAGCAAGCTAGTGGTGGGACCAGGTGCCCGGGAGGAGTAAGCATCCCCTGTTGGCTAGCCGCACCCGCCGTCTATGTTTAAGCACGAAAATGAAAACAATATATAAACTTCATGCACTGTCTGACGATATGTCTATATAGAAAGTGATATGGTGTAGGTGACATCACAAACAAGATAGTTAAACGCAGCGGCCTCTTGTAACACAGATTCTATGTATATGGATCTATGAAATTCTATGGTATACGTGTAACAGTCTGTGCTCTGCTTGCTGAAGCGAGCTCAAGATAAATCACCCGAGAAGTCTAACCAACTTTAAGATAGGACAGAAAATCAAGACCAAGTCTTCTCTGACGAGATTTCAACAAGGCCAATTATGGAGTCCCGTCTTCACGGTTGACCAGTGTGCAACGTTGGAAAATACACTAGTACAAAACTGAAGAATGTGCTAGGTGAAGACTGCTAATTTCGAATTCAGATAAGATAAAAAAATCTCCATTTTACCAAATAGAAGCATGTTTATCCAAAATATATTATATATCTTGGTGTTTTGCCCTAATTGAACTTATCCTATTAAGTTCAAAGCAACGACCTACTTTAGAAAACTAACCTTCACCCAAACAAATGATGTCGCCTCTCTTATTACAGACTACATAGTTCAGATCTGTTTTGATGCTCTTGGTAGGGGAAATAGTTGACAATTCTGCTTCACTAGGGTTGCTGTCAAGATTTCTAAGGCGATGTAGAAGCGTTGTCTTTCCTACACCTTGATGTCCTATTGCCATGAGCCTAACGTTTTTTAATCGGACCTTTGATTTCTTAAGGTCTCTTTCAAATGTCTGAATCTCGGTTTCGGACAGACCTAGAATATTGGTACATTCACATCAATTCCAACATATCACTCATTGAAAAAAAATGATAAGATGATTATTTTTCTTGATTCATTTCAAGGTATCGAACTTGAATGAAAACGAAAGTAACATGTATGTAAATGATGAGCTATTCATTAATTCAATTCCAAAAAGTAAACTTGCTAAGGTGAAAAATGTTCATTGCCTTAATGTGAAATAGAATTTTATTTACCTCGTGCTGCGTGACCTTCAAAGGAAATAGTTTATGGTTAAGAAAAACTTTAAATACTTTGATCAACATTTCAATGAAACTTAGAAAACAGACAACACACAAGATGTTGTGTTAACTGATAACTTTATTTGAAAGCGAATGATAGAAACTAAATACATATTGTCTTTAAAACTTAATGGTACGCATACTTAAAATGTCCGTTTGATTAATCATTAAGGTCTTCCCTTTATTTTTATAATTTTATTTCAGAAATATCTATTACACAAACTCAAAACAATCTGCAAAGAGAAAATCAAAACTTACGCCTTGTCTCAAATATGATTTTGTCGGTATGTTCAGTCTCCCCTGAGTCTGTCTTCACCTTTATCTGTACTCTATATTCAGTGCTGTGTCTCAGCTTCTCTAACCGGTATTCACAGCTCTTGACTTCTACTCGTTCTATTTTGATGTCAGGCTGTGTGGTTTCATATTCAACAATAAAAGCAACAGAGTCTTCTCCTCGTGTGTGTTTCTTTGGCTCCCATTTAAGTAAAATAGATGCTTCTGTTATTTCTGTATATTCTAGTTTTTCTAGGGCTAAAATAATATAAGCAATGGATCTTTACAAATTGTTTCACAATGAATAATCGATTCTGAAATAATTTATACATATAAAACGTAAAAAAGAGGTAAATACATTTTTAGATATTTAGAAAATAGAATGTTCAAAGATTACTTGCCTTCTGTCTTGAATTTGATCTTCTTCGAATGTTGTTTTTCACCAGATGGCGACACAGCTTTTACTTGGACTTCATATTCGGTGCTGTGTTTCAAATTTTCTAATCTGTAAGCACAGCTGTTAACACGAATTTTTTCCTCCGCATGATTTGTCCTTGTAATCCCATATTCAATAAGATATAAAACTTCCGAATTGTCTCTTTGATAAATTGTATTTTCCCATTGAAGTAAAACTGAACTGTAAGATATTTCCTTCGCTTCCAGTTCCATTAATTCTAAAGAAAAAGAAAAATATCATTCTACGTATATGAGCTATTCTTGAAGATATAGGTCAGATAAAAGAAAGGTAGGGATATCCAACAACACAGGTTGAAGCACCAAGAGCAAAAATCCCCAAACTCCCAATGCAAAAAACACAGAACAGAAACCCACAGAAAGAGACACAAAAGGGACAAGGAACACCAACTCACACCATAGAAACATTAAACATAAAAGACCACGCATAAACCAACGAGACCAATGGGCAACTTGTGCCGACTTTGCCATGTAAATAGCAGACGGTGTGGTTATACTGGATTACGTGCGCACAACCCTCCCACTATTCCGCTTTCCCAGAGGTCTAGAAGAACGCACAATTATGGTGTAAAACAACCTCCTCACTTCTCTGGTGTACCTCACGAAGAGATGAAGTACCAATCGTAGTTGAGGAAGTCTTACAATGACGTCATAGGTTCCTTCCTCTTCTTTCAACTCTGTCCTTGTCGTCACCCCTTAGGTTCCATTTACATGATTATGTCAAATTGATTAAAAAAGGTAATTAAGTTTATTAAGATTGAAGATAGGGATAAAGTTGAAATAACTCCTCTATATTACGGGACAAAAAATTAAACTTTGACGACGTTCCATGTCCCTTTTGCGTCTCTCTCTGTGCTTTTCTGCTCTTTGTTTTTACATTGGGTGTTTTGGGGTTTTGCTGTGGGTGTTGGAGATCCCCTCCTTTCTTATACAGTTTCTAGATTTTTAATCAGCCTTTGTCATGTCTTATACGTTTTAAAGGTAGAATTAAAACCAAATCAATGCGGAATCAATGTTCTTTACCGTCTTTAAGAAATTATCAAACCAATATTAATATAGCAGACACGTGTTTCGGATAGCAAATGCAGTGACATATATCAAATGCAAAAGTGATAACTGACACAACCAAATATGTTTCGGTAGCGCCCTTTGGTTTTTTTTTCAGTAGTATAGTCAAAATGACATCTTTGACCAAAATAGTACTAGACTGATGGTGCTAAGATGTTAACCTCCTTTGATTTCGATCATACATTTGGTTGCTCCGCTGGGAGCAACACTGATGAGAATTTAATATTCGAAACACGTGTCTGGTGCAAAAAAAATGGTGTTGAATTTTCTTCGTGAAGGTTTAGAGTTGGATCACTTTCGAATTATTACAGAGATAAACAAAGATGACGCGATAAAAGGGAAAAAGGAAACGAAAACAACGAGAGAAACAGTAACAATGCTTACAATTTGATTATGAATTGTATATATATAATATATATACGAAAATATAGTATCATAGTTGGATTGAAGTCATTTTCAAGATTTTTATAGATTATATTAAACCTACTATTTGTACCCTACTTACCTTCCTTTTTCCAAAAGAAATTTAAAATCCTCATAATTCCAAAAACAGTCAAGATCCAGTGAATAAATCCAAGGAACTGGTTTGTTGGTTGAACTTTGAATTTAAAAATTGAGATACATTATTAATAAAGACATAACAAGAGAGTAACTGTTACAACCAGATTAATAAAAGAAGATCAAATATACGCTATTCGATATTTCAAAACAAATAACTGAGAAATTTGCTGATTTCTAAAATACATCATCATATGCTAATGATATTGCAGTTGGTCCTTTACAGTATTGTCTTGTTTGTTAATGATTTGTTTTTTGTGTTTGGTATTTTGATGTTGTGTTTTGTTTGTATCTCTTTGTTTGCTGTCTACTCTGTTTTCGCATAGGAGTTTATGACATGTTGAATTATGTCTGTTTTCGCATAGGAGTTTATGGCATGTTGAATTACGTCCACATCGATTGCCCATTGTTTTGTTTCATTATGGCACCTGGTCTCGCTTGAAATGTTGTTCATTCCGAGGTTCGCAACCGTCCTGATCGGAATTCTCACGATTTTACCTTGCCTTCTCGACTTTGAGACTGAATTCTTTGACGTTTACATATTATGTGTAGTCTTTGCTGTTGAATATAACTATGTTGTGCTTTGTTACTCTATTTTGAGTGGTGGTGAGATTGTCGTCAGGATCATCTTTAACACACCTATGTTGAGTTTTGTTGTTCCTTTAGTCTCTTTCTGTACATGTCTGCTCTGTGTTTTTGCATGGAATGCTCTGGTATTTTACTGTGGGTGCTGGAGTCTGGTTTGCGATCCCCTTCTTTGTTTTACTATGGGTGCTGGAGTCTAGTTGGAGATTCCCCTTTGTTTTACTGTAGGTGCTGGAGTCTGGTTGGAGATCCCCTCCTTTGTTTTGCTGTGGGTGCTGGAGTCTGGTTGGAGATCCCCTCCTTTGTTTTACTGTAGGTGGTGGAGTCTGGTTGGAGATCCCCTCCTTTGTTTTGCTGTGGGTGCTGGAGTCTGGTTGGAGATCCCCTCCTTTGTTTTACTGTAGGTGGTGGAGTCTGGTTGGAGACCCCCTTCTTTGTTTCGCTGTGGGTGCTGGAGTCTGGTTGGAGACCCCCTTCTTTGTTTTACTGTGGATGCTGGAGTCTGGTTGGAGATCCCCTCCTTTGTTTTGCTGTGGGTGCTGGAGTCTGGTTGGAGATCCCCTCCTTTGTTTTACTGTGAGTGGTGGAGTCTGGTTGGAGATCCCCTCCTTTGTTTTACTGTGTGTGCTGGAGTCTGGTTGGAGATCCCCTCCTTTGTTTTGCTGTGGGTGCTGGAGTCTGGTTGGAGATCCCCTCCTTTGTTTTACTGTGGGTGCTGGAGTCTGGTTTGAGATCCCCTCCTTTGTTTTACTGTGGGTGCTGGAGTCTGGTTTGAGATCCCCTCCTTTGTTTTACTGTGGATGCTGGAGTCTGGTTGGATATCCCCTCCTTTGTTTTACTGTAGGTGGTGGAGTCTGGTTGGAGATCCCCTCCTTTGTTTTACTGTGGGTGCTGGAGTCTGGTTGGAGATCCCCTCCTTTGTTTTACTGTGGGTGCTGGAGTCTGGTTTGAGATCCCCTCCTTTGTTTTACTGTGGATGCTGGAGTCTGGTTTGAGATCCCCTCCTTTGTTTTACTGTGGGTGCTGGAGTCTGGTATGAGATCCCTTCCTTTGTTTTACTGTGGGTGCTGGAGTCTGGTTGGAGATCCCCTCCTTTGTTTTACTGTGGGTGCTGGAGTCTGGTTTGAGATCCCCTCCTTTGTTTTACTGTGGGTGCTGGAGTCTGGTTTGAGATCCCCTCCTTTGTTTTACTGTGGATGCTGGAGTCTGGTTGGATATCCCCTCCTTTGTTTTACTGTAGGTGGTGGAGTCTGGTTGGAGATCCCCTCCTTTGTTTTACTGTGGGTGCTGGAGTCTGGTTGGAGATCCCCTCCTTTGTTTTACTATGGGTGCTGGAGTCCGGTTGGAGATCCCCTCCTTTGTTTTACTGTGGATGCTGGAGTCTGGTTGGATATCCCTCCTTTGTTTAATCTGGTTGGATATCCCCTCCTTTGTTTTGCTGTGGGTGCTGGAGTCTTGTTGGAGACCCCCACCTTTGTTTTGCTGTGGGTGGTGGAGTATGGTTGGAGATCCCCCCTTTGTTTTACTGTGTGTGCTGGAGTCTGGTTGGAGATTAAGATAAAAGAAAGGATGAGATATCTAACACTAAAACGCCCCAGTAAAATCAGTTGTTGGGGGTTATATCTCTAAAAAGACTTTTTTTCAATATTGAAAATTAAAGCTTTTCTCAGAGATATATCTAATTGCACATCTTCTTCCATGCATCTAAATCTATAAGTACCCGAATTTGTGTTGAATTGGGCTGTGTATGTTTCGCCCATACTTGTATTTCTTCTTTGTTGATCATGAATCACCGCTTTCGTACACGTTTCAAGCCGTTTCACTATCATGTCCTGGTTCGATCTAATATCTGTTTAAAGAAGAAAGACTCAGCAATTAACGGTATATTGATCAGAAAGAATAATTGATATCTATTAATCAAAAGGGTTCTGTCGTGTTTATTTAATGGATACTTTTTTACGGCGTTGTTCTTCCTTATTTGAAAGCATATCCTTTGATTTACATTATCATGCAAATCAATTATGTTACTTATTCTTATTATTAATATATAGGCCATACCGTCTAGTTTTTGGTCCGAAGATTTTCTGTGTTCTGATAGTAGAAATTTTATTTCCATGTCTTCCGTATACTGTTTCCTTATAACTTCTTCAAAATATTTTGCCATTTCGGAATCCATCGTTGCTATCTTTAGATAATCTATATCCTTTTCGTACTTGTGACTAATTTTGAGGACTTTGTCTATCTCAATAACTGCAGTTGATATACTTGACCAGATATCGTTAAAGTCTAAATCTGACAATGAGAAATCTAATGCGTGTCCAAGTCGATTCCTACAGTTCCGGATCCTTTCTATGTTTGCTGAGAGTGACATATCATTGGGATCAGGATCGTTCCCCCAACCTTTGTTGTGTTTTTGGATGTTACAGAGATTTCTGAGAAGCGTGTACAAAAGTGATATGTCAAAATCGCTGTAATCTCCTGTGTATGGTCCTGATTGAGGATATATGAGGTCTAGTTGAGGTTTAGTCAATTTTGGAAGTTTCCTCTTCTGTTTATTGATGACATGTGAGAAAGTTGACGGTGGTACATAGTGCCGTAATAGGTCCCTTAGCTGATCAGAGCATGGGCCGAGAAGGACCCGACTGGCACGGCCTGCATTTGTTGTCTCCGATGTTGGGGCGTATTGCGTGGTGGCCATTATGTTTGATACTCTGACACCAAGCTAAAGGACCTTGAATCTGAAATAAGAAATAGAAAAAGATGATTCGTAAAACGACAAAATGAATATTGCAATTTCATTGATTTAGTAAAGTCTTTATGTTTATCAAAAACAGAGACCTGAGAGCTGAATTATATGCAAACATTACATATCATATATATTTAAATCTACTTAGAGTTCTTTCCTTTTCTTTAGATGATGATTTGTATCAAGTTGTATTGCATGCTCCAATCAATATGTCATTTATGTTATCACGTGAAACGCTATGGGATGTGGGGCACAATATGTCGGAGAAACAGGCCAGGCCATAAAATCTCGTTTTCGACGCACTTCGTTGCAGATAAGAAATTCGCGTTACAAAAAAAACAAAGAAATTCCCCTTACAATCATTTCGTTAAATATAACCATTCCATATTGGATATAACTATTACTCCGGCTCAGTATTTTCCAAAGCTCAATAATAAGAGTAATGTTAAAAGTCTTTTAATTCAATAGCATCGTTTAAGACCTGATAAATTAACAACAATAATAAGAGTAAAACAGAAATTAAAAAACGCCGACTACAAGCTGAACTTGCCTAAATCACGAAACTCCAAACTATGTACCCCCCTTGGTTCAAACGATCAAATTTATGGACAATATTTCCTCGGCCTCCACTAATATCAATGTATTATTAATCCGCCTAAACACTAAATGGAAGCATAGGTCTCACGGAAGACGACGAAACCATAAAAAGAGCTAGATTACACCGTACCCTCAACGATCCTCTGATAATTGCAAGTAACGGCGGCAGCCATGAACTGCCTCATGCTCTCTTATCAGTTCTTGCAGAACAATTATTTCTATCTTGGATGAAGCAGAGATTGCATTCGTAAGAAATACCTATTGATACAGACTCAATATCATTGTCGCATTCGCACAACATAATCTTATCCAGTTGTTAAAAACATCCTCCCTAGAAGACGATTCATAAAAAGTCAAGTTATTAATGCTAGAGTCACACATGCTACGGATGGCGTCCAATTTTTTGTCATTCGTGCGTCACTACGGTTTTGGTACGGTCCACAAAGGTTTTGTAATGTTCCTTTACTACGGATTGCCAAGCCAATACAATTTCTTCATACGACTTCTCTAATATGTACACCACACTTCCTCATGACAAAATGAATGATCGATTATCTAATCTCATTAAATTGTGTTTTGGCCGAGAGCGGAAAACTTACATTTGTACATCTGAATCGAAGGGTTTCTTTTCCTCGACAGACTACAAATCATACAAATCATGGACATGTAGTGACCTGTGTAATGCCTTGTCCTTCCTCTTGGACAATATTTATGTTAGATTTGGTAAGGATCTATACAAGCAGGTTGTAGGAATTCCTATGGGTACTAACTGTGAGCCTCTCGTTGCAGATTCATTTTTATACACTTATGAAAAAGACTTTATCCAAAATCTTCAAAAGCAAAGAAAATTTGATGATCTGAAATGTTCAATAATACTTCTAGGTATCTGGATGATATTCTAACCATTGACAATCCTGCTTTTGAATTATATAAGAATAAAATTTATCCACAAGAATTAACACTTAACAAGGCAAACGTTACAAATACAGAAACACCGTTTTTGGACCTTAATATCAAAATTGTAAACGGAAAGATTTATACAAGTGTATATGACAAAAGGGATGATTTTGGATTCAACATAGTAAATTTCTTCTGGCTTGACGGTGATATTCCAAGACTACTGTCATACGGCATTTACATATCACAGCTCATCCGGTACGCAAGAGCATGTACTGATATTTTGGATTTTCACAGTAAAAATTTACAAAGTACCATAAACATTTAGGTCAAGGTTTCCACTTTCATAAACTAGTTAAGACTTTCTTACAAAAATTACAGTCAACTTCTTTTAACATTCGGATCTATACACGCAACAGAGTACATTGCTTTAGGTATTACACAACCTGTCTTTTATGGTGATATGATAAACAAAATTAGAAGGATCAAAGGTAGGCAGCATAACCATCGAAAATGCGTCAGAATCATCAAACGCCTTTTATACCGTGGATATGACCTTATGTCACCAGACGGACACTAGACTTGGTACTTGACCAATCTACAGTCTAGCACAAGCGCATCCTTGATACTTGCACTCTGACTGACTGTGACGACGGGACTCCATGACGGGCCCTGTGCAAACCTCTTTAGAGAAAACAGGGCCCCGACCACATGTCCTCTCTAAATGTCAGTCGGACTCCTCGGGTAATTACATACATGAGCTCGCTACAGCCGGCAGATCACTGACTGTATTACGCATGCCCTCTGTTTATATCCATTTACATATTCATCTGTGTTTCTGCGGCCTCTACGTTTCGCGGTCTTGTTTGTGTGAGGTCATCTTACAGTGAAGAGGTTGTTTTACACCACAATTGTACGTTCATTGAGACCTCTGTGTAATTGGAGAAGTGGAAGGGTTGTGCGCACGTAAACCAGGATAACAACACCATTTGCTACTTGCGTGACAAATTGCCGTCGAAAGTCGGCACCGGTTGCCAATTGGTCTCGTCGGTTTATGTGTAGTATTTTGTGTTTGATATTTACATGTTGTGTGTCTCTTTCCGTCTCGTGCTGTACTCGTCTTTTGTGTTTTTGCATCGGGTGTTTTGCTGTTGATGCTTCAACGGGGTCTTCTTGGAGATCTCCCTTCTTTTGCAGAGAATTATTTAAACGATCAGGGAAACGAACAAATTTTTACGGTTCGTTATGTACTAATACGGCGTCGCTTTGATAAAGTACGGATGAGAACAGTGATTTTACGGAATTGCACGGGTTTGCACGGAGAGAGTTTCTGTTTTTCTGTAGTAGATATCTTTTCTCGCTATTTTTAGACAAAGTCTGTCAAGTGGGTCCTGTAAGATGTAAGGGCTACCCAGATAAAACCTCTGAATGTCTGATTCTTTTAATCTCAATTTAAAAACACCAGTTGATCCTATTGACCAAGATACTTTTATTCTTACAAGTAGATACATCCTCTCATTTATATTCCTCTCTTTTTTCTGTTCCGATTTTCTATAACATCTATATAATATATATAATACCTTAAGAAATATTTCTACCAATTATTAGCGTATCTACCGAAATATAAAATAAATTATACATGATCTCTCATTCGAATGCGATTATGTACTTATTTCATAATGCTGCTCATTATTCTTTCTAGGAATCAAAAGAAATTATTAGATTAATTGGTAAATACAAATGAGATGTCGCTTCTGTTTGATTGCTGAATCTTTTCTAGCACGCAGTTCAACATTTGAACGTTGAACCTTTTTCTGAAATCACGCTACCACTTTTGAGGATAAATATTACTGCAAAATGACTGAGCTGCTTCACTTATATATACATGTACATGTGCTGGTATATCATATTACTTTACACGTGGAGAGCGTTGCAATAAGTTTGCATTATGTTTTTCATATCTGACTCAAAATCTTCAATGGAGACTTGAAATTATCAGTGGTCACTGCTGTGCCAATATAGAATTTTTTCAACCGTTGCGATCCTTGAAAAACCGCAGCAATACTCCGCGATCCGGTTTTACCAGAATGAAACCGTACGAATACCCTCTGAACCGTATGGACCCGTTGTAATACGTGAATATACGTAGAAATTCGTATTTGAACCGTGATATTACAGTACTGATCCGTACTAATACGTACCTAGGCGTCAAGGTACGGGTTTTTAGTACGAGTACGATTTGGCACGTTCTCAGTACTTGTTCCTACGACTTTAGAACCTATTGGTATGGGTACGAGTCAGAACGGTTCTTGATCCGAACTGGTTTTAAACATGTTCAAAAAAGCAGCACGGTGTGAGACATCATCTTCGGATACTCACGGTTCAAATACGAAGTCATACGGTTTTCTACGGTGTTCTACGGTTGATGCCGGATTGAATCCTTACTGGACCGGAATGCTAATACGTGAATGAGTGACGTAGGCATAACAAAAGTTTCGATCTTTTAAACATCTCTAATTTTTTTTCGGGACAATCGCGTACAAAGTACCTTTTATAGTAGATCATACAATTCGGTAAAGTCAATAAGCATAGACTTGTGTATTACTTTATGTATTAAGAAATTTAACGCTAGGTATTGTTTTGCTATTGGTTATTCTTTTAAGTAGCGATATTGAAATTAACCCAGGTCCAAATACAGATATTGAAATTAGAAATTCTGACACATATATTAGTAAAGACTCCATTATACTTGATGATGATTATTTTTGAGTATTTTTACTCAAGGTATCTCAACTTATTAATCACTTATGCACTTGAACCCCTGCGTGTGTTTGTGTGTGGTCATCTGACAGTGAGGATGTTGTTTTTACGTTCTTCGAGACCCCTGGGTAATCGGAAAAGTGGGAGGGTTGTGCGCACGTAATCCAGGATAACCAAACCTTCTGCTATTCCCGTGGCTGATGGCCGTCCTAAGTCGGCACCGATTGCCCATTGGTCTCATTGGTTTAAGTGTAGTCCTTTGTGTTTGATGTTTCTGTGTCGTGCGTTGACGTTCCTTGTCCCTTTTGCGTCACTTTCTGTGTTTGTCAGCTCTGTTTTTGCATTGGGTGTTTTGCTGTGGGTGCTGCAACCTGGTGTTGTTGGAGATCCCCTCCTTTGTTTTTGAACATACAGCGTATATTATGAAAAAATGATTTAATAAGTGAAAATATGTATGGTTTTAACATCTTTATTTTTACTGAGAGTTGGTTATATTCAGTTTCAGACGATGTTTTGAATATTGACGGATTTCAAAAACCTTTTAGATTAGACAGATTAGAAAGAATAGGGGGCGGGGTTATTGTTTATTGTAAAAATCATTTAGTTTAAAAAACGATTTAAAAGTTTTAAGCACGGAAGTGTTTGGATTCATAATGAACAAATGAGTTTAAAAAAGATCATGACGATAATCTCAACAGCACTCACAATAGACAACAAAATGAAGCATCGACGGACCCCTAGCAAGCTAGAAGTGGGACCAGGTGACCGGGAGGAGTAAGCATCCCCTGTTGGCTAGCACGATACATATCTTATATATTTTATATAGACCTCAAAACTCTGATATTAATGTCTGAAATCTAATTGAGCAATCTATCGAATTTTAATGAAATCAGCTGAACGTAAACAACAGTAAAATTAAGGATATATTGAGCCTCTGTGATCTTCATCAATTTATTTCTGAACCAACTTCTATTATTGAAAATTCTGAAACTGATAATCCCCATAACGTTGTGTTTTTGATACTTTGTAGAAGTAAATGTTAAATACCACAAACCAATCGTAGAATTTCTGAAATCTATAAAGCGTTAAAACAATGTTTAAACAAAACAATGTTCAGTATCTCTATTTCTAAATTGGATCTCCGAACACTATATTGCATACCGAAACTGCACAAGTTTCCTTACAAATTTCCATTTATTGCTTATTCTGGTAACTGCTACACTACTATTTTGTCTAGAAATCTGACGTCAGCACTAACTGCTATTAAAGTACACGTTATTAGATATTGTAAAACTGTTCTAAACAGGAACGATGTAAATCTATTTTGGTCTATTAAGAATTCAAGGGATGTGATGGACAAAATGAAATCTGGAAATTTCCAAGCCAATACGATTTCTTCATACGACTTCTCTAATATGTACATCAAACCTCCTCGTGACAAAATCAATGATCGATTATCTAATCTCATTCAATGGTGTTTTGATCGAGAGCGGAAAACTTATATTTGTATATCTGAATCGAAGGAGTTCTTTTCCTCGACAGACATACAAATCATGGACATGTAGTGACCTGTCTAATGCCTTGTCCTTCCTCTTGGACAATATTTATGTTAGATTTGTTGAGGATCTATACAAGCAGGTTGTAGGGAATCCTATGGGTACTAACTATGCGCCTCATGTTGCAGATTTAATTTTATACACTTACAAAAAAGACTTTATCCGAAATCTTCAATAGCAAAGACAATTTGATTATCTAAAATGTTTCAATAATACTTCTATGTATCTGGATGATATTCCAACTATTGACAATCCTGCTTTTGAATCATATAAGAATGAAATTTATTTACAAGAATTAACACTTAACAAGGCAAACGTAACAAATACAAAAACGCCATTTTTGGACCTAAATATCAAAATTGTGAACGGAAAGATTCATACATGTGTTTAAGACAAAATAGATGATTTTTGATTCAGCATAGTAAATTTCCCCTGGCTTGACGATGATGTTCCAAGAGTACCGTCATACGGCATGAGTGAGAGGGTTCTTCGCACGTAATCCAGGATAACTAGACCATTTGCTACTTGCGTGACAAATGGCCGTCCAAAGTCGGCACCTTTTACCCATTGGTCTCTTTGGTTTATGTGTAGTATTTTGTGTTTCATTTTTATTTGTCGTATGTCTCTTTTCCGTCTCTTGGCATGCTCGTCTTTCACGTTTTCGCATCGGGTGTTTTCGTGTTTTGTTGTTGGTGCTGCAACAGGATTTTGTTATTGGAGATCCCTCCATTCTTTTACAAACGGGGAAGTACGTTTATATGACCAAGGTGATTAAAAATTATATTTTGGTAGCCAAAATTGATTGGGATGATTAAATAACGCATGATAAATCTACAGATGCAAATAATGAAGTCTTAAATAATAAAATTTTAGAGATTGCGACACTTGCAATTCCTAACAGAAATATTACTGTTGAATAGAAAGACCTATTATAACTACATAGATCAAAAGACTAATGAGAATGCGTAATCGAGCACGAAAAAAAAAAACAGAATTCACTTAATTTTGAAGAAACAAATATTATAGAAATCTAGTCATTGACATACGCAGAAATGCTAAACGAAAATATTATGAATCATTATGCGAAAAAAATTAATCCAATAAATGCAGGAAAAGACTGGTGGAAGCTGGTTAATCAGTTTTATATTAATATTGATGATTCGTAGTCTTTCATTGATAATTATATAAACCTAGAGCAAAATTATTGTACGTTATATTCTGAATGAAGATGTAAAGGACTTTTAAAAACATTGAATATAAATAAAGCATCAGGACATGGTGGTAAAAGCCCTCGGCTGCTAAAGGAAGCTGCTTACGAACTAACTTACCCTATGTGTAAATTGTTTAATTTATCCTTGTCTACTAAAGAATCTTCTCAATATTGTAAAATAGCCAATGTTTTCCCGGTTTAAAAGAGAAACGATCCAAAGAATTCTGAAAATTACAGACCAATTTCTTTGTTATGATTTATTGGTAAAGTCTTTGAAAATGCATTTATAATTACCTTCATAGTTTTATAGTGTCCAATAGTCTTTTATCGCAACATCAGTCCGGTTTTATTAGGGGGTCTCTACTTCTAACCAATTACTTTTAATTACAAAAGATTTTTCTCAAGCTCTTGATAATGGTAGGGAGGTTAGAGTAATATTTTTTTCATATAAGCAAGGCATTTGATAGGGTGTGGCATCAGGGTCTATTATACAAATTGACGAAAATTGGAATTCCTTGAGATATCTTAGTATGGATTCAGAATTACTTATTTGATAGGAAACAAAGAGTAATGGTAAACGGAAAATAATTTACGATGCTAAGTATTAACGCGGGGGTACCTCAGGGATCATTCTCAGGGCCACTTTTCTTTTTAATATTTATCAATGATATTGGTCTCGAGATTGGGTGCACAATTAAACTCTTAAACAATTAAACAAATGCAGATCCTACGTCTATTAATATTGTGATTGTAATTTTCTACCAAGGAGCTAATATCTTAAATGAAAGACAGGAGGGGATATCCAACAATACTCTGTTGCAGCAGCAACAGCAACACACCAAAACACCCCAACAGATAGCAAGAGACATAAAGGGACATTGAACAGCAAACAAGACAACAGACATCATTCATAAAAGATCATACATAAACCAACGAGGCCAATGGGTAATCGGTTCCGACATAGGAAGGCCATCTGCCTGGTAAGTGGCAGAAGGTGTGGTTATCCTGGATTACGTGCGCACAACCCTCCAACTTTTCCGATCACCCAGAGGTCTCGAAGATCGTACAATTTCGGTGTAAAACAACGTCTTCATTGTTAGATGACCACATACAAACATGACCGCTAAACGCAGGGGCCCACGCAGATGAATATATAAAAAGATATGAAATAGGGCGTACGTAGTATGTTATCACCCGAGGTGTCTGACTGACTTCAAAGAGGACAGCAGGTCGGGATCCTGTCTTCACTAAAGAGGTTTTCACAGGGCCCGGCTTGGAGAACCGTCGTCGCAGTCAGTCAGTGCAAGTCTTAAGAATGCGCTGGTACAATACTGTAGACTGGTCAAGTACCAAGCCTATTGTCCGTCTTGTGACATAAGGATCATATCCACCTGCTTTTTGATGATTATTTGATGATTTTGACGCATTTTCGATGATTTTGCTGTATGCCTTTGGTCCTACTCATTTAGGAAAATCAAGAACGTGGCAAAATTTTGATTGTTTTCGTATTTCACATTTTCAAAAAAATGTTCTTTTCCGATCATTTCGATACCCAATATATAACTATATTGAAAGAAATAATCTATCAAGACAGATTTTGAAATAAGTATAGTAGCTAGACACGACGCAAAGTTACTTGACGTCATGACATTCTTATTATGTGGGCATTTGACGTGACTCATTTCAAGTGTGAAGCTAATTAGTATTTCTATAGTTTCTGTATTTAAATTAATATTCGTTCGCTTTCATCGACCATGCACTTATTTCTGTAAGAAATACTTTTAAAAAGCTTAGCAATCAAATTGGATGGACAAAAGACCCGGGGATAATAGCCGGGATAATGTACATTGGTACTCATGAATACTTTTACACTAACATATGGTGTTTCGATGTTTTGCTGTGGTTGCTTCATCTGAGTCTTGTTGGAGATCCCCTCCATTCTACTAAATGTACTAGCTTTATATAATTGTAAAATTCCCAGAACCAGCATCTTGATTTAGAAAATGATTATTTTTTAAATATACTTATTGTATATTCGGGGAAAAAATGTGTAGATCTATATAACAAAATCATACATTCTTCTTTTTTTTTAAATTATACGCGCTAGTGACGAAAACATAATTTTTGAATCAGACTTCTTGATACAAACCAGTTATTGTTTCTATTTACACATTTTATGTTGACAATTGACGCATGCATATTTGTTTTACATTGTACATGTTTCCGTTTCGAATACTAATTTTTTATCCTTCGTTCCGGGCAGGGGCGTAGCCAGGCGTATTTTTGTACGCAAAAACGTCCACATCGTTTTCGCAAAAAAGGACAAAAAAGAGAAGGTGCCTCCCTCTACAAAAGAAGACATGGTTTACAAGTAAATTGCTGCTTAGAAAATACAAAAAGACACCCGCCAAGAAAGCACCGATTTGAATACATTTTTCAAAAAAAAAATCAGGTTGGAGTGGTCGATCAGAAAGAGTGCATTCTTCACACGTCAAATATCTGTATATGGACGTACATGTTTGGGTGGAAAGCATTTCATCGAAAGAAAGTTTTCTTCATCTTAGATTATACATGTATAGTTTATCGTTTGCTGACATCGAGTCATATGCTTTAGCGCTTCTAAATTCAGCTCAAATACGCATCAGCTGCCACCAGTTTGCTTAATTTTTTTTCCAAAATTTTCTCGGAGGCCCACGAACCCCCACAAACGAGAAGGGAAAACATCCTTCCATACTCTCCCCCTACTCGGCATTTCGAATTCTTCTAATTTTGTTTTTATGTCCCCCTAAAAATGCAGGCTGTGAAATACTTAAAGTAATATACAATATTGCTTGTATAGGTCCGAACTTTAAAAGAAGCTGACTGTATTTTTTGTAAAATTTCCAGAAAGTCATAACTACTTTATGAAAGCGGAAAGCTTGAACTAAAAGTATCTTGGTTACATGTAAAAAGAAGGGAGGAGATCTCCAAAAAGACCCCGTTGCAGCATCAACAGTAAAACACCAAAACACCCGATGCAAAAAACACAAAAGACGAGTACAGCACGAGACGGAAAAGAGACACACGACATGTAAACATCAAACACAAAAGACTACACATAAACCGACGAGACCAATGGGTAACCGGTGCCGACTTTGGACGGTAATCTATCACACAAGTAGCAAATGGTGTGGTTATCCTGGATTACGTCCGAACAACCCTCTCACTTCTCCAATTACCCAGAGGTCTCGAAGAACGTACAATTGTGGTGTAAAACAACCTCCTCACTGTAAGATGACATCACACAAACAAGACCGCGAAACGCAGAGGCCCCAGAGACACAGATGAATATGTAAATGGATATAAAAAGAGGGCATGCGTAATACAGTCCGTGCTCTGCCGGCTGTAGCGAGCTCATGTATGTAATCACCCGAGGAGTCCGACTGATATTCAGAGAAGACAGGTGATCGGGGCCCTGTCTTCTCTAAAGAGGTTTGGACAGGGCCCGTCGTCACAGACAGTCAGAGTGCAAGTCTCAAGGATGTGCTTGTACAAGACTGTAGATTGGTCAAGTACCAAGCCTAGTGTCCGTCTGGTGACATTAGGATCATATCCACGGTATAAAAGGCGTTTGATGATTCTGACGCATTTTCGATGGTTATGCTGCCTACCTTTGATCCTTTTTATTTTGTTTATCATATCACCAGAAAAGACAGGTTGTGTAATACCCATAGTAATGTACTCTGTTGCATGTATAGATCCGAATTTTAAAAGAAGTTGACTGTAATTTTTGTAAAATTTCAAGAAAGTCTGAACTAGTTTATGAAAGCGGAAACCTTGGCCTAAAAGTTTTGTTGTTAATTTGTAAATTTCTGCTGTGAAAATCCAAAATATCAGTACATGCTCTAGCGTACCGGATGAGCTGTGATATGTAAATGCCGTATGACGGTAATCTTGGAACATCACCGTCAAGCCAAGGGAAATTTACTATGTTGAATCCAAAATCATCCATTTTGTCATATATACTTGTATGAATCTTTCCAATTACAATTTTGATATTTATGTCAAAAAAGGGTGTTTCTGTATTTGAAAGGTTTGCCTTGTTAAGGGTTAATTCTTGTGGATAAATTTCATTCTTATATAATTCAAAAGCAGGTTTGTCAATGGTTAGAATATCATCCAGATACCTAGAAGTATTATTGAAACATTTCAGCTCATCAAATTTTCTTTGCTTTTGAAGATTTTGGATAAATTCTTTTTCATAAGTGTATAAAAATAAATCTGCAACAAGAGGCGCACAGTTAGTACCCATAGGAATTCCTACAACCTGCTTGTATAGATCCTCACCAAATCTAACATAAATATTGTCCAAGAGGAAGGACAAGGCATTACACAGGTCACTACATGTCCATGACTTGTATGATTTGTTGTCTGTCGAGGAAAAGAAACCCTTCGATTCAGATGTACAAATGTAAGTTTTTCGCTCTCGATCAAAACACCATTTAATGAGATTAGATAATCGATCATTAATTTTGTCATGAGGAAGTGTGGTGTACATATTGGAGAAGTCGTATGAAGAAATCGTATTGGCTTGGAAATTTCCAGATTTCATTTTTTCAATCACATCCCCTGAATTCTTAATAGACCAAAATAAATTTACATCGTTCCTGTTTAAAACCGTTTCACAATATCTAGTTATGTGTTCTTTAATAGCAGTAAGTGCTGACGTCAGATTTCTAGACAAAATTGTAGAGGAGCAGTTACTAGAATTAGCAATAAATCGAAATTTGTAAGGAGACTTGTGCAGTTTCGGTATGCAATATAGTGTTGGGAGATCCAATTTAGAAATAGAGATATTGAATGAAGACAGTTCACCGTTATGCTTGCCTAAAATGTTAGATGCACTTTCATTGCTTTTGATATATGTATTAGTAGACGAAAGTTCCGAAATCAAAGTTGATATGTAGTAACGTTTTCAAATGATAATGGTGTTGTTGGCTGCTTTATCAGCTGGTGCAAAGACATATTTTTCATGTAATTTACTTAGTTTGGATTTGAAATATCTTTCTGATCTGGAACGTTGATTTGAAAAAGATGAGGGTTTTTATGGAAGTTAACTATTCGAATATCCGTTATATCCAAAATGAGGTTTTTCCAGTCATTCAGAGCATGCGGTTCGACTCCTTCTGATTTACAACTATGAAAATCCGAAACATTAGTGCACGCTCTAGCGTAGCGGATAGCCTGTGATATATAAATGCCGTATGACGGTGGATCATGTTCTGCCATAGACCATTTGTACCATCCAACCAAAGATTGTACTCTATGTCTTCCGAAATGGAAGTAACCGGATGTGAAAGTTCTACCGAATTGAAGCGGTGGGTGAAGTAGTTATTGTGTGTTTTGTGTCAGCTGGCCAACAGGGGATGCTTACTCCTCCCGTGCACCTGGTCCCACCTCTAGCTTGCTAGGGGTCCGTCGATGCTCAATTTGCAAGGACAAAAGAAATTACGCGCATTTCAATTCAGTTTATATCATATTCTTTTGTTAAATTTGACAACTCAATTGATGGATGGTATGTAGGTGTACTTGGGCTCAAAAGAGTACGACGCTCGTATTGTTGGTGATTATAATTGGACATAGAAATCAAAGGAACGGCTGGCTGATTAATTTGAATGGTGTCAATGTTGTATATGCCATGACTATTATGCAAGTATTGAGAGCGACTGTGAAACCGAGGGTAAAAAGACGACGAAGTGCGTAACCCCACCACAACTTCAATAGGGGGAAGAGAAAGGGTTTAATGCATAATTTACATGTGATATTGATACTGTAGAACAAAATACCAAATTGACGTATATTTCCTACTTGTATATATGTTTATTGAGCTTTATTGATCGCAGGACTTTAAACCACTCAAATTACATGAGTGCTCATTTACAGCGAAGAACCTTTTGTGCTGCATTTCTAAAGATTTAAAGGGGCGAACAATTGGAGAAGATCAAGAAGATATGAGGACGGGGTATCTACATTATCTTGTTTCAACAGACACGAATAGTAAGTGGTGATGGTGGTGGTACTAGTGGATACGCTTCATTGAATCTGGGATCACTGGAACATCATGTCAAATATGCTTTAGGAAATTTTCTCGTTCAGATGCTATGAGAAAACATCTGAAAACACAACATCGTATTCAAGTTCCAGTAATCCCAAATTCAATGAAGCGTATCCTGTAGACTGGTCAAGTACCAAGCCTAGTGTCCGTCTTGTGACATAAGGATCATATCCACCTGTGCAAAAGGCATTTGATGATTTTGACGCATTTTCGATGGTTTTGCTGTATGTCTTCGGTCCTTCTAGTTTTGTTTTTATGTCCCCCTAAAAACACAGGCTGTGAAATACCTAAATTTATATACTCTGTTGCTTGTATAGGTCCGAACTTTAAAAGAAGCTGACTGTATTTTTTGTAAAATTTCCAGTAAGTCCTAACTACCAAATAAAAGCGGAAACCTTGAACTAAAAGTTTTTTGGTTACATTTAAATTTGTACTATGAAAATCCGAAACATTAGTGCACGCTCTAGCATAACCTGTGATATGTAAATGCCGTATGACAGTAATCTTGGAACATCACAGGTCAAGCCAGGGAAAGTTACTATGTTGAATCCAAAATCATCTCTTTTGTAATAAACATTTGTATCTCTGTTTGTAATTTTGATATTTAGGTCCAGAAATGATGTTTCTGTATTTTTAACGTTTGCCTTGTTGAATGTCAATTATTGTGGATAAATTTTCTTCTCATATGTATCAAAAAAAAAGGATTGTCAATAGTGCGAATATCATCCAGGTATCTAGAAGTATCAATGACAAATTCAAATAATCATGCTTTCTTTGCTTGGATAAATTCTTTTTCATAAGTGTATAAAAAATCTGCACTTAGAGGCGCACAGTTAGAACCCATATCCCTACAACCAGTTTGTATAGATTCTCACCAAATCTAACACAAATTTTCAAAAATTTGGATTTGGGCAAAATATGTTCACTATTGCCCCTTTCCCTTTCCTGTATGGTAGATTCAGACGTAAAGTCAAATTAAATCTACGATCAAAAGAATGTTGGAAGGATGGTGCTAGGACGTAAACCTCAATTAGATGACATTTTGGGCTGATATGGCAAGTTTCCAAAAAAGCAAAATGAAATATGATGTCTATTTGATAAAGGACAAGAAAAAATCTTCTTTTCGGGTACAGAGCTGTAAAGTAAGTAACTGATGAACTTGAAACATTCAATCGTGGGGAATGTGCTCAACTGCTCCACATTGAGAAAAAAATATGCATGCAAAGAAGTGGTCCAACTCATTGTTTTCTAGAACAACATTTCAAACTAATATTGATACACCGGACATGTAGAGCGGAAAGTAAATTCCGAGTATTGCTCTGTTTGATTTCGCGTCGGATGTTTCATCCAATCAACATGCTATTGTGACAGGTGTTTCGATCAAAAAGGAAACACTGACTCTCCCCGGGTACCTGTTCTCACTTCGGAATGTAATTCATTCCGAGGTTCGCAGCCGTTCCCAAGGAATTTCTAATGATTTGTCCTTTCCTTCTAGACTTTGAGACTAAATAACTGGTAGATACTTCTTCAATGTTTGTTTAGAATAATACGTGTTCATAATTTGTCTGAACTTTTTTGCTTCAATAGATTTACACAACTTCTTAAAATGATTTTCTACCAATTTCTCTGCTTTTGCTATGCAACATATGAAACAATAATACGGAAGTGTTCCGACTCTATACCTATACAAAGAAAATTCCGAACCAATTTTCTGCACCCTCTAACCATTCTGCAATTCCTCGTTAGAATGCACGAGTACTCCTGCAGCCTGTTTCACAAAAATACTTACGATTAATTTTAGGAATTTTCGTAACTTTTGAGTTCTTAGTAGTTTGTATAAACTAAAAATAGCGATGCTCTGTTAATAAATTTATATTCAGTATGTAGAAATGATGTTAGAAAGCACAATATAATCTACATTGAAAAGCAATTTAAGGTTTAATTTGAAGATCAAAGGTATGAAAATTCCTGAAATATTTCGTAAAAATTTTTGTGAAACTGGGCACATGTTTTCTTAATACAAACTCTTAATTACAGAAAGACCTTTACTTTATATCCTGTTTTGACTCGCATTATGCTTATCCAAAAGTCAAAACAAAAACTTCCATATAATTACTTTTTCCGGCCTCGAGAAATACAGAATCTGATAATATTCTTCATAATTCATCAAAGGCAAACGAAGTCCTCATCTCATCACCTTATTTGGTAATAAAGACATCTTTGCTTTCATATATCTTAATTCAGGATTCACTGAAATCTTCTGAAATCTTCTTTTTTTAATAATCATAAAAATAAAAATAAAAACGTTTGTCATCTTCTTCTCTATGAAACCTTGTTATCAAAGAAATTTACTGAAGCGTCTATATCAGAAAAAATCTTAATTTTTTTTATTTTAATAATGAGACAGTACGTACATGTTGAAATGTAAAAAAAACCTGCCTAAGAAAAATGAAACCAAACAAACGAAAAGCAAACAAATGAATGAAATGTTAACATGAACATAACATGTCATAGATCAATCAAATAGTTAATTGAAATTTTTTGACCTACCCATGGTGTTTCTACCATAGATACGTATATCTTGTGTACAGAACAAAAATAACGCAATTCCAGTCATTACTGTTATATTATTAAACGTCTTAAAATTCAAAAGCATCATTTAAATGTTAGAATTCCTCCACAAAAGGTTGTATTACGCTAAGTGAGTATTAATGAGATCAAACTATTTCTGTTATATATTAGAATTCCTCGACAAAAGGTTGTGTTATGCTAAGTGAGAATCAATGAGATCAAACTATTACTGTTATATATTAGAATTCCTCGACAAAAGGTTGTGTTATGCTAAGTGAGAATCAATGAGATCAAACTATTACTGTTATATATTAGAATTCCTCGACAAAAGGTTGTGTTATGCTAAGTGAGAATCAATGAGATCAAACTATTACTGTTATATATTAGAATTCCTCGACAAAAGGTTGTGTTATGCTAAGTGAGAATCAATGAGATCAAACTATTACTGTTATATATTAGAATTCCTCGACAAAAGGTTGTGTTATGCTAAGTGAGAATCAATGAGATCAAACTATTACTGTTATATATTAGAATTCCTCGACAAAAGGTTGTGTTATGCTAAGTGAGAATCAATGAGATCAAACTATTACTGTTATATATTAGACTTCCTCGACAAAAGGTTGTATTACGCTAAGTGAGAATCAATGAGATCAAACTATTACTGTTATATATTAGACTTCCTCGACAAAAGGTTGTATTACGCTAAGTGAGAATCAATGAGATCAAACTATTACTGTTATATATTAGAATTCCTCGACAAAAGGTTGTATTACGCTAAGTGAGAATCAATGAGATCAAACTATTACTGTTATATATTAGAATTCCTCGACAAAAGGTTGTATTACGCTAAGTGAGAATCAATGAGATCAAACTATTACTGTTATATATTAGACTTCCTCGACAAAAGGTTGTGTTATGCTAAGTGAGAATCAATGAGATCAAACTATTACTGTTATATATTAGAATTCCTCGACAAAAGGTTGTGTTATGCTAAGTGAGAATCAATGAGATCAAACTATTACTGTTATATATTAGAATTCCTCGACAAAAGGTTGTATTACGCTAAGTGAGAATCAATGAGATCAAACTATTACTGTTATATATTAGACTTCCTCGACAAAAGGTTGTGTTATGCTAAGTGAGAATCAATGAGATCAAACTATTACTGTTATATATTAGAATTCCTCGACAAAAGGTTGTGTTATGCTAAGTGAGAATCAATGAGATCAAACTATTACTGTTATATATTAGAATTCCTCGACAAAAGGTTGTGTTATGCTAAGTGAGAATCAATGAGATCAAACTATTACTGTTATATATTAGAATTCCTCGACAAAAGGTTGTGTTATGCTAAGTGAGAATCAATGAGATCAAACTATTACTGTTATATATTAGAATTCCTCGACAAAAGGTTGTATTACGCTAAGTGAGAATCAATGAGATCAAACTATTACTGTTATATATTAGAATTCCTCGACAAAAGGTTGTGTTATGCTAAGTGAGAATCAATGAGATCAAACTATTACTGTTATATATTAGAATTCCTCGACAAAAGGTTGTGTTATGCTAAGTGAGAATCAATGAGATCAAACTATTACTGTTATATATTAGAATTCCTCGACAAAAGGTTGTGTTATGCTAAGTGAGAATCAATGAGATCAAACTATTACTGTTATATATTAGAATTCCTCGACAAAAGGTTGTGTTATGCTAAGTGAGAATCAATGAGATCAAACTATTACTGTTATATATTAGAATTCCTCGACAAAAGGTTGTGTTACGCTAAGTGAGAATCAATGAGATCAAACTATTACTGTTATATATTAGAATTCCTCGACAAAAGGTTGTGTTATGCTAAGTGAGAATCAATGAGATCAAACTATTACTGTTATATATTAGAATTCCTCGACAAAAGGTTGTATTACGCTAAGTGAGAATCAATGAGATCAAACTATTACTGTTATATATTAGAATTCCTCGACAAAAGGTTGTATTACGCTAAGTGAGAATCAATGAGATCAAACTATTACTGTTATATATTAGAATTCCTCGACAAAAGGTTGTGTTATGCTAAGTGAGAATCAATGAGATCAAACTATTACTGTTATATATTAGAATTCCTCGACAAAAGGTTGTGTTATGCTAAGTGAGAATCAATGAGATCAAACTATTACTGTTATATATTAGAATTCCTCGACAAAAGGTTGTGTTATGCTAAGTGAGAATCAATGAGATCAAACTATTACTGTTATATATTAGAATTCCTCGACAAAAGGTTGTATTACGCTAAGTGAGAATCAATGAGATCAAACTATTACTGTTATATATTAGAATTCCTCGACAAAAGGTTGTGTTATGCTAAGTGAGAATCAATGAGATCAAACTATTACTGTTATATATTAGAATTCCTCGACAAAAGGTTGTGTTATGCTAAGTGAGAATCAATGAGATCAAACTATTACTGTTATATATTAGAATTCCTCGACAAAAGGTTGTGTTACGCTAAGTGAGAATCAATGAGATCAAACTATTACTGTTATATATTAGAATTCCTCGACAAAAGGTTGTGTTATGCTAAGTGAGAATCAATGAGATCAAACTATTACTGTTATATATTAGAATTCCTCGACAAAAGGTTGTATTACGCTAAGTGAGAATCAATGAGATCAAACTATTACTGTTATATATTAGAATTCCTCGACAAAAGGTTGTGTTATGCTAAGTGAGAATCAATGAGATCAAACTATTACTGTTATATATTAGAATTCCTCGACAAAAGGTTGTGTTATGCTAAGTGAGAATCAATGAGATCAAACTATTACTGTTATATATTAGAATTCCTCGACAAAAGGTTGTATTACGCTAAGTGAGAATCAATGAGATCAAACTATTACTGTTATATATTAGAATTCCTCGACAAAAGGTTGTGTTATGCTAAGTGAGAATCAATGAGATCAAACTATTACTGTTATATATTAGACTTCCTCGACAAAAGGTTGTATTACGCTAAGTGAGAATCAATGAGATCAAACTATTACTGTTATATATTAGAATTCCTCGACAAAAGGTTGTATTACGCTAAGTGAGAATCAATGAGATCAAACTATTACTGTTATATATTAGAATTCCTCGACAAAAGGTTGTATTACGCTAAGTGAGAATCAATGAGATCAAACTATTACTGTTATATATTAGAATTCCTCGACAAAAGGTTGTATTACGCTAAGTGAGAATCAATGAGATCAAACTATTACTGTTATATATTAGAATTCCTCGACAAAAGGTTGTATTACGCTAAGTGAGAATCAATGAGATCAAACTATTACTGTTATATATTAGAATTCCTCGACAAAAGGTTGTATTACGCTAAGTGAGAATCAATGAGATCAAACTATTACTGTTATATATTAGAATTCCTCGACAAAAGGTTGTATTACGCTAAGTGAGAATCAATGAGATCAAACTATTACTGTTATATATTAGAATTCCTCGACAAAAGGTTGTGTTATGCTAAGTGAGAATCAATGAGATCAAACTATTACTGTTATATATTAGACTTCCTCGACAAAAGGTTGTATTACGCTAAGTGAGAATCAATGAGATCAAACTATTACTGTTATATATTAGAATTCCTCGACAAAAGGTTGTATTACGCTAAGTGAGAATCAATGAGATCAAACTATTACTGTTATATATTAGAATTCCTCGACAAAAGGTTGTGTTATGCTAAGTGAGAATCAATGAGATCAAACTATTACTGTTATATATTAGAATTCCTCGACAAAAGGTTGTGTTATGCTAAGTGAGAATCAATGAGATCAAACTATTACTGTTATATATTAGAATTCCTCGACAAAAGGTTGTGTTATGCTAAGTGAGAATCAATGAGATCAAACTATTACTGTTATATATTAGAATTCCTCGACAAAAGGTTGTGTTATGCTAAGTGAGAATCAATGAGATCAAACTATTACTGTTATATATTAGAATTCCTCGACAAAAGGTTGTGTTATGCTAAGTGAGAATCAATGAGATCAAACTATTACTGTTATATATTAGAATTCCTCGACAAAAGGTTGTGTTATGCTAAGTGAGAATCAATGAGATCAAACTATTACTGTTATATATTAGAATTCCTCGACAAAAGGTTGTGTTATGCTAAGTGAGAATCAATGAGATCAAACTATTACTGTTATATATTAGACTTCCTCGACAAAAGGTTGTGTTATGCTAAGTGAGAATCAATGAGATCAAACTATTACTGTTATATATTAGAATTCCTCGACAAAAGGTTGTGTTACGTTTAGTGAGAATCAATGAGATCAAACACAAAGGTATATTTCTGATAGCGGTGAATGAACCTTAAAATATCTCCTGTATAATAGGTCCGTACATATTTTGTTAGGTTGTCATAACACTGCGTGCTATTCAATAGTATCAGACAGGGTGATGGTTCATGGTGATTAACCAATGGTGTATAAATTCGCTGTTCTAGAGTAAGCTTAACCTTCCAACGACCTGACGAGAAGACTCACACAGAAACTATTCAACTAAGTAAACAACTTACCGGTGATGAATGAACATTTAAATATCTCCTGTATAATAGGTCCGTACATATTTTGTTAGGTTGTCATAACACTGCGTGCTGATATTTAATAGCATACTTTCAGAACAGTATCCGAAATAACACCATCGGAAAGCTCGAGATCAATCATGGCGTTGTTTGTTTTGGAGGGATTATTTTTGTTTTGTTTTGTTTGTTTCTTTTTTTGGCATGAAATGAAGCCAAATTTAAGATGAAATTATAATAAATGTTGATATCTCATGGAATAAAATTTCTGAGCTGATGTCTTCATGTAACATTGTATTTATGAAAATAAAGAGGTTTCATCAAAGGGTTCATCGGGGTTTCAAAAATACATTAACCGCATGAAATAGAAAATTATTTCATATATGAGATAATATTCAAGATATTCAAATGTCAGTTTCGTAAAATTATCACCGATCAATAAATGGTTTATAAGTTTATTTTACTTTTAAAGTTATAACTTTTACGTACTCGTTGTAAGGAAGACCAAGAAATCGTTATATTTATTATGTCAAGAGACAAAGGAGTTCAACTATGATGTTTCGTCGTATGATATTCGTGATAGTTGCGTGATAAAGGGGGAGGCCTTGAGGGTTAATATCAAAGAATTACCTATCAGTTATGCAGTCGAGAAGGTAGGACAAAATCATAAGAATTTCAATTGGAGCATGTAGAACTTTGCGAACCTTGGAATGAATAACAGTTCAAAGTGAGACCAGGTACCCGGGGAGAGTCAGCATCTCATTTTTGCATGCAACACCCGTCGCAACAGTTCTATGAAAACTTGTCAAATTCATTGATTGTCTCGGTGTACATATAAGGTAAATTTGTCTTGTTTGGTGATGATGACAGTCATTCAATCCCAAGGTCGTAACAAAATTACGATGACATTAAAAAAAAACTAAGGATCAGATTTCAACAGTAACTTATCAGTGCGTCTATATCTCATTTAAAGAAAGATTGAAGAATAATTTCAACATTTCAAACACATCTATCAGCATCCACCACAGTATCTTCCATTTCTTCCCGCCCGTATATAATTAGTAATCCCACCTCTATCCAACGCATTCCCTTCCCTGGTTTTAACGCATACAAATTAAATCAGGGCTAGCTACGCCCCTATTCATTTAAGGAAACTATTTCCCCGAGTTGCATTATAAATGACATCCCTATTCAACTCATTTCCTTTACAGTTTTAAAGTACTTACGCATCATGTTAGGCCAGACTGCTCATCTGTCCATATGAGACGTTACCCCCCCCCCCCCTCCCTTCTCCTCGACAGGACATTTAATTCCTCAAATAACCTAGATGATACATACCTCTTATGACGTCGTCAGGATTACATTTTTTCTCCTTGTCATCTTTTTCTTCCTTTCAGATCCATAATTCTCCTTAGAATTACCCAAAGACTTTATTTTTTTCAATATGGCGGCATTTCTCCAGTGTTCAGTCAGTCAGTATATTTCAAACTTCCTCGTTGATCTAGCCTCGATATGTTAATTGACCTATATTTATAAAACATCTTTTTAAAGGGACACGAAGTCAATACTTTATGGGATAGCATGGGGAGTAATGTTTTAATATGATAACGTCTCCCATGCAAGTTCTTTTAAATGATTTACTTAAGGTTAACATCTTAGCACAATCCCTCGGAAGCTATTTTGAACATAGATTATTTTGGATATGCTACTGAATCGACCCATTAGGAAATTTGAAGCCGCACACTTTCTGTAACGTTAATGCAAAATTTAAATTAAAAAAATTAACCCAGAGGGATCTAGTGATAGAGGTTGCTAGGCAGATCAAACTTAAAAGAGAAGAAATGGGATCTCCAATAAGACACCAAAACGCCCGATGCCAAGACGAGCATACTATGAGACAGAAAAGAGACATACGACATGCAAACATCAAACACAAAAGACTACACATCAACCGACGAGACCAATGGGCAACCGGTACCAACTTTGGACGGCCATTTGCCACGCAAGTAGCAGACGGTGTGATTATCTTGGATTACGTGCGTACAACCCTCTCACTTTTCCAATTACCCAGAGGTCTCGAAGAACGTACAAGTATGGTGTAAAACAACCTCTTCATTGTTAGATGACCACACACACGCAACACCGCAAAACGCAGGGGCCCAACAGCACAGATGAATATGTAAATGGATATAAAAAGAGGGCATACGTAATACACTCCGTGCTCAGCCGGCTGTAGGGATATAATATAATCACCCGAGGAGTCCAAAGAGGACAGGTGGTCGGGGCCCTGTCTTCTCTAAAGAGGTTTGGACAGGGCTCGTCATGGGGTCCCATATTCTCAGTCAATCAGAGTGCTAGTCTCAAGAATGCGCTGGTACATGATAAAGACTGTAGATGGATAAAGTACCAAGCCTAGTGTCTGTCTGGTGATATTAGGAACATATCAACGGTATAAGGGGCGTTTGATGATTCTGACGCATTTTCGATGGTTATGCTATCTACCTTTGATCCTTCTAATTTTGTTTATCACCATAACAACATAAAAGACAGGTTGTTTAATACCCAAAGTAATGTACTATGTTGCGTGTATAGATCCGAATTTTAAAAGTAGTTGACTGTAACTTTTGTTAAATTTACAGAAAGTCTTAACTAGCTTATGGAAGCGGAAACCTTGACCTAAAAGTTTCTTGGTAAATTGTAAAGGAGTAGGTTCGGTAACCATGGAATTCGGCCCTGTCGTACTTTTGAATGAAATTTTGTATGATAAAGAACTTATGTCTGCAGTTTCTAAAACTGTTTTCTTTTTTCAAATATCTTAAAAATTGACGAAAATATATGGAATCGTTTGAGGCATGGTATAGCGTATTGAGCGACGTCAATGACGTCGTCACATGATGCCATAACGACGTTGTGTTGCCATAAGAAATGTATGAACACTAGTTGTAACGGAAACAATGAATTAAAAAAAAACAAGAAGAAAAGAATGTATTTACATTTACGAGTAAATTAGACGACTTGAAAAGATATGAGCTGGTATAGGTAGAGAAGATGCGTGGTATATTTTCATAGGAAACTCGAGATCCATGTCCTTAAAACTGCCCATGAACACGCAGTCGGGAGCATTTTTTTAACTTTTGGATTTTTCCGGCAGAAGTTAATTTCGTTATATAACAGTTATTAGGTAAAGAATCCTACCTTTTTAGAAAAGTCGCAAAAAATTGTTTTACATGCAAATCCAATTCGATTTTGGTCCTGATATTTTTCTTCTTTTTTATTTCTTATAATTTTTTTATATACGCTTGGGCATTCAAGGTATCCATAAAAGTATATTTTATCTATTAAATGACCATCGAATTGTGTTCAAACTTACCTTACATGTATATAGTGTATGTGTTATGCGGGATCAAGGAAGGAGGGGGGGGGGGTATTGTTGTGGGTGTCGACCAGTATGATTTAAATGACATGCGAAATAAATTTTCTTGTCATCTTTCGGTCTTCTTAAATTACAACTTACTTCGACGAATCTTTTTACCAGTATATAAATGTAACTGTTGCATCATACATGTAGCTTCAATGTTCCAAACATCATTCATGTCGTTTCTAATCTTAAAATAGCCCTGACACATAATGTGACATACGGAAGCTATTTCACAATGTGCATGCAGGGGCCGTATCCAGATTTCTTTCTTATTCCCATGAAATAGCTGTACGTAGCTGATTAAATGGAAGGAGAGAAGGGGATGGAATTTTGATATATGCAGAATAAGATTTAAAAATATGGCTACGGCCCCTGTTGGTGTGCACGAATGAAAATCTCTGAATAGATAACGTATTGACACCTGAAAAAAAAAAACACTTGCTCTCTGGACAGTTTCTTAATTTCAAAGGGGCCTGTTGTCTTAAGCTCATAATAATCTATTTCAGTGCCTGGTAAATGTATCTTTTTACATTCTACAGAACTTAGAGTGTGTTTCATTTCCAGTTATTGTGTATTTTTACTATATTTGAAAACTAACAAATCATAACATTCAGATTATCGCATCGTCCATTTATGTAATTGTTTGCGAAGTATACTTGAAAAGTGCACATCCGATGCGATGATATTTCATCTTTTATTAATGTTTAACGTCTTCAAATTCAATATCAGCTGGTTCCTCAAAATGTTCTACCAAGTCTGTATCGATCTTACTCACCAAAGTTTTATCTGAAATCAAATCTGGGCTACAAAAATATTGTTCGACAGTATATTCTCGCAGTGGTATCAACCAGATGTGGATTTTAAAGAATTCGAAGGAACTTTTAGAACATCTGAAATCCACTCATTCTAGTAGAGTCCATTCGATCAAAGCCTTTGATTTTTCGACACTTTACAGTACAATTCCACATTCTAAATTGAAAGAAAGACTCGCAAAAATTATAAGTAATGCGTTTACAAGTAAGAACGGTAATCGCAAATACAAATTTATTGTTGTTAACTATGACAAAACCTACTTTGTAAATGAAAAGTCAGATTCTGAAAATAAGTACACTGAAACAGACATTATTCAGATGTTAAACTTTCTGATCGACAACATTTTTGTGGTGTTTGGAGGAAAGGTCTTCCAGCAAATTGTCGGAATTCCAATGGGGACCAATTGTGCCCCACTCCTTGCCGACATTTTCCTTTACTCGTACGAAGCTGAATTCATTCAATCTTTGGTCTCTGAAGGGAAAAGATACGTAGCTTCTGACTTCAACTTCACTTACAGATACATAGACGATGTGTTTTCCATCAATAATCCAAAATTCGCGGATTACCTGAGCAATATCTATCCTTCGGAGCTTGAAGTCAAAGAAACTACAGAGACAAATAATTCAGCATCCTATTTGGACATAATGTTGTCCTACGACACTGATGGTCACATGAACACCTTACTCTATGACAAACGTGACGACTTCAATTTCAGCATTACAAACTTTCCTTTTCTGAGTAGCAACATCCCTTCATCGCCTGCTTATGGCGTGTTCATATCTCAGGTGATACGCTATGCAAGAGCAAGTACCAAATATACGGATTTTGTTCTGAGAGCTAGGCGTCTTTCAGATAAGCTTCTCAGTCAGGGATATGTTTGTGACCGACTAACATCGTCACTGAGGAAGTTCTACGGTCGATATGGGGAACTCGTCATACACTATGATGTCCCACTATCCAGAATGGTGGATGATATTCTGTTATAGACCATTTGAACCATCCAACCAAAGATTGTACTCTATATCTTCCAAAATGGAAGTAACCGGATGTGACAGTTCTACCGAATTGAAGCGACGGGTGTTGCATGCAAGCAGGAGATGTTTACTCTTCCTGGGCACCTGGTCTCACTCTCATATCGGGAGTTCGCTTCTTTTCATATGATGGAGGTTTTTGTTTTTGTTTGCTTTGGTTCCTGTTTTATCCTGATTTTGTATGCCTTCGGTTTCTGATTTTCTGAATTATCGATTTTGTACTGTAGACAGGGATATGGTCATTATCCATATTTGTCATTTTAACCACTGTTCATGTGTCACTGCTGGTGGACAAATTGTCCCCGAGGGCACTTGTCGAGCAGTCTTTTGCTTAAATGGATAGAACTCAAGAGATCTACAAAGTGGCTGGGGCGTCGCCCACTATAAAAAGGCCCCAACCTGTTGCGTCTACGGACACATACGCAACAGGTAACTTAAGTGTCCCTAGAATTAGCTTACACGACATTAGAGATGGAACATTTGTAGTTAGTAACAACCATGAGTTTTGGTATAAACATGCAGATGGGTATATTAAAATCAAGCCCTGTAAGTGGTCGATATACTAAAAGAGCACCTATTTTCACCAAGCGATTGCTCAATTTCTAAGTGTGGCATGAAGAACTGCAAAACTTGTAACATCCTAATAACAGACACTTCATTCTCAAGTTATCTCACAAAACAAACATTTAACACGCATAGTTTTGAAAACCTTAACTGCATGACATTTAATGTTGTGTACGGAATAGAGTGCTCACTTTGTGGATTGATTTATGTGGGCGAAACCAAAGGCCAGCTCCGAAAAAGAATGTCAGGACACCGGTCAAAAATAAATAATAAAGGAAGTCAACTCCTTTATCGACATTTTGACCAGGTGGATCATTCTGTTTTATCTATGAGAGTCAGAATCCTGGAGAAAATATATCACTCCACAAACAATCCCAATTTGAGCACACCTCTCCGTCGCAACAGAGAAGAGTTCTGGATAAAAAATCTTAACAATGCAGCGCCCTATGGGTGCAACGATAACATCAGCACTATCGGAAACTTAACAAGTCCTGGTTGTCAATCGGTAAATGTGACTAGCTTATTCAACAGATCACAAAGAAGACCTCGAAGTCATGGCATTCGAAAATATAATAGGCCTGAGATACATAGTTTCTCCTTCGATGACTTGGTTCCATTTTTGAATGAGCCTCTAGGCCTGCATTATATTCGTACCAAATTATACTCTGTTCCTTTACGGAAGTTACACGAAATCTACGATTATACGAAGGACCTCGCATATACCGATACACGTTCCCCAGAATACAGACTACAAGGAGTCATCTTGGACATTTCTACTTTTCGTTTATTTCAAGCAGTTAGATCAGATAAATCAAAGAAGAAAACAAACCGCCCTTTCATTAAAGTAAGATTTGCAAACAAAGGTATTGATAACTTGAATCTTGGTCAAATTTTGAATCACAAAACTGTCACAGAAAAAATCCCACCATATTTCAAAAGAAAAGAAACTCCTTGTATTTCCTATAGCTACACACCAACAGTTGCATCTAAAATTTACAATTACAAACGATTCCTGCAGTGTATTGATTTAAGTAATCCCTCACTGCATCCACTTCCCTGCGAATGTTCTTCATCGGATTTCAACTAATCTCCTTGTGGACACGTTATTACTGGTGACCTTAGTATAGTCAAGAACGAAAAGTTGCGAGAATTGTTTAAAAAGGGTCCCAAATACAGAGAAAGTATGTCCTTTACATGGAATCAAAATGTCAAAATTATCACGGACTCTTGTGATGAATATGCAAGACGTTGGGCAAAGAAAGAGGATGTACAGCTCGACACCCTTTCCGAATGGATAAAATCAATCAGAGGGTTACTTTTATCTAGAATTAACCGATTAAAATCTACTGTGAACACCAGATTCGTGTCTATATTTAAAGACCCTGATGTTATCACAGAACTTACCTACCTCCAAGAACATTATGTCATCACACCAGCGGACAAAGCCTCAAATAATTACACATTTACTTGCAAAAAGTACTATTTCGACAGTCTAGTTAAAGAGTTGGGCTTAAATTCGACACCTGGAAATCCCACTTACACCCCAACAAACCTTTCTGCCTCTGAAATAATAGATAACCACAAATCAGCTCTTGCTACCTTTGGCTTCGACACTACCAATTTACATTTAGATTTACCATACTTATACTGCATACCTAAAATGCATAAGAATCCGTACAAACAACGTTTCATCGCTGGTTCCTCAAAATGTTCTACCAAGTCTGTATCGATCTTACTCACCAAAGTTTTATCTGAAATCAAATCTGGGCTACAAAAATATTGTTCGACAGTATATTCTCGCAGTGGTATCAACCAGATGTGGATTTTAAAGGATTCGAAGGAACTTTTAGAACATCTGAAATCCACTCATTCTAGTAGAGTCCATTCGATCAAAGCCTTTGATTTCTCGACACTTTACACTACAATTCCACATTCTAAATTGAAAGAAAGACTCGCAAAAATTATAAGTAATGCGTTTACAAGTAAGAACGGTAATCGCAAATACAAATTTATTGTTGTTAACTATGACAAAACCTACTTTGTAAAAGAAAAGTCAGATTCTGAAAATAAGTACACTGAAACAGACATTATTCAGATGTTAAACTTTCTGATCGACAACATTTTTGTGGTGTTTGGAGGAAAGGTCTTCCAGCAAATTGTCGGAATTCCAATGGGGACCACTTGTGCCCCACTCCTTGCCGACATTTTCCTTTACTCGTACGAAGCTGAATTCATTCAATCTTTGGTCTCTGAAGGGAAAAGATACTTAGCTTCTGACTTCAACTTCACTTACAGAAACATAGACGATGTGTTGTCCATCAATAATCCAAAATTCGCGAATTACCTGAGCAGTATGTATCCTTCGGAGCTTGAAGTCAAAGAAACTACAGAGACAAATAATTCAGCATCCTATTTGGACATAATGTTGTCCTACGACACTGATGGTCACATGAACTTTCCTTTTCTGAGTAGCAACATTACTCTTCCTGGGCACCTGGTCTCACTCTCATATCGGGAGTTCGCTTCTTTTCATACGGTGGAGGTTTTTGTTTTTGTTTGCTTTGGTTCCTGTTTTATCCTGATTTTGTATGCCTTCGGTTTCTGATTTTCTGAATTATCGATTTTGTACTGTAGACAGGGATATGGTCATTATCCATATTTGTCATTTAGCATATACTAGAATAAATGTAGATCTGTGCGCAAATTTTAAAAAAAGATCGATTTTCAAGCCGGAAGCTGCGTATTACAAATTGATTGAAAAAATGAAATAGATAAAACAAAGAATTGTGCGTTATACCTAGGCTACGATTGGATCATGATACATTAACATAAGCAAATTTCTAAAAAGTTCGTCTCATTATGTTAACATCCTGTCAAAATTTCGGGACTATTGAGTGATGAACATGTCCGTCCATCAAACTTCCTAGTCGAGCTTCCTAATAGATTATGCATGCAGGTAATATATTTCTGGATTAAATTGATCTACCCGTGCGTGTGTCCGTCCGTCCGTCCTCCACCCTAAACATTGTTCTGACATTTGAAAGAAACCCTTAAACGAATCGATTTACTTCCTTTATATAGCTTTTACAAAAAAGGTCATGTTCGAGTTTGACCCATGTCGCTCAATTATGTTCAGATTTACTCCTTGCAGAAAAAAATGCAACCTTTTCGGTAAATGTCATTCTACATTTTTCTTGAAATATTTTTTTCTGAATTTAATCCATTTTACTCTTTCTGATTATCTACGAAAAAAGAAACGATTATCGATTCGTAATTGTCTGACCCGGCCCATGATCTCTCTTTAGACGAGTGCTTTCAGTTTGATGTTTGATTTATGAAAATACAAAACAGGCCTTTTATTCCCTTCCTCTTGATACATTACGAACTCAGATTCCGGGTACATTTTGTATCAAATATAAACACAAGCTAAGTAATAAGCTAGAGTATCGTATCATATTTGCATAATCTAAATTGGAGTTTATAAGTCATACCAATTATAATAACCTTTTCCGATACTAAATCTCTCTCTCTCTCTCTCTTATTTTCTGATTAGAAATTTCGTTTTTCTGTTTGTCGTTTTGAATTTGAGAAGGTATGAACTGTAGTCACAGTTATTACTATTTCTGTTTAGCGTTAGAAAATAATAATGTTGGATAATGAGCGAATATTTCTTCATTTTATTCAATATATACTAACCTTCCATTACGCTTGCAGAATGCACATGATACATTCTTCATTCAACTTTTTATTTTTTTTTTTTTGTAATTTACGGATACATGTATGTGCACATACAAAAGATATCATTAAATTTCAATAAAAACAACACAGAAGAAAAACTCTAAATTTTATTCAAATCAAACGATACAGCACGAAACCCTCAGATTGGTTGACAAGCTCCGGAAAATTGGCGGATCGATAAGTCAGTGCAGCTGCAAAAATCATTTGAATAGATATTTACACAATCAATTTAGACTTATTTCAATATTTCAAAGCAAAAACACACGGATATACAGAAGAAAAGTTTACCTACCAATGAATCCCCACACAGGTCACAGTCACTAGAAAAAATCCTCCTAGATATTATTTATGTGGAAAATCAGCTCATCCTCTCTATTAAAGAAAAACAATCTACATTTATATTACAGATTTATAATTTTTCCTTTATACAAATCATAAATATATATTTCTTAAACCTACCTAATTAATCTCTCCTTTTGAGCCTCGCCAGTAAAGGCATCTTTACTGATATACTCATTGTTTGCGTCCGGTGCCTCATAGCTATAAAAAACATACATTGATAAATACATATCAATTCCTAATTCCTTTAAATGATATTCATTGATAAAGCTTCAAATTCAATATATAATGTTTAACGTCTTCATGTTCATTAGCATCATTTTAGAGCAGATAAATTTACAGCATGGACCAGACATGCACGTTTCGGATAATAAACCCTCGTCAGTGATCCTCAATCAAAACTATGTAATTTGACCAAAATCTGTGATATTTATGTCCAAAATATACCGACCTACCTTCAAAACGTTTGAACCCAACCATCACACACCATATTTAGGCCTCTCTCACATCAATCCTCTTATTCCATGTCTGCTATTGTTATTACCCTGCAATCAAACTCATTATTCGGAATTGTAGCATCCATATGTCTATCCATCATATACCCTTTACATCGGTTATTCTTCCTTATCGCCGAAGATATACATGCATGTCTGCTACACCTTACTTGCCTTATCATAACAGAAATGAAAGAAAGAAGGGGATCTCCAACAACACCTGGTAAGCACCAACAGCAAAATACCCAATGTCAAAACACAAAGCTGACACGCACAGAAAGAGACGCAAATAGTACAAGGAGCACATAGAAACATCAAACACAAATGACTACGCATAAACTAACGAGACCAATGGGCAATCGATGCCGACTTTGGACGGCCATCCCTCACGTTTGTAGCAGACGATATGGTTATCCGTATTACGTGCGCACGACCCTTTCCAATTTACGATTACCCAGAGGACTCGAAAAACGTACAAGGCTGAAAATTGGTTCAGTACCAAACCATGTGTGCGTCTTATGAAAGAAACTACCAACCTCCGTAATTCCTAACATTTGTTGTACCTCTGAGTGAAAATTTGGAATTTTCAAAGCATTGCCTGCAGCACCTGACAACGTTTGAGGGTTTTGATGCATCAGTACAATTCTTATATGTTTACTTTGTATTCCGTCAATGAAAACACTAACAGTCTTTGAAATTAAGGAGTTAATGTGTTCTAAAATGCGTCTAGAGCTATTTCTAAAATTCTTGTTGAATAATTTTGTATATCTTCGTATTTCTCCTGTTTAATTTTAGTAAGCATATAGTAGGCGTAATCACTACTAGAACAATAAGAAAACCGAAAAACGAGCTGAGATTTTAGATTTCCCCATGTTTAGGCGTGTCCCCGGCCTGTTAAGGAAAGAGTTCAATGTAGTCAGAAACGTTCGCATTACGGTATTTCAGTGCTAGCTTAATGTTTTCATCGTCTGACGATCTACAACGAAAGCCTTATTTAGTTTAGAAAGCCAGTCCCGAAATTCCTCTGCCCTCCCTTCAAAAGAGTCTCATATGAGTTCGATGTCTTTCTTCCTAATTTTCCCCTGACATTGTTGCCATAGCACTTTCTATATAGAGATATACATAGACAGTGCATGTATTCGCGGATTACCTGAGCAGTATCTATCCTTCAGAGCTTGAAGTCAAAGAAACTACTGACACAAATAATTCAGCATCCTATTTGGACATAATGTTGTCCTACGACACTGATGGTCACATGAATACCTCACTCTATGACAAACGTGACGACTTCAATTTCAGCATTACAAACTTTTCTTTTCTGAGTAGCAACATCCCTTCATCTCCAGCTTATGGCGTATTCATATCTCAATTAATACGCTATGCCAGAGCAAGTACCAAATATATGGATATTGTTCTGAGAGCTAGGCGTCTTGCAGATAAGCTTCTCAGTCAGGGATATGTTTGTGACCGACTAACATCGTCACTGAGGAAGTTCTACGGTCGATATGGGGAACTCGTCATACACTATGATGTCCCACTCTCCAGAATGGTGGATATTTTGTCATAGACCATTTGAACCATCCAACCAAAGATTGAACTCTATGTCTTCCGAAATGGAAGTAACCGGATGTGACAGTTCTACCGAATTGAAGCGGTGGGTGTTGCATGCAAGCAGGAGATGCTTACTATTCCTGGGCACCTGGTATCACTTCCATATCGGGAGTTCGCTTCTTTTCATGTGGTGGAGGTTTTTGTTTGTTTGCTTTGGTTCCTGTTTTGTCC
Source organism: Pinctada imbricata (assembly GCA_033119305.1). Classification (NCBI taxonomy): domain Eukaryota; kingdom Metazoa; phylum Mollusca; class Bivalvia; order Pterioida; family Pteriidae; genus Pinctada; species Pinctada imbricata. Next base: position 312,875 of record VSWD01000001.1, on the reverse strand, counting down.
TGATTTTGTATGCCTTCGGTTTCCGATTTTCTGAATTATCGATTTTGTGCTGTATACAGGGATATGGTCATTATCTATATTTGTCATTATATATTTTCATTTTCGTGCGTGAAATGAACATCGACGGCGGGTGCGGCTAGCCAACAGGGAATGCTTACTCCTCCCAGGCACCTGGTCCCACCTCTAGCTTGCTAAGGGTCTGCCGATGTTCAATTTTGTGCTCTATTGTGATCTTCTTTAACTCATTGATTTCATCTAAATGTTCTGACATCTTATGTGGACATAATGTTGTCCTACGACACTGATGGTCACATGAACACCTCACTCTATGACAAACGTGACGACTGCAATTTCAGCATTACAAACTTTCCTTTTCTGAGTAGCAACATTCCTTCATCGCCTGCTTATGGCGTGTTCATATCTGAGTTGATACGCTATGCCAAGGCAAGTACGAAATATACGGATTTTGTTCTGAGAGCTAGGCGTCTTTCAGATAAGCTTCTCAGTCAGGGATATGCTTGTGTCCGACTAACATCGTCACTGAGGAAGTTCTACGGTCGATATGGGGAACTCGTCATACACTATGATGTCCCACTCTCCAGAATGAGGGGTGATATTCTGTCGTTGACCATTTGAACCATCCAACCCAAGATTGTACTCTATGTCTTCCGAAATGGAAGTTACCGAATGTGACAGTTCTACCGAATTGAAGCGGCGGGTGTTGCATGCAAGCAGGAGATGCTTACTCTTTCTGGGCACCTGGTCTCACTCTCATATCGGGAGTTCGCTTCTTTTCATATGGTGGAGGTTTTTGTTTGTTTGCTTTTGTTCCTGTTTTATCCTGATTTCGTATGCCTCGGTTTCTGATTTTCTGAATTTTCGATTTTGTGCTGTAAACAGGGATATGGTCATTATCCATATTTGTCATTCCTAACGTTTCAAAACCCTGTTGAATTGTATTTGCTATATAATTTGTTTCTACAGCGATGTCGTCTTAATTCATCTTAACTCTTAATAAAATCATACTAACAAAAGCATATAAATATGAAAGAGTTCAAAAAGAAATACTTGTCAGGCTCTTATTAACAAAAATATATGAACAAAGTCGTAGAAGGAGCCTACATTCCTAGTGGTAAATGTGACTTGCAATTCTCCCTGGTTCGTACTCTGGATAGATCAGGGTATCAATTCACGTTGTGCAAGAGTGGCGAAGTAAAGAAGACAACTGAATTTTATTTATGGGAACGTTTAGTGACTACTACGATTAGATCTGAACTCCCTTACATTCAATAGTACAGAAATATATATATATACACAACAGAAACATGTTCATGTATATCATATTAAGGAAAACGTCTTATATTGACTATTTACGAGGGTTAACGAGATTATTCCCATCTGAAATGTTTAACGTCTTCAAGTTCATTAGCATCGCTCGGTACAAATTGACTAATACGTCTACCCCGAGGCTTCATAGGCGAGTTACGTAGATGTCCGTTCTCATCCTACAATTAAACAAAAATGAACATCAAAGAATTACCTAACAGTTAAAACCAACATCGAAAAGGTAAGGCAAATTCGTGAGAATTCCCATCGGAACGGTTGCGAACCCCGGAATGAATTACATTCTTAAGTGAGACCAGGTGCCCGAGGAGAGTCAGCGTCTCCTGATTGCATGCAAAACCCGTCGCAACAGCTCCATGGAAAGCTGTGAAATTCAGTAATTGTCTCGATGTACATTTTGACGTATATTTCAGGTAAGTATGTCTTGGTTGATGATGATAACAGCCATTCAATCACAATGCAGAATGTCACTTATCATTCTGGAAAGGGGGGTTTGATATGCCTTTATCGTATCCTCGTAGCGACCGCAGAACTTCCTCAATGATGGTTTCAGCCGTTGTGTAACATACCCTGAACAAGTTGCTTACTTGCAAGCCATTTGGTCCTAAGGATGAGATCTTCAAATTTTGGAATATGCCCTGTCCTACCGTATCAGTTGAGAAACAAAACCAGAAGAAGACGGAATGATAGGTGGAAGTTGAAATTCGGACCAATACAGGCAACAGAGTATATTACTTTGGGCATTTCACAGCCTGCATTTTATGGTGACATAATGAACAAGATAAGAGGGATCACAGATAGTCAACATCACTATCCGTGGACACTAGGCTTGGTACTTGACCAATCTAGTCTTGTACCAGCGCATTCTTAAAACTTGCAATCTGTCTGACTGTAACGACGGGACTCCATGACGGGCCCTGTCCAAACCTTTTTAGAGAGGACAGGGCCCCCTCCACCTGTCCTCTCTGAATGTCAGTCGGACTCCTCGGGTGATAACATACATGCGCTCGCTACAGCCGGCAGAGCACGGACTGTATTACGCATGCCCTCTTTTGATATCCATTTACATATTCATCTGTATTGCTTGGGCCCCTGCGTTTTGCGGTCTTGTTTGTGTGTGGTCATCTGACAGTGAGGAGGTTAACACCACAATTGTACGTCCTTCAAGACCTATGGGTAGTCGGAAAAGCGGGGACGCTGACTCTCTACGGGCACCTGGTCTCACTTCGGAATGATGTTAATTCCGGGAAATTCTAACGGTTTTTGCCTTGCCTTATTGACTTTGAGACTTTGAGACTGAATAACGGTTAGGTACGTCTTTGATGTTTAATGAAGGTGCCTTCGCCCTGTCGAGAGTTAGGTCTGTATGAAATCAGCTTCGTATGAATATAGAAATAAGTTCGCAAGCAGTGGGGCGCAATTGGTACCCATGGGGATGCCAATTATCTGTTAGAATACAGTATCTCCAAAATACCTCAAAATTTATCAATAATGTCGAGGGGTTCCAACTCTATACCTTAAAGAAAATTCCAAACCAATTTCCATGCACCCGACATGTGTTTCGAATATTAAATTCTCATCAATAATAAACGTTGTCAATCAAAAACTCAAGCATCCGGATTATATCGTCTTCGGTATACTTTTTGTTTGACTCAGAGTGTTCCTTCACAAAATAGTATCCCCCCGGCCTATGACGAGGTATTTATATCTTCTATGGTGAAAAGGTAGCAATGCGCTTTCAAATCCTTTTTCATTAAGATGCACTTGGTCGGTGTGGTAGTGTTTCGGTTATTTTATAACTGTCATTCGCAACAAAATGTTCCAAAGTATTTCTGTTTCTGTCATCCCTGGAGCCTTTTTAAAATTTCCACGGTGATTAATCTCGCAAACGAAAACTTTACAAGACTTACATTTGGTCTTTCCCTCATCGTTAAAACCAGCTTTATCAGCGAATACAAAGTGAAAATCAATACACTACAACAATTGTTTTTATCTCCCTTTTTTCATCTATTATTTGAGAAATAGCAACTAGCTAGCCGTGGTTTGTTGTCCAGTAATTCCCCGAGTCAAATTATCACCGAGCCGCGAAGCGAAGCGACGAGCGGCGAGGTGATAATTTAATTGGTTCATGCGACGAGGGGAATTATTGGACAAGAAATCACAGCTAGCTAGTTGTTATATCCATTAGATATATTGTTCTGCGCGAGTTCTATAGCACGTGAATGAGTGGAGTATGTATTGTGCTGAGTACAAGGGTCAGACCAATGTAATATTGATAAGACAACAGGGAAAATTTTAACTTTTTATATCTTTTAAAATTTTCCCTGTTGTCGAAAGCAATTGTGTTTTGAACCAGTTCGTTCACAGGCCAATGTATAGATCGACTTCAAACAGAGGGGTGATGTAATATAGTAAATTTGCGGGGGGAGGGGGTATGGTATGCACAAAAATACTCCTAATACAGTGGGTGTTTATCCACCTAAAAAGGGTTATTCTCATCCCTTTGGTGGTAATTTCGGTCATTTATATGGTAATTACGGTGAATAGCGGTAATTCCGGTAAATCTATATACCCCTTAGCCGAACCGGCGATGAAGCGGTGCATGTAAGGATTTTTCTGCATATTTGAAATCTAGTAGATATAAGGTAGTTCAAGATCAGAGTCATCAGTGGGAATACCGAAGGACTAAAGAAGAGATTTGTGATTGCCAAGTATTTGAGATTCAGATACATTTGTAAGTGTGTATGTTGGATTTCCAGGTGCTATAGCTACAGTTATGGCTTGTAAGACCGTGATAAAAGAGGTTTTTTGTTTCGAACTCCAGCTCATCAATTCCCTAAATACAGTTACAATTAGATTTATTAGTTAAGATTATAATTAACAATTGAATAGTTTAATCAAGTTTTAAAGTTGTACTGTATGACCATGCTACAATACAACAATCTTACTTTATTGTCTTTTAGGCTAAAATTGCTATTTTCCAAGGGAGCGAAGCCTCGGCCTTACTACATGTAGCACAATGCCCTCTTGGTTGTTATGGTAACCGTCATGTATGCGGGTTTGGGTCTTACTAGCACCATGAAATCTTGGTTGTTATGGTAACCGTCATGTATGCGGGTCTGTGCCTTACTAGCACCATGCCATCTTGGTTGTTATGCTAACCGTCATGTATGCGGGTCTGGGCCTTACTAGCACCATGCTATCTTGGTTGTCATTGTTACCGTTATGTATGCAGGCCTCGGTTTTACTAGCACCATTAACCAGATCCTCTAATTGTGGAAATATGAGTTTGGTTCGTATGAATATTTTCCCTTACCTTGTCGCCATAGCACTTTCCCCAGCCACTGCATGATCATCGTAGGCGGCAGCGTGTCTGTCGATACTCTTCCTGGGCACCTGGTCTCACTCCCATATCGGGGGTTCGCTTCTTTTCATATGGTGGAGGTTTTTGTTTGTTTGCTTTGGTTCCTGTTTTATCCTGATTTTGTATGCCTTCGGTTTCTGAATTATCGATTTTGTGCTGTAAACAGGGATATGGTCATTATCCATATTTGTCATTTCAGACCTACCCCCTTCCTGTGAAAAAATTGTCTTATGCATGCCCAATACCACAAGTGTTTAATGTGTTTTAAAAATGTGCTTAAGTTTTTACCGGGTCAATCAACTCAAGATGTAGCTAGGTCCCGATTTATGTACTGTAAACGAGGTTATTTTCACTGGGGGAAATTACACGATTTTCACACCAAGACGTCACGTATTGGGAAATATTCACCACATTAACGTCTCTGCCTTGGAAAGCATCACTGATGAGAATTTAATATTCGAAACACGTGTCTGGTGCATGTAAATTGATTTGGAATTTTCTTCAAGAAGGTAGAGAGTTGGAACCCTTCGACATTATTTGAAATGATGCAGCAGAGTTATTTTTGCGAACATTCTTTAAGTTTGTTGATTCGCGAAAAACGCAAATCCTTACCCCCACGCGAAAATATCCATGTTTACAGTACAGAAAAAGAATGGGGAGCAACGACGATGCCTGCAGTGAAAAATTCCGCTAGTCCCCAGAATGTAAATATATTCAACTCAATACTTACAACAGAAATTAATGTAATATTCTTTAATCAAAACAGGGCGATCAAAATATACTTCATAGTGTTACGAAGATTACAGTTTGAAGAAATAACAAAGTGAGGGTTGCCAGCACTTGTGAACAAATTCCGTGACTTTTCCCTAACCTTGAAAAAAGACACATGCCCTCAATTTCTTAAGACTGCTGGTAACCCTAATAACTGCTGGTAACCCTAATAAGTAGCTGGAGGAAAGGAGGGGTGCTGCTTCCGAATCCATAGATGTACTTCCTGAGACATAACAAGCAATTAGATGCTTTTACAAATAACGCAATGGTGTCGATATATATATATAAGATGCTTTTACAAATGACTCAATTGTGTCGATATATATATTAGATGCTTTTACAAATGACGCAATGGTGTCGATATATATATTATATGCTTTTACAAATGACACAATTGTGTCGATATATATATTAGATGCGTTTACAAATAACGCAATGGTGTCGATATATATATTAGATGCTTTTACAAATGACCTGGTCGCAATGTATTCAGCTGGATTATCATGTCCTTTCATTTCAACACTGGACTAAATACATCGAAGATGTCAGCATCGAGAAGAATTTGGACGAACTTATACCATATACACCGCAATGATATCCGAAAGGCGGTCCTCGCCACATTCATCTACCATGAAGAAATGCAAGTAGAATGAGTACCGCATTAGACATCCGATAATGGGTACCGCCTATTTACGACTACCGAAGGAGTGTCCTTTCCCCTTAAAAGTCATATTGATATGTACACATCAGTATCAATATCACATTTTCGTGAATTGACATACGCCATTTCTTTTTTTTTTTTACAGAACTAGACTCCAATGAACACAAAGCATGAAGGAATATCTTAACACATGACGAGTTAAAGAATATCCTGACGATAATCTTAACAGCACTCACAAAAGAGCACCATGGCAAATATCGATAATGACCATATCCCTGTATACAGCACAAAATCGATAATTCAGAAAATCAGAAACCGAAGGCATACAAAATCAGGATAGAACAGGAACCAAAGCGAACTCCCGATATGAGAGTGAGACCAGGTGCCCAGGAAGAGTAAGCATCTCCTGCTTGCATGAAACACCCGTCGCTTCAATTCGGTAGAACTGTCACATCCGGTTACTTCCATTATGGAAGATATAGAGTACAATCTTTGGTTGGATGGTTCAAATGGTCTATGACAGAATATCATCCACCATTCTTGAGAGTGGGACATCATAGTGTATGACGAGCTCCCCATATCGATCGTAGAACTTCCTCAGTGACGATGTTAGTCGGTCACAAACATATCCCTGACTGAGAAGCTTATCTGAAAGACGTCTAGCTCTCAGAATAAAATCCGTATATTTGGTACTTGCTCTGGCATAGCGTATCAACTGAGATATTAACACGCCATAAGCAGGCGATGAAGGGATGTTGCTACTCAGAAAAGGAAAGCTTGTAATGCTGAAATTGAAGTCGTCACGTTTGTCATAGAGTGAGGTGTTCATGTGACAATCAGTGTCGTAGGTCAACATTAGGTCCAAATAGGATGCTGAATTATTTGTCTCTGTAGTTTCTTTGACTTCAAGTTTCGAAGGATAGATACTGCTTAGGTAATCCGCGAATTTTGGATTATTGATGGACAACACATCGTCTATGTATCTGTAAGTGAAGTTGAAGTCAGAAGCTAAGTATCTTTTCCCTTCAGAGACCAAAGATTGAATGAATTCAGCTTCGCACGAGTAAAGGAAAATGTCGGCAAGGAATGGGGCACAATTGGTCCCCATTGGAATTCCGACAATTTGCTGGAAGACCTTTCTTCCAAACACCACAAAAATATTGTCGATCAGAAAGTTTAACATCTAAATAATGTCTGTTTCAGTGTTCTTATTTTCAGAATCGGACTTTTCTTTTACAAAGTAGGTTTTGTGATAGTAAACAACAATGAATTTGTATTTGCGATTACCATTTTTACTTGTAAACGCATTACTTATAATTTTTGCGAGTCTTTATTTCAATTTAGAATGTGGAATTGTAGTGTAAAGTGTCGAAAAATCAAAGGCTTTGATCGAATGGACTCTACTAAAATGAGTAGATTTCAGATGTTCTAAACGTTCCTTCGAATTCTTTAAAATCTGGTTGATACCACTGCGAGAATATACTGTCGAACAATATTTTTGAAGCCCAAATTTGATTTCAGATAAAACTTTGGTGAGTAAGATTGATACAGATTTGGTAGAACATTTCGAGGAACCAGCAATGAAACGTTGTTTGTATGGATTCTTATACATTTTAGGTATGCAGTATAAGTATGGTAAATCTAAATCTAAATTGGTAGTGTCGAAGCCAAAGGAAGCAAGAGCTGATTTGTGGTTATCTATTATTTCAGAGGCAGAAAGGTTTGTTGGGATGTAAGTGGGATTTCAAGGTGTCGAATTTAAACCCAACTCTTTAACTAGACTGTCAAAATAGTACCCTTTGCAAGTAAATGTGTAATTATTTGAGGCTTTGTCCGCTGGTGTGATGACATAATGTTCTTGGAGGTAGGTAAACTCTGTGATAACATCAGGGTCTTTAAATATAGACACGAATCTGGTGTTCACAGTTGATTTTAATCGGTTAATTCTAGATAAAAATAACCCTCTGATTGATTTTATACATTCGGAAAGGGTGTCGAGCTGTACATCCTCTTTCTTTGCCCAACGTCTTGCATATTCCTCACAAGAGTCCATGATAATTTTGAAATTTTGGTTCCATGTAAAGGACATACTTTCTCTGTATTTGGGACCCTTTTTTAACAATTCTCTTAACTTGTCGTTCTTGACTATACTTATGTCACCAGTAATAACGTGTCCACAAGGAGATTAGTTGAAATCCGACGAAGAACAATCGCAGGGAAGTGGATGTAGTGAGGGATTACTTAAATCAATACACTGCAGGAATAATTTGTAATTGTAAATTTTACATGCAACTGTTGGTGTGTAGCCATAGGAAATACAAGGAGTTTCTTTTCTTTTGGAATATGGTGGGATTTTTTCTGTGACAGTTTTGTGATTCAAAATTTGACCAATATTCAAGTTATCAATACCTTTGTTTGCAAATCTTACTTTAATGAAAGGGCGGTTTGCTTTCTCCTCTGATTTATCTGATCTAACTGCTTGAAATAAACGAAAAGTAGAAATGTCCAAGATGACTCCTTGTAGTCTGTATTCTGGGAAACGTGTATCGGTATATGCGAGGTCCTTCGTATAATCGTAGATTCGTGTAACTTCCGTAAAGGAACAGAGTATAATTTGGTACGAATATAATGCAGGCCTAGAGACTCATTCAAAAATGGAACCAAGTCATCGAAGGAGAAACTATGTATCTCAGGCCAATTTTATTTTCGAATGCCATGACTTCGAGGTCTTCTTTGTGGTCTGTCAAGCTAGTCACATTTACCGATTGACAACCGGGACTTGTTAAGTTTCCTATAGTGCCGATGTTATCGTTGCACCCATAGGGCGCTGCAGTGTTAAGATTTTTTTTATCCAGAACTCTTCTCTGTTGCGACGGAAAGGTGTGCTCAAATTGGGATTGTTTGTAGGGTGATATATTTTCTCCAGGATTCTGACTCTGATAGAAAAAACAGAATGATCCGCCTGCTCAAAATGTCGATAAAGGAGTTGACTTCCTTTATTATTTATTTTTGACCGGTGTCCTGACATTCTTTTTCGGAGCTGACCTTTGGTTTCACCCACATAAATCAATCCACAAAGTGAGCACTCTATTCCATACACATCATTAGATGTCATGCAGTTAAGGTCTTCATCTCGGTATAAATACATCACTAGAAAAAAAAATTCTAGATTCAATAATCCATAGGATCAGAACGAGTGTTTTTCTAAGAAATTGTGTGAAACAATGATCTTCGATCCTTTTCATTCAAAAGTTTTGCACGTTGATAGTCGTCAGCCATTGGGAAATTTCAAAAGCTTGTGGTATTGGGCATGCATAAGACAATTTTTTCACAGGAAGGGGATATGTCTGAAAGTTGGTTATATTATCTTTTTATTCAGATCATATGCGCTATTAATTCCCGTTTGTGAGGGTACTTACTATTCTCTCATAATGTTTCAAAGGCAACACTGATAGAATAGTACCCAGATAAACATTAATAGGTTTAGTGCATCACATGACCTGTTGGAGATATCAATTTTAAAAGGACCGACGAGCTATTCAGATTTCAAGCAGAAGCTGTTGTTACAAGGTAGTGCCGAAACCTACTTTTTTTAAAATAGCGCGTGTCTCTCCAAGCGACATAACTCTGTAAAGCAAAAAGGAATGGTACCTTGTCGCCGTGCACTATTCTCTCATAGTCCCCGCGTGATCAGCCAATGGAAATCAAAGGTTTTATCATGTGATTCACTAATGTTACAATTAATACATCAATCATCATTAGATATGGCGACTTGTTGTAATATTATCTTTAAACTACATACTATACGTCACTAGACAGAATCGGTAAGTACCCGAAACTTGCATGTCTGGTCCAAGAGGTTTAACATTGTTGTTCCTTTCCTTTTTGTCTCTTTATGTGGGTTTGTACTCTGTGTCTTTGTCTGGGTGTATAAAAATGGAAGCTGAAACAGAGTGCTGTTGGAGATCCCCTCCTTTTACTAACACCATCCACCAGAAATGTGGCCGTGAATCTTTGCCACTCGTCCGGCTCTAAGGAGAGTTCTTTCCTGCTTGGTTTGGTTTTATTGGAGTCTGAGATCTCTGGAAACCAGAAGTTGCAGATGTCAACTCCCGGAATTTTGCTATTTATACTAATGTGTACCAATAGAATCATCTCGTCTCCTTATTGTCCGTTATACATGGTGGCCTTTTCATAAATAAGCTCCATGTTGTCCCTTAAAGGCCGACGTTGGCAACCACCGGGTCATTAATATGCATATCTGAGTGACATAGGTTGGTAGGCGTGGTATACAGTCTTTGAAGATAAAGCCGTCTGCGAGCGGCATGTTACATCAAATGAGTTAAAGAAGATCCTGACGATAATCTCAACAGCACTCACAATAGAGCACCAAATTGAACATCGACGGACCCCCAGCAAGCCAGAGGTGGGATCAGGTGCCCGGGAGGAGTAAGCATCCCCTGTTGGCATGCCAAAGACACACCGACAGATACACAAAGACACACCGACAGATAATATTTTGGTATGCTAATGAAATACCCAAGTCTCGGCTGTTTTAAAAGTCGTTCTCTGTAAGCACCAAAGTATTTACATAGGGGACCAGAAACGCATTGGTTAAACAATGTCAATATAGTAGTTACATAATACAAACATGATTTTTATAAAAAATACTCAATTATTATTTTAAGTGTAGGAGGCTGCGGTATTCAAAAAAGCACGAATAGAGGGGTGAGGTGTCTTCCTTCGAATCGAAAAAATGCGTGAGGCAGTGGAAAAAGAGACATACATTGCTAACGGTACCTCTGGACCCACAGCTCCCCTGATACATAACGTAGATTATTCTATCCAGTCTAAGAAAGTTGACAAGAAGGAGGGAGAGATGAAATCGCTCTACCCTTAAGTCGAGCTTCCGACAAATCAAGGACCTTTTAAGGGAACACCCCCTTGACTAAACGATAAAAAGTATAGGAACGGACATCACTGAAAATCGTTATGGAAACATATCAATGAATGACCCATGGACTATGATACACCGGAATGTGATTAAAAGAATGTAATCGCAAATTCAAGTACGACCACAGGACATTGAGGGGACTGCCTTTTGTGAGTGAGGGGCCGAGAACAGCGACTAAATTCTGCAAAACCTCACATTAGTGGACAGCCTCGGGAGCTCGAAGGGAATGCTTTGGGGTTGCGAGAGAAGAACATGGTATCTTGCAAGACAAAGTAAAGTAATATTGTGTCCCCTAATACACCCCTACCCAGTACAAACCATACAACACATGCTTTGTATTTGTTGTACACCTATGTAGTGTGATATGGTGTTATAACATATTTTATAAGGTGTGGTGTGGCATTATGACATATTTAATGTGTTTTATGCCATACCCACCTGCTCTGATTCATTTACAGCATCACACACCTACATCTCCATACTTTGTTAATAAAATATATCAACGTTGAGGACTAACAGTTTTTTGCTAATAGAATATATCACGGTCGATTACAAACAGGTTTTTCTGGTGAATAAAATATATCAACGTTGAGAACAAACTGATAGTATAGTTGAGAGTACTATGTATATTATACCGAGAAGAGGCCAAAATTTTATTCTTGAGTTGGTATTTTGGCCTGAGACAAGGGCATATGAAGAGTGGTAGATTAACAATTATACGTTTTTCATTATCTGCCCATATTTTGAATTTTTCTATTGGTTGTGTCATTATTTACCTTTGTTCATTTGATTTTGTGATTTTGAAGTCCATTAAGTAAGATTCCTCTCAATTTTCTGTGATTCAAAATACTCTCCTTCTTCAACTTTTCGGCATGTTTCGAACTGATGTCTTTTCAGTCCAAATTCAAAACCATACATTCACAGAAACACAAGCAATTGTTGTCAATGTTTTTATTTATTTGGTTAAATTATGAAAGTATTCAATACTTGTATCGGTATTTTTCATTCCAATATGAGATTGATATGCATAATTCCGATTTTGTGAGCAAAAACTATGAAAGAATCAAAAAGTCATCAATACGAGACAACATGAATTAATAATAAAGTTTGAAAGTGAAAGAAAAGTTTTACACAGAAAAGTGACTAGAAATCTTACTTAAAGGAATTAAATGATAATAAAGGAATTGTAAAAAACAACTTATTACATAACTAATCGAAAAATTCAAGGTATGAGCAGATTTAAAAAAAATTATAATTGTAAATTCTACCACTTTTCAAATGCCCTTGTCTCAGGCCAAAATACAAACTTAAAAATAAAATTTTGGCCTGTTCTCGGTTTATATGTATATCTGATAATAGAAAGAGTGAGGTTCATCATGAGGTGCACTGATTTATAGAAACAACCCTAACCCTAACCCTTTTGTATTCTTAAATTAAGTGTAGTGAATTGATAGCTCTAAATAAACATCACAATAAAATCTATGAAAACTAACATGCATTTTCCAAGAGACAATATAAAACAATCCACAAACTAATTATCTTTAATCCAACAAGTTACTATGGATCGTATTTTCTATCAACTTTCAGTAGTGTTTGAAAAGATAATCACCGATTTTACAAATGTTGGAAAACTTCGTAAATGGGCAACGTCTTACTGACTTTTACAGGATAAGAAAGAGAAGGCGAGGATTGAAGAATTATCAACATTAACATTCAAATGCGAGTTTTATAAGACTATAAGTATAAATATACTCTAGCAAGACATATAGCACTATTCATTGTGAAGCAACTAGAGTTCTATCATGCTCAACTTGTAAAAACTATTCATAGCGAAGCACCGATAGTTCTATTATGCTCAACTTGTAAAACCTATTCATAGTAAAGCACCGATAGTTCTATCATGCTCAACCTGTATACGATATTCATTGTGAAGCACCGAGAGTTCTATCATGCTCAACTTGTAAGGAAACCTTTTCCAGAGCTGATAATTTGCGTCGTCATTAAAAGAGCTACCTCGGTGAATTCTTATTTGGTAAGTTTTCAAACAACTTTACTTTTTTACAAGAAGTTTGTGATTATACCTAAAATGTTTATATTATAATTAAAATGAAACTGACATTAATGACTTTCAAGACCTTAAATGTTTTCGCCTTCCTGTTCTTCGAAAAATTTAAGCGCAAATAAAGTGTTGAAAGTCATTTCTGTCTATTTCATTTTAATTATATTGACTTTACCGGGAAGGGATATAAATTTAAAATATATACAGTCATTTACTCGTATATTTTTTTCTTTCATAAAGGTAAATAACAAAAATGAAAAAGAGGAGAACGAACACTTATGTGAATGTGGTAAGACATAATCGTCATAAGCAATCCTAAAAAAAGAGAGAGCAATGTGTACCGCCGAATGGAGTTGTTCTGTTTATGCAGAGTTAATCCAGGTCAAATGTATGTAGGAGCACGAGGATGAATGTAAAATAAAACTAAAAGAGAAAGTAAACTGAGTATTTTATCAGATAGATATATACTAAATGTTTTATTAATGTATCGTTTCCATATGAACACTTCATATATCATATACTTATTATTCATCTGTACATGTATACATGCTTGCATGTATTTCAGTATATGGAGAACAGGAAACCCTTACATTTTCTTTACTCGTACGAAGCTGAATTCATTCAATCTTTGGTCTCTGAAGGGAACAGATACGAAAAATGTCGGCAAAGAGTTGGGCACAATTGCCTCCAATTGGAATTCCGACAATTTATTGGAAGAAAATGTTGATGATCAGAAAGTTTAACATCTGAATCATATCTGCTTGAGTGTACTTTTATTTTATTTATTTTTTGGTACTTATTTTTAGAATCGAACTTTTTTCTTCAACAAAGTAGGTTTTTGTCATAATTAACAACTCCATTTGTGGAATAAAAACAAAAGCTACCGCGATCATCTGAAAAGATTTAGCAAGATGCGTACCTTCTAACGGGCAATTATCGATTTTGTACTGTATACGGGGATATGGTCATTATCAATAGTTGTCATTAAATATACGAAAAACACAGATTGTCATTTGGAAGAGGAGTCAAAATTTAATTGTTAATATTATTAAATTATGATTGGTTGGTATTATCAAATTATGGTTGGTTTATATTATCAACTTATGATTGGATGGTAATATCAAATTATGATTGATTGGTATCATTGGAATATACGAAGGACCTCACATTTACCGATACACGTTCCCCAGAATACAGACTACAAGGAGTCATCTTGCACATTTATACTTTTCGTTTATTTCAAGCAGTTAGATAAGATAAATCAGAAGAGAAAACAAACCGTCCTTTCATTAAAGTAAGATCTGCAAACAAAGGTATTGATAAATTGAATCTTGGTCAAATTTTGAATCACAATACTTTCACAAGAAAAATCCCACCATATTTCGAAAGAAAAGAAACTCCGTGTATTTCCTATAGCTACACACCAACAGTTGCTTCTAAAACATACAATTACAAACGATTCTTGCAGTGTATTGATTTAAGTAATCCCTCACTACATCCACTTCCTTGCGAATGTTCTTCATCGGATTTCAACTACTCTCAAGGGTCCCAAATACAGAGAAAGTATGTCCTTTACGTGGAACCAAAATGTCAAAATTATCATGGACTCTTGTGAGGAATATGCAAGACGTTGGGCAAAGAGAGAGGATGTACAGCTCGACACCCTTTCCGATGGATAAAATCCATCAGAGGGTTACTTTTATCTAGAATTGACCGTTTTAAATCAACTGAACACCAGATTCGAGTCCATATTTAAAGACCCTGATGTTATCACAGAGCTTATCTACCTCCAAGAACATTATGTCATCACACCAGCGGACAAAGCGTCAAATAATTACATGTATACATTTACTTGCAAAAAGTACTATTTTGACAGTCTAGTTAAAGAGTTGGGTTTAAATTCGACACATGGAAATCCCACTTACACCCCAACAAACCTATCTGCCTCTGAAATAATAGATAACCACAAATCAGCTCTTGCTTCCTTTGGCTTCGACACTAACAAATTAGATTTAGATTTGCCATACTTATACTGCATACCTAAAATGCATAAGAATCCGTACAAACAACGTTTCATCGCTGGTTCCTCAAACTGTTCTACAAAATCTGTATCGATCTTACTCACCAAAGGTTTATCTAAAATCAAATCTGGGCTTCAATAGTATTGTTGGCAGTATATTCTCGCAGTGGTATCAACCAGATTTTAAAGAATTCGAAGGAACTTTTAGAACATCTGAAATCCACTCATTTTAGTAGAGTCCATTCGATCAAAACCTTTGCTTCTCCATACTGTACACTACAATTCCACATTCTAAAATGAAAGAAAGACTCGCAAAAATTATAAGTAATGCGTTTACAAGTAAGAACGGTGATCACAAATACTAATTTATTGTTGTTAACTATGACAAAACCTACTTTGTAAAAGAAAAGTCCGATTCTGAAAATAGGTACACTGAAACTGATATTATTCAGATGTTAACTTTCCTGATTGACAACGTTTTTGTGGTGTTTGGAGGAAAGGTCTTCCAGCAAATTGTCGGAATTCCAATGGGGACCAATTGTGCCCCACTCCTTGCCGACATTTTTCTTTACTCGTACGAAGCTGAATTCATTCAATCTGTGGTCTCTGAAGGGAAAAGATACTTAGCTTCTGACTTCAACTTCACTTACAGATACATAGACGATGTGTTGTCCATCAATAATCGCGGATTACCTGAGCAGTATCTATCCTTCAGAGCTCGAAGTCAAAGAAACTACAGAGACAAATAATTCAGCATCCTATTTGGACATAATGTTGTCCTACGACACTGATGGTCACATGAACACCTCACTCTATGACAAACGTGACGACTTCAATTTCAGCATTACAAACTTTCCTTTTCTGAGTAGCAACATCCCTTCATCGCCAGCTTAAGGCGTGTTCATATCTCAGTTTATACGCTATGCCAGAGCAAGTACGAAATATACGGATTTTGTTCTGAGAGCTAGGCGTCTTTTAGATAAGCTTCTCAGTCATGTTTGTGACCGACTAACATCGTCACTGAGGAAGTTCTACGGTCGAGATGGGGAACTTGTCATACACTATGATGTCCCACTCTCCAAAATGGTGGATGATATTCTGCCATAAACAATTTGAACCATCCAACCAAAGATTATACTCTATGTCTTCCAAAATGGAAGTTACCGGATGTGACGGTTCCGCCGAATTGAAGCGGCGGGTGTTGCATGCAAACAGGAGATGCTTACACTTCCTGGGCACCTGGTCTCAATCCCATTTTGAATTCACTTCGCTTCTTTATATATGGTGGAGGTTTTTGTTTGTTTGCTTTGGTTCCTGTTTTATCCTGATTTTGTATGCCTTCGGTTTCTGATTTTCTGAATTATCGATTTTGTGCTGTATACAGGGATATGGTCATTATCCATATTTGTCATTTCAACACTTTAATTGCATTTAATATTTTCGCCTGCCTGTTCTTCGAAAAATTTAAGCGCAATTAAAGTGTTGAAAGTCATTAATGTCTATTTCATTTTAATTATATTGACTTTACCGTGAAGGGAGATAAATTTAAAATATATACAGTCATGTATATTTTTTTTTTCTTTCGTAAAGGAAAATAACAAAAATGAAAAAGAGAAGAACGATCACATATGTGAATGTGGTAAGACATATCGTCATAAGCAATCCTAAAAAAGACATAGAGCAAAATGTACCGCAGAATGGAGTTGTTCTGCTTGTGCAGAGCTAATCCAGGTCAAATGTATTTAGGAGCACGAGGATGAATGTAAAATAAAACGAAAAGAGAAAGTGTTGTATCAGATACATGTATGCTGTATACTAAATGTTTTATTAATGTATTATTTCCATATAAACACTTTATATATCATATACTAATTATTCATCTATCTATTTTACATGTATACATGTAATCATATCTGCTTGAGTGTACTTATTTTAAGAATCGGACAAAGTAGGTTTTGTCATAATTAACAACTCAATTTTTGGGGAAAAAAAAACGAAAGCCAGAAAAGATTTTGCAAGATGCGTACATTGTAACGGGCAATTTCAAATATACAAATAACACAGATTGTCATTTGGAAAAGGAGTCAAAATTAAATTGTTAATATCATTAAATTATTATTGGTTGGTAGTATCAAATTATGATTGGTTAATATTATCAAATTATGATTGTATGATAATATCAAATATTATTATGATTGGTTATATGAGCACAAGGTCTATGGTCGTTTCGTTCCATAACCAGCTCGTAGCTTGGTAAATTCGTACCCACAATTTACCAAGTCGTACCATACCCATTTCATACCATGACCAATTCGTACCAAAGTCAAAAGTCAATTCTTACCCATTGCGAATCCATGGGAACAACTCGTATCCAATTTCATACCAACTCGTACCAAAACATACTCATACATGTACCATAACCAATTCGTACCACTTAGAATCTCGTACCCATTGACATTTACTCTTACCCGTACGCAGAATTTCGTAGCCATTCACATTCACTCGTACCATGACCATTTTGTGGTGAATTCATCAGAAAATTTCGTACAGGTCAACTTCTTGCCTACAAAGACATTTTCTGTTCAAGGTTCAAATTTGTTCTTGCTTTTTTCAATGTCTTTTCGCATAAAAAAATATTCAAGCTATCTTTCATAATACTATCTGTCGCTTTTACTTCGATATAAAGCTGCTATCTATCTTACATCAATTTTAGATTTTGTTTACTGAATACACATGTACTGTAAAATAATTCGATGAGTCGTTTTGTAATAAGGATTGTTTGTCCATATATTCTTTCCATTCAGTACGAGTTTCCTATGGTACATGTTTAATCATGGAACTAGTCTATGGTACAAACACTGGTATCATGGTACGAGTTTATGCATGGTAAGAGTTTATGTTACGAGTATTGGTATCATGGTCATAGCTGGTCATGGTACGAGTGAATGTATGGTACGAGTTGGTCATAGTACGAAATGGTTTTGGTACGAGTTGGTTGTAAAGTTTGGGATGAAGTCGTAGGTACGAGTTGGTTATGGTACGAATTGACCATACCCTGAGCACAATATCCATTTGTACTATGTTCGCCATAAATGCATGTCTTGATATGAAAAGTCTCATTTATTGCAAACAAAGGAGGGGATCTCCAACAACACCAGCATAAACAAAACACCCGATGCAAAAAAACACAGAGCAGACAACCACAGAAAGAGATACAAAAGGAACAAGGAACGTCAACGCACAACATAGAAACACCAAACACAAAGGACTACACATAAACCAGAGACCAATTGGGAACCAGTGCTGACAAAGGACGGCCATCAGCCACGAAAATAGCAGAAGATGTGGTGATACTGGATTACGTGCGCACAACCCTCCCACTTTCCGATTACCCAGAGGTCTCGAAGAACGTACAATTGTGGTGTAAAACAACCATCTCATTGTAAGATGACCACACACAAACAATACCGCAAAACGCATGGGCCCAAGCAAAACAGATGAATATGTAAATGGATATAATAAGATGGCGTACGTAATACAAGCCGTGCGCTCTGCCGCCGCGAGCTCATGTATGTTATCACCCGAGGAGAACGACTGACATTCAGAGAGGACAGGTGGTCGGGGCCATGTCTTCTCTAAAGAGGTTTGGACGGGGCCCGTCATGGAGTCCCGTCGTCACAGTCAGTCAGAGTGCAAGTTTTAAGAATGCGCTGGTACAAGACTGTAGATTGGTCAAGTACCAAGCCTAGTATCCGTCTGGTGACATTAGGGTCATATCCACGGTATAAAAGGCGTTTGATGATTCTGACGCATTTTCGATAGTTATGTTGTCTATCTTTGATCCTTTTTGAAATACCCAAAGTAATATATTCTGTTGCCTTATTGGTCCGAATTTCAAAAGAAGTTGACAATTATTTTTGTAAAATTTCCAGAAAGTCTTTACTAGTTTGTGAAATCGAAAAAGCAAGACCAAAAATCAATGTACTTCATTTAAAAAAAAGGAGCGTTGACTCTGACTGGATAGAATTATTACTCCATCTTTTATGGCCTGCACAAAGCTAAAAATGGAATACTATAGTAGGTACTCTTCCCAGTTCTCTAATCGGCTGTATTGTTTATGTTTTATTTTTAACTCTTTATGTTTCATAAAATGTGGATCGATTGAATGAGTCCAATTCTAAACAATCAATTGATGACAAATATGGATAATGACCAAATCCCTGTATACAGCACAAAATCGATAATTCAGAAAATCAGAAACCGAAGGCATACAAAATCAGGACAAAACAGGAACCAAAGCAAACAAACAAAAACCTCCACCACATGAAAAGAAGCGAACTCCCGATAGTATTTGTCAAATCAAGTGCACTTCTTATTGTTGAAACGTTTAAAATCAAGTTTTCTTGTAATTTAAATCCACCTATATTCTATGAAAGCATGCTTAGACAAACTGGAACTGTCTAAAACGTTGATCCTGTTGAATCATATCCTAACCATCTTTTGGACATAACTTTCAAGACATATTGACACATTGTTTAGAATGAGGATCACTGATGAGGATTAAATAACCGAAACGTGCACGTCTGGTCTATGCTGCGAATTTATCTGTTCTTAAATGATGCTATTGAATTTGAAGATGTTCTTACCTATATTTTTCAATAGAGCGCGCATTATATGAAGATTTGGGTGACAATAGTCTTTTTACCATTTCTGTTTTTTTTGTTTGCATTTATTTCTCTCTTGACCCTCCCTCGATCTCCAACAAGACCCTGTTGCAGCACCAACAGCAAAACACGAAACACCAATGCAAAAACACAAAAGACGAGCATACCACACGGCATATAACATCGAAACAAATAAGAAATGGTAGTTTTTACCAACAGTCAAATCATCAGTGACGAAAATGACAACGAAAAACGAGAAAAAGGGAAAAACAACAATAGCTCTGACGGTCAGCGGAGCACATAGGTAAACATTTTAATTGTCTCAAACTATTATAACATAAAAAACACACTACCAGTTAATAACGGTGATTTTGTACTTTTCCCACCCCTTTTACAAACCACGAAGTGAATCAATCAACCAATGGATTACTGCTTTTTACAATTTCGCCAATAAAAAAATCAGGTATGATGCAGAGCAACGGTCAATGTATCGATGTGGGTGCGAGAAAAGACAATATTTCAGAAACTCTCAAATTAGTGGTTGAAAAATTCAAGAAGCTTGATAGTATAGAGGCCAGAATGACAGATTTTGAACGCTCGTTAGA
This sequence comes from Pinctada imbricata, assembly GCA_033119305.1. Taxonomy (NCBI): domain Eukaryota; kingdom Metazoa; phylum Mollusca; class Bivalvia; order Pterioida; family Pteriidae; genus Pinctada; species Pinctada imbricata. The sequence continues at coordinate 292,433 of VSWD01000001.1, read as the reverse complement.
AAGACGACGTTGGTGATTTGAGAAAAAACAGTCGTATTTTGTATTTATTGGCTACAAATTAGGCAGTACACGAAACGTGCATGTCTGGTCCACGTTGCCAATTTATTTGTTCTTAAATGATGCTATTCAATTTGAAGACGTTTACATTTGTACCACTTGGTGAGTGTCACTGCTGGTGGACCAGGAGTCCCCGAGGGCACATGTAGCCAAGTTCGATCAATTTCGGTTGATCGTTTCTTCAACACAATCTAAATTTCTGTTATCAAAATTTCTTGAAATTTCTAAAAAGTGGGTCCTGTAGCATCATATCCCACCCATCCTGCTACGTCTTTCGGTACCCTTTTCGACATAGTAACTTTCATACTTTTTGGCATATTACATTGTTTAGATTTAGGATTTAGGATCACTGATGAGGGTTAAGTACCCGAAACATGCATGTCTGGTCCACGTTGCCAATTTATTTGTTCTTAAATGATGCTATTCAATTTGAAGACGTTTACATTTGTACCACTTGGTGAGTGTCACTGCTGGTGGACCAGGAGTCCCCGAGGGCACATGTAGCCAAGTTCGATCAATTTCGGTTGATCGTTTCTTCAACGCAATCTAAATTTCTGTTATCAAAATTTCTTGAAATTTCTAAAAATTGGGTCCTGTAGCATCATATCCCACCCATCCTGCTACGTCTTTCGGTACCCTTTTCGACATAGTAACTTTCATACTTTTTGGCATATTACATTGTTTAGATTTAGGATTTAGGATCACTGATGAGGGTTAAGTACCCGAAACGTGCATGTCTGGTCCACGTTGCCAATTTATTTGTTCTTCAATGATGCTATTCAATTTGAAGACGTTTACATTTATACCACTTGGTGAGTGTCACTGCTGGTGGACCAGGAGTCCCCGAGGGCACATGTAGCCAAGTTCGATCAATTTCGGTTGATCGTTTCTTCAACGCAATCTAAATTTCTGTTATCAAAATTTCTTGAAATTTCTAAAAAGTGGGTCCTGTAGCATCATATCCCACCCATCCTGCTACGTCTTTCGGTACCCTTTTCGACATAGTAACTTTCATACTTTTTGGCATATTACATTGTTTAGATTTAGGATTTAGGATCACTGATGAGGGTTAAGTACCCGAAACGTGCATGTCTGGTCCACGTTGCCAATTTATTTGTTCTTAAATGATGCTATTCAATTTGAAGACGTTTACATTCACCGGGAAAAAACATTGTGTACAAATAAACAGCACGCTCTTGTTTATTGCAATTCAATTGTACATGTTGATAATGAATAAATGACTATAAAACGGAAAAAAATAAACTTTCCTAATATTGTAGCCCCAAAAAACCCTCAGCCCCTACCTTCGCTTTTTTAGTTTTCTGTATGTGGGGCATCGTTCCCCACTAGCTATAGAACCCCACTTTGTCAAAAGATATGTATCAGTGATATAACGTGCATGTCTGTTTCATGCTGCAAATTTATCTATTCTTAAATGATGCTATTGAATTTGAAGACGTTTAACATTTAAAGCACTTGGTGAGTGTCACTGCTGATGGACCATGAGTCCCCGAGGGTACATGTAGCCACGTTCGATCAACTTTGGTTGATCGTCTCTTCAACGCTTTCGAAAAGTAATCATATTTTAATAATGATTATGATAGATTAATTTTAGGTGTGTTTGCAAATCACTTTGGCTGTAAACATCATTGACGAAATTAACTGTCCGGAAGACATATCTTGGACATTTAAAACGGTTTGAAATTTTCATTGAGAAGAAAAAGACTTTCACACTTCCTTTGTTAGAACGATTAAAATTAAAAAGTGACTTAGTTGGCCTTCTTTCAAGACCCCTTTAGAGAAGACAGGGCCCCGACCACCTATCCTCTCTGAATGTCTGTCGGACTCCTCAAGTGGTAACATCCATGAGCACGCTACAGCAGGCAGAGCACGGACTGTATTACGTACACCCTATTTTAAAATCCATTTACATATCCATCTGTGTTGCTTGGGCCACTGTTTTTGTGGTCTTCTAACAGTGAGGAGGTTGTTTTTCCCTCTCAATTGTACGTTCTGTGATACCTCTGTGTAATCGGAAAAGTTGGAGACGAGAATCGGTCTCGTTGGTTTATGTGTAGTCATATGTTGTATGTTTCGATATGATTTGGCGTTCCTTGTACCTTTGGTGTCCCATTCTGTGCGTGTTTGCTTTGTGTTTTGTTTGGTGTGTTTTGGTCTTGGGTTTTTTGGTTTTGTGAGGATACCCAAGATGTGGTCGACGTCATAGATCAATCTTTCGGGTGTGTTGGTGTTTCGCTGTAGATGCTGCAACGGGGTCTTGTTGGAGATCTCCTCCCTTCTTCTGTAAACAATTACAAAACACAAGAATACAATAAAGACATAATGGTAATGATATTATATACAAAACGTCCTAAAATTCAATAGCATCGTTTAAGAAAAGATAAATATGCAGCATGGACCTTACATGCACGTTACGGGTACTTAACCCTCATCAGTGATCCTAAATCAAAACAATGCTATCTGGCCAATGAGGTTGAAAGTTATTATGTCAAAAGATTAACTAATGAGATAAAGAAGATCCTGACGACAATCTCAACAGCACTCACAATAGAGCACCAACTTGAACATCGACGAACCCCCAGATGGGATCAGGTGCCCGGAAGAAGTAAGGGTCCCTTGTTTGGCTTGCCGCACCCGCCGTCGATGTTCACATACGAAAATGAAAAAAAAAAATCCACAAAACATGCACTGCCTGATGTAAGTGCTGTGGCGACTATGTCGGTGGAAAACATTCAAAGTACGTACTGTCAAACTCTTCGTGCCTATATTAACACCTAACTTTTATTTCATCATCATCAAACTGACTATGTACAATCAACAAACAGACTACAGTACAATGTATCCTGACAACGGCAACACCCAGAACAGTATGTTTCATCTTAGTAATAAAAAAGGAGGGATACATTACAGCTTCAACAGTATATAAGAAACTAAACATTCCTATAAGGCAGCACTAGAAGAACTTCCTAGGCACCTAGTAAATCAAGAGGGGAGAAAGTTTTTCCCCGGCGGATTGGTTGAAGTTGGAGTTGGTCTCGACGAGGTGGACGACGTTTACAAGAAAAAAAAACCACAGAGTGACCAACAGTGGAGTCTAGGAAATAGCATTTTCCTAGCTGTTGATTCTAAGTATCTAGTGATCGACATTCGGAAATACTGGCGACCGGAAAAAGAAGGTCAGCTAGTACCAACCACTAGAGCCGTAAAACTCAACGGTACACGGTGGGAGGCTCTTACCAATTCATGCGCTGTAATCAGGAACTGTGTTCCAAATATTGACCCCGTTTACGAACCTGCAGGGTTAGCCTATATCAATGTGACTGTCAGGAGTGAGAGGAAAAGAAGAACGATGAGGAGGAGACCCAAGATGTGGTCGACGTTAAAGACACCAATCTCAAGCCTACTAATGAGGAAACTGCTTGCCTGTGATTTGTTATATGATTTGTCAGTAAATTATAACTTTTGTTGTGTTTGATTGATTTATGTCAGTTTATTTATGTGATAATATTTGCGCAGGAAGTAGTTAAAGAACTGAATTCTGTTGTCAAAGATAACTGTTATGGATGCTCGGTATCAACGATCCCGGCAAAGGAACTTTCATGTCGTGTTTTAAGCGCTTTCGAATAATTAGACATCTATTTTGATATGACACAAAATTGATGTTTCAAAGGCTCTGGCACTATGGTGAGATGAAATCCTATCATACGATCAAACACAGGAAAGCAAAGAAGAAATGTGTAAGGACTTGTGTTAGTTAGATCAGCAATTTAGAAGTGAACAGCTTTCATTCCAACTGGTGGAGGAGATATTTAACACAGCCTACTCATACAAAATGTAAAACTCTGTTAGTCAAAGCACTTCATTTTTGTCACGAAGACGGTACAAACTAAAAAATGTATAAATTTACATTAAAAATGCACATGTGGATTTATCTATCTATTGTATCGGTTCAAACATGTTACTATTCAATATATTTTTTATAATAAAATTGATGAATTGCTTCACATTGTCGTACGTTTTTATTTCAGATATAGAACAAAGTATCAGATACTGGAGAAAGTTGATCATAGTTTAACAAGTGCAGGTGCATATTTAAGTCTGGAAAAAATATGAAGATCGTATGCATCAAAAAGGTATGAAATATTGGTAGAGGAATGATTCGATTTTGCTCTGCCTTATCGAGTTTTAAACTGAATAATGGTCTTTGATGTTTATTGTAAATGGTTACGCAAACAAGATAAATACAGTATTCAGAAAACTTCAAGGTGCAGATTTACAATGACTGAAGTCCGAATTACCTCTATGGATGCGCTATTAATATGATGCTAATGTAGCTTGTATGAAAAACATGATTGTCGTCAGGATCTTCTTTAACTCATTTGTATGAAAAACGTATCAATGTGGAGTTAAGTAATAACTAATTTGGAATGATATAGATGCAAAAGTCGTAAATTTGTTCAAGTATATGTGATGAATCAATTATACATGGTAAAAATACCTAATACCTTTGAAGAATTCCACCAGATATTACCGGAAATAGGAACGCCATCTTTGAGTACAAAAATGATGAGTTGAATGGCACAGACATACATATATACATAAAAGTTCAGGTCAACTTTCTTCATTTCTAGATCAATCGCCGATTATAACATTTCACTTTAGAATATTTCCTTTTTATAGAACATTTATAAGCTTTTTTTTATTCATACATCATACATCAAAGTGTCAGCAATAAATCATGGATAGAATATATGTTCCAGATGCGCAAAAATGGGTTCGTTTTTAAAGAAAGTTATTCCATCCATCCCTTACGTCAACATTTTATTTTTACTTTGTTACTGCTTTATTTAAACTGTTTGACATGAAGTACTACTGATGAGGATTAAAGTGTCTGAAACACGTGTCAAGTACAGCAAAATTGGTACTATAGAACATATATTTCAATCTTGAAAATTACACACATTTTATCTATATATATCACATTGTTTAGATTGAGGATCACTGACGAGGATTCAGTACTCGAAATGTGAAAAATAGAGATAATCGATGTTTTCTTTGGTCGGTTCTAGCAGCTCTTCATCCACACCCATATTCATCCAGAAAGACTAGATGAATTGAATATGGGGGAACTCAGTATTGAGTACATATTAACAAGATAGCAGTAGTTTGAAGAAACATTTAAAAGGCAAAATAAAATATCGATTAGTCAAAGATTTTCCCTATATACCTGTCCAGTTTGGATGATGCACAGACTAATGTTGACTTATTATACTTGAGGGATGGAGTATAATCCCATTATTGTCTGATCAAGGATTTAAACAAGGTCATAGGACTAATTTTAAAAAGCAGAAATAAAACATCACTTTTGTGGGAGATGCTTACACGGATTTGTGCGTCACGATCTGCTCGTGGAACATTTGCCATACTGCAAAAGAATTGACTTCCAACATCTTTAATATGCAAGAAAGTATGCTTTAACGATGAATTTCCAGGGACGTAGACCTGAACGGCAGACGATGGGAGGCCCTTAACAATGCGTACGGTGTAATCAGGGACTTCGTTCTAGATATTGACCCCGTCTACGAACCTACAGGATGAGCCCATCTCAGTGACCTAGCAGTGTGACTGTCAGGAGCAGTGTGGAAAAGATCGATGAGGAGGTCACCAAGATGCGGTCAACGTTATAGACCAATCCCAAGCTTACTAAGTCAAGAAACTGATTGCCTGTCATATGATTTGTTATATTATTTTTCAGTGAATTATAAATCTCGTTGTGTATGAAATAACGAAATTGATTGATTTGTGTCAGTTTATCTTTTTTTTCTTATTTATATAATTATATTTGCACAGGAAGTAATAACAACTTGATTTCGTTGTCATTGATAATTGTAATCGATGTTCGGTATCAACGATTCCTGCAAAGGAACATTCATGTCGTGTTTTAAGCGTTCTCGAATAATTAGACATCTATTTTTATATGAAACATCACAAAATAGATGTTTTTCAAATGTTCTTGCACTATGGTGAAATGAAATCTTATCATATGATCAAACACAGGAAAGCAAAGAAGAAACGTGTAAGGACTTGTGTTAGTTAGACCATCAATTAAGAAGTGAACAACTTTCATTCAAACTGGTGGAGGAGATATTTACCATAGCCTACAAAATGATGCACTTAAATCAGAGACTGCATATATGGATTTTATGCAAATTGGTGTGTACTTAATGAAAGTATACTCATACAAGATGTACAGCTTTGTTAGTCAAAGCATTTCATATTTGACACTATGACGGTACGCACAAATTGTAAAAAAGGTATATTAAATTGACACATGTAGCTTTATTCATTTACGTTTTAACATGTAACTATGCAATATACCTTTTCATAATAAATTTGAAGAATTGCTTCACATTCTGGTGCGTTCTTATTTCAGATACAAACGACGGGTGTCGCATGCAAGCAGGAGATACTGACTCTCCCTGGGCACCTTGTCTGACTCTTCCTGGGTACCTGATCTCGCTCCCATATTGGGAGTTCGCTTCTTTTCATATGGGGGAGGTTTTTGTTTGTTTGCTTTGGTTCCTGTTTTAATTTAAACTTATTATTAAATCTCTGTTTTAATTTAAATCTATTATTTAATTTATCTAATCTTAAATGATGCTATTGAATTTGAAGACGTTTAAAATTTGAACCACTTGGTGAGTGTCACTGCAGGTAGACCAGGATTACCGAGGGCACATGTAACCAAGAAGGGAGGAGATCTCCAACAAGACCCCGTTGCAGCATCAACAGTAAAACACCAAAACACCCGATGCAAAAACATAAAAGACGAGTACAGCACGAGACGGAAAAGAGACACACGACATGTCAACATCAAACACAAAAGACTACACATAAACCGACGAGACCAATGGGTAACCGGTGCCGACTTTGGACGGCAATTTGTCACGCAAGTAGCAAATGGTGTGGTTATCCTGGATTACGTGCGCACAACCCTCTCACTTCTCAAATTACCCAGAAGTCTCGAAGAACGTACAATTGTGGTTTAAAACAACCTCCTCACTGTAAGATGACATCACACAAACAAGACCGCGAAACGTAGAGGCCCCAGAGACACATGAATATGTAAATGGATATAAAAAGAGGGCATGCGTAATACAGTCCGTGCTCTGCCGGCTGTAGCGAGCCCATGTATGTAATCACCCGAGGAGTCCGACTGACATTCAGAGAGGACAGGTGGTCGGGGCCCTGTCTTCTCTAAAGAGGTTTGGACAGGGCCCGTCATGGAGTCCCGTCGTCACAGTCAGTCAGAGTGCAAGTCTCAAGGATGCGCTTGTACGAGACTGTAGATTGGTCAAGTACCAAGTTCGATCGGTTGATTGTCTATCTCTTCAAATATTAAACGTCTTCAAATTGAATAGCACCATTTAATACCTAATAAAGGAGCTGATAAGATAAGGGCTGTATTTTGCCCTGAATCTCGTCAAGTATTTCTTCTACACAATAATCTATACACAAGAAAAACTTGATCATTACTGAAATGTAATGTATTTGGAGATTCCTTAACTTTTATTTTGTTAAGCTTATTTCTAGATACTTAAGTTACAGTCCAAAGAGTAGGGGGTAGCCATGTTGAAAAGAAGCTTATATTGAGCAAAAAAGGTTGAAAATTAAGAATTATCTGGCAAGTATGGATATCTATCCATACTTGCCAGATAATTCTTAATTTTCAACCTTTTTTAAAAACTTTAAAACATAGTTATAGTCTAAACAAAATACTAGAAAACAAATTTAAAAGACTAGTCTCAACTTTATTCATAAATTTTACAATCTTGAATCTTAAATATGGTTGTATTTTGTATTAATTAAAAAGTAGGCATTTTACCGTGAAATAAACACTGTTTAGAAATAAACAGCAGGCTCTTGTTTATTTCATCCCAAAATCTTGTGCATTTCATTTGAACATGTTTAGAATAAATAAATAAATGATTTTAAAAGGGAAAAAAATGAAACTTTGCTTATATTATAGCCTAAAACACATATTCGTAAAAAGCCCCCCACCCTCCCTTTTTCAGTTTTTCGTCTATTGAGCATCGTTCCCCCCTTAGCTACAGAACCCCACTTTGTCAAAAGATGTGTATTAGTGATATACACCTTCTATAAAAGTGGCATTCTGTAGCTAAGGGGGGAATAATGTTTAAAAAAACCTTTTCCATTTTCCATTGATTTCTATGGAAAAAGACATATTTTGCCCCAAAATTAAGGAAAACGATGCACGATTAATCTAATCCAACTGCTGATTATGATGAAACCAATAAGTAGCATCAATTTTGTGAAAGAATTTTCTTGAATTTCCCATTTTGAAAATTCCACTTTTTCAGGGCAGATTTTACGCCTTATCTTATCAGCTCCTTAACAGCATGGACCAGACATGCACGTTTCGGGTACAAAACCCTCGTCAGTGATCCTTAGTCTAAAAAATGTAATATGGCCATAAAGAATGAAAATTATCATGCCCAACATTGTACCAAAAGACGTAGCAGAATCGGTAGGATATGATGCTACAGGACCAACGTTTAAGAAGTTTCAAGAAATTTTGTAACACAAAATTTTAAGTGCGTTGAAGGGACAGACGATCTACCGAAGTTGACCGAACTTTGCTAATATGCCCTCGGGGACTCTTGGTCCACCAGCAGTGACACTCACCAAGTAGTTCAAATATTGAACGTCTTCAAATTTATTAGCATCATTTAAGACCTAATAAATTTACAGCATTAAATCAACTCATTCGAAAATGTCTGTTACCATAAATTCTTGAAATTTGTCCAACGTGGGTCCTGTAGCATCATATCCCACCCATCCTGCTACGTTTTTCGTTACATTTTTGACACAATACTTTTCACACTCTTTGGCCATATTGTATTGCTTAGATTGAGGATCACTGACGACATGTCTGGTCCATGTTGTAAATTTATCTGCTCGTTAATGATGCTATCGAATTTGAAGACGTTTAACATTATCCTGATTGTTTTATGCCTTCGGGTTAGGATTTTCTGAATTATCGTTTTTGTACTATGTATAGGGATATAGTCATTATCAATATTTGTCATAGAAAATGTATCAGATACTGGGAAAAGATCATCATATCATAGGTTAACTAAATTATAAATGCAGGCGCATATTTAGGTCCGGAAAAATATAAAGATCGTTGCATCAAAAAAGTATTAAAGATATTCGTAGAGGAATAATTCGTTAATTGTTACGCAAACACAATGACTACAGTATTCCGAAACCATCAAGGCGCATATTACTAACGTCCGCGCTACTTCTACAGATGCACAATGATGAAAACGCCGTTTGTAATTTATGCAAGCTTTGAGACACTGGTAGAAAACAGAAAATTCAATCCTGACTGGTCTGATTTCAAGCATGACGGTCATTTCAAACCATATGCTTACAACGTTGTCTGCTTTAACGATGAATTTCAGGAATCCTGTTGTTTACAGAAGAGAAAACGCGTTGGAATATTTCCTGAATCAAAAGATTATAAAGAAAAATGAAATTCAAAATATATTGGCAAACGGGAACCCTTGGTAACGAAGGAAAAGAAAGGAGGGGATCTCCAATAACACCTAGTTGCAGCACCAAAATCAAACCCAAAGACATCCACTGTAAAAATCATAAAACACAAAGAAGACACGCACAGAAAGAGACGTAATGGTACAAGGAACGCCAAATCACAGACAAACATAAAAAACAAATGACTACACATAAACCAACGAGACCAATGTTCAATCGGTGCCGACTTAGGACGGCCATCAGCCACGACAGTAGTAGACGATGTGGTTATCCAGGATAAGTTGCGCACAACCCCCCCACTTTTCAGATTACCAAGAGAGAAAAAAAGTTTCAAGATGCGACTTCTTGTAAAATCAGCGAACAAAAAATTGACAGCAAAAGAGTTAAAGCCCGTGATCATTATTTCTACAGTAGAGTTGCTGGCGATAAAAATGACTCGAGTAATAATTTATTAAAGATCAACTCTGTGTCTAGGGTGTAATCTAGCGCTTAACGAGAACAAGTACGTTCCAGTGGATTTATGACCTTAAGAATTTTGGTGATCATCTGCTTTGCCAAGCCTTTGGAAACTTTACAGAAAGAGTCTTAAAGGGGAATGTATCAATTATCCTAACACTTTCTCAAAGAATTTGAGGATCCAGACATTGCTTCGATGTTATTGCGCAAGAATCTTAATTGCTACGAGAGCATCGATTCCTTTGAAAAACATACATTATATGCAGACTACATCATGCGACAGAAGTGTGAAAAACTTAAAAATTCAAAATGATTTATACGGTAATTTTGCCTTCACAGATGTTCTATTACTAGCAAATGTATTTGAAAAATTCAGAGAAATGACAATGAATCGAGTGTCTTGGATTTGATGCACATCATTACATTATTCCAACCGAAAGTTCGTTTTTCGACTTCCCGGAATCATTAACTGCTTACGCTGTTTTCGTTTTTACGAGATTCCTGTACGGCACACTTGTATGCGAAACGCAGATTTTCCGTGTGTAACTCGACCCATCGATCAATATCGAAATCGACGTCATTTAAAAATTAGATTTTGAAAAAGACTTCTTCAAATTGATGTGTAATTCAATTGTCGGAAACACTATGGAAAATATACATGGCCGCGTAGATATCAGACTTGTAAATAAACGAAAATCTAAGAAATTGTGTGCAAAGCCGTCCTTTAAAAAGATAGAAATTTTCAGCATAGGGTTGGACTTGAAAATATTAAACTTCTTACCTGCTTTCATGTGTTTATTTATTTCCTGTATAAATGACAAATATGGATAATGACCATATCCCTGTTTACAGCACAAAATCGATAACCCAGAAAATCAGAAACCGAAGGCATACAAAATCAAGATAAAACAGGAACCAAAGCAAACAAACAAAAACCTCCACCATATGAAAAGAAGCGAACTCCCGATATGAGAGTGAGACCAGGTGCCCAGGAAGAGTAAGCATCTCCTGCTTGCATGCAACACCCGTCGCCTCAATTCGGTAGAACTGTCATATCCGGTTACTTCCATTTTGGAAGATATAGAGTACAATCTTTGGTTGGATGGTTCAAATGGTCTATGACAGAATATCATCCACCATTCTGGAGAGTGGGACATCATAGTGTATGACGAGTTCCCCATATCGACCGTAGAACTTCCTCAGTGACGATGTTAGTCGGTCACAAACATATCCCTGACTGAAAAGCTTATCTGAAAGACGCCTAGCTCTCAGAACAAAGTCCGTATATTTGGTACTTGTTCTGGCATAGCGTATCAACTGAGATATGAACACGCCATAAGCAGGCGATGAAGGGATGTTGCTACTCAGAAAAGGAAAGTTTGTAATGCTGAAATTGAAGTCATCACGTTTGTCATAGAGTGAGGTGTTCATGTGACCATCAGTGTCGTAGGACAACATTATGTCCAAAAAGGATGCTGAATTATTTGTCTCTGTAGTTTCTTTGACTTTAAGCTCCGACGGATAGATACTGCACAGGTAATCCGCGAATTTTGGATTATTGATGGACAACACATCGTCTATGTATCTGTAAGTGATGTTGAAGTCAGAAGCTAAGTATCTTTTCCCTTCAGAGACCAAAGATTGAATGAATTCAGCTTCGTACGAGTAAAGGAAAATGTCGGGAAGGAGTTGGGCACAATTGGTCCCCAATGGAATTCCGACAATTTGCTGGAAGACCTTTCCTCCAAACACCACAAAAATGTTGTCGATCAGAAAGTTTAGCATCTGAATAATGTCTGTTTCAGTGTACTTATTTTCAGAATCGGACTTTTACAAAGTAGGTTTTGTCATAGTTTACAACAATAAATTTGTATTTGCGATTACCGTTCTTACTTGTAAACGCATTACTTATAATTTTTGCGAGTCTTTCTTTCAATTTTGAATGTGGAATTGTAGTGTAAAGTGTCGAAAAATCAAAGGCTTTGATTGAATGGACTCTACTAAAATGAGTGGATTTCAGATGTTCTAAAAGTTCCTTCGAATTCTTTAAAATCCACATCTGGTTGATTCCACTGCGAGAATATACTGTCGAACAATATTTTTGAAGCCCAGATTTGATTTCAGATAAAACTTTGGTGAGTAAGATCGATACAGATTTGGTAGAACATTTTGAGGAACCAGCGATGAAACGTTGTTTGTACGGATTCTTAAATGTTTATTGTTAATACGCAAACAGAGAGAAAGAGAGAGAGACTCAAGAAAACTACTTGATTATCCTGCAAAAATAGTGACACATATTTATACATATACTGACTCCCAAAAGAAACGTTACATGTATATAAATTGAAATAAATCTACTTCATTCAAACACACATTTATAAATTTTCTCATGATTCAAATTCAGATCATGAACACAACATTTCATGAAAGAAATGGTCATTTCATCACATGACCATTACGCAATACCTTTGCTAAAAGCAGAGAGTGCATTATAAAAATCCCAAATTTACGCAATTTTGGTAAATTCGATTCCTTTGGAGGGACACAAAGTCTTGATTCCATTTTCATCAGGACTCCTACCGATACCGCTCACATTTACACTATTGTCGGTGCGTTTACGCTACTGTTGAATGAGCGATTTCGTAGATGTGACGTCACATTGGGAAGTGGCGCTTATACATGGTCTTACAGACTGATGATTGATCCCATTATCATGTGACGGCTAGCTAAACGCAAAATAATGATTTGCGTTTCTCGGAATTACGCGGCAACGTCAGAATGCCGTAGACATGCTTCTAACATTTCAGGTGTTTGACGTCGCTCTTCTTTGGTTAATTTTGACACTTTGTGTGGCGAGAAATTTTGATTTTTTTTTGTGATTTTTTGTTTTGTGAGATCATATTCTATCGAAAACGTTCTTCAATTCAACTGGATTAAACCAAGATATCTTCGTACTGCATAGCTCGTGCAAATCATGAAAACGTCAATATTGACGTTCTGGATGAGTGAACAGCTAAAAAATTGTGTTTATTGAAGTAATTAGACTTACTAAACAATTTTATCATAAAAATCTACATATTTCAAATATTGATTGAAAATTGTTTGGAATACAACCACGTATCGTTTCTTTTGGGAGTCAGTATATAATATCAACTTATCTGACTGAAGTATTTGCCCATAGCTTCAATAATGCTGTCAATTAACGTCGTTAAGATTCACAGTTTTTAGGGCTATAAATCTGGGTTTCATCATATTACAAAAATATTGATTTCCAAAAATTTGCATGCTAGTACGATTGGTATTAATATCATTTTCATGCAACTAAATCTTCCATTTTCTCCAAAAGGGTCATGTATGGTAGTTACTCCTTCGGGGCACCTGGTCCAACCTCTAGCTTGCTAGGGCTAAATTGTGTGCTCTATTGTGAGTGCTGTTGAGATAGTCGTCATGATCTTCTTTAACTCATTAGAACACTATGATTGTTAAACGTCTTCAAATTCATTAGCATTATTTCAATGCAGATAACTATACAGCATGGACCAGACATGCATGTTTCGGTTATTTAACTCTCGCAAGTGAACCTGAATCGAAGCAATGAAATATAGCCACTATCTGTAAACATTATGTCTAAATTGTACCAAAAGATGCATCAAGGTGGCTGAAATATGATGCTACAGGACCCAGGTTTCAGAAATTTGACAATTTCGTTTGATCGAACTTGGCTACATGTGCCCTCAGTGACAACACGTGGTACTAATGTTAAACGTTTTCAAATTCATTTAAAAGTAGACAAATTTACAGCATGGACCAGCCATGCACGTTTCGGATATTTAACCCTTGTCAGTGATCCCAAGTGGAAACGATAAAATATAGCAAAGACTGAGTGCGCGATATATCGAGGAACGCACAAAAGAGGTGTTAATAACCTCATTACTGTAATATGACTGTACAAACAAGGCACCGTCACACGGGGCAAAAACTACAAATGACGCTAAAGATTTTATAAATGGAAGTTTATTTAATATTTTAACACATGTGTCGTTTATAAGCTATGATGAAGATTGGGAAATATAAATCACTTCAATATGTTAAGATATTAGAATGTGTCTGAATACTGTTTAAATAGGTTCTCCGATAAAAACACTCTTCGAGAACAAAACCCGGGGAAAAATTGAGAATCAAAGGAATCTTATACAGAGCAAGAAACATCAATGTTTGTCTTAGTACTTTTGAAAAATTATGATGATGGGAAAATTACAGTGCTAACAAAAACGTACAGATTATATGAGTATTAGTTTGAAAGAATGGCTACTGTAACTATGTATGTAAACGTCTTCAAATTGAACAGCATCAGTTAAGAACAGATAAATTTGCAACATCGACCAGACATGGACCAGACATGCACGTTTCGGGTACTTAACCCTCGTCAGTGGTAACAATACGATAACAATGTCATATTCGGCATGTCTAGATATCTGGAATTTGTAGTGTTGGTCGACAAGGAGGAAACATGGCCTTCAAAGACTGGAATAGATGCAATTTAGAAATCTTCAAGTTATGAATACTTGTCAAACAATGTAAAAACTGAACTCATTAAATCCAACATTAAGTCATGACTCCTTTGTATCATGCACATAACTGATAGACAAAGAGCCCACAACATGTATTAACATTAAGTCATGACTCCTTTGTTTCATGCACACGACTGATAGACAAACAGTCCACAACATGTATTAACATTAAGTCATGACTCCTTTGTTTCATACGCATAACTGATAGACAAACAGCCCACAACATGTATTAACATTAAGTCATGACTCCTTTGTTTCATGCACATGACTGATAGACAAACAGTCCACAACATGTATTAACATTAAGTCATGACTCCTTTGTTTCATGCACACGACTGACAGACAAACAGCCCACAACATGTATTAACATTAAGTCATGACTCCTTTGTACAGATTTTACTAACAAAACACTCATTATTATCTAATGCAACAAAATATATATTTGAATGAACACTGGTAAATAACAGAGAAATCAATCCTTACCTGTCTGATACCCAGCATGATGGTCATATCCAATCATGTGGGTATGCTTACAAAGTTGTCTGCTTTTACGATAAAATATTCAGGGACCCTGCTGTTTACAGAAGAGAAAACACGACCGAACATGTCTTTGATCAAATGATTATAGAGGACAATAAAATTCAAAATATATTGGCAAAGAGAGGACCCTTGCAAACTATTAAAAGATCAGAGAAATTTACTTCTCTGCCCCTGGTCATGCATGAGATGCTGTTCTGAAAATGACAGACGTTCACCTTGACCTTTTTATGGATCCTCTAATGCATAATTTCGGTGGAATATCCGTGGGAAGCAAACGACGGAGCAAGGCAACGTGTGAAACAATCAACGAAAAGGAACCTACTTTATTCTACAAAGTACACCATCAAAAGTCTATGGTCGGTTCTAGCAGCCCTTCATCCACAACCAATCTATCCTACAAAGTACACCATCAAAAGTCTATGGTCGGTTCTAGCAGCCCTTCATCCACAACCAATCTTTCCAGAAAGAGTAGATGAATTGAATATGGGAGGAATTCAGTATTCAGTCCCCATTAACAAGATACCAGTATTTAAATGGCAAAACAAAGTATTGATTAATCGAGAAGTCAAATATTTTCCCAATGTACCTTTATAGTTTGGATGATGCACAGACTGATGTTGCCTTATTATACTTGAGGGATGGTGAACAGTCCTATTATTGACTGATGATGGATTTAAACAAGTTCCTAGGACTAATATAAAAGCAGAAATAAAATAAATTACAGTTGAGACGGACGAACGGACATGTGCATCACTATATACCCCCACCATTTTATGGCGGGGTAATAAATATTAATTTTGTAGGAGATGACGGATTTTTGCGTCATAATCTGCTCGTGGAACATTTGCAATACTGCAAAAATTTTGACTTTCAAAGATGCAAAGAATTAGGGAAAACGTTTTGAATTAGAATTAAAAAGTTTCCATAAAATGATAAAAACACCGTTTGTAATTTATGCAGCCTGGAAAACACTAGTAGAAAACAGAAAATTCAATCCTGACTGGTCTGATTTCAAGCATGACGGTCATTTCAAACCATATGGTTAAAACGTTGTCTGCTTTGACGATGAATTTCAGGGATCCTGTTGTTTACAGAAGAGAAAACGCGTTGAAACATTTCCTTGATCAAAAGAGTATAAAGAAAAATGAAATTCAAAATATATTTGCAAACGGGAACCCTTGGTAACGAAGGAAAAGAAGGGAGTGGATCTCCAATAACACCTAGTTGCAGCACCAACATCAAACCCAAAGACATCCACTGTAAAAAACATAAAACACAAAGAAGACATGCACAGAAAGAGACGTAATGGTATAAGAAACGCCAAATCACAGAGAAGTATAAAAAAACAAAAGCCTACACATAGACCAACGAGACCAATGCTCAATCGGTGCCGACTTAGGACGGCCATCTGCCACGTCAGTAGTAGACGACGTGGTTATCCTGGAGTAGTTGCGCACAACCCTCCCACTTTTCAGATTACCAAGAGAGAAAAAAAGTTTCAAGATGTGACTTCTTGTAAAATCAGCGAACAAAAAATTGACAGCAAAAGAATTAAAGCCCGTAATCATTATTACTACAGTAGAGTTTCTGGCGATAAAAATTACTCGAGTTATAATTTATTAAAGATCAACTCTGTGTCTATTCGTAATCTAGCGCTTAAGGAGAAGAAATGAGTTAAAGAATATCCTGACGAAAATCTCAACAGCACTCAACAAAGAGCACCAAATTGAGCATCGACGGACCCCTAGCAAACTAGAGGTGGGACCAGGTGCCCAGGAGGAGCAAGCATCCTCTGTTGGCTAGCCGTACCAGCCGTCGATGATCATGCACGAAAATAAGAACAATTTATAAAATGCATACATTGCAGTGTCTGGGGTTATATCTATAAAGAAAATGCCATGGTGACCATGTCAGGGAAAATATTCAAAACACATACTGTCAAACCCCTCGCGGGGAACTTTTTTACGAGCTCCACACGGCAAAGGGCATAAGTGTGACACAAAAGAAGATCCACACAAATGAGTGTGACATAAATGAGTTAAAATGTTAAACGTCTTTAAATTCAATAGCATCATTTAAAACATGATAAATTTACGGCATGGACCAGACATGCACGTTTGGGTACTAAACCCTCGTCAGTGATCCTCAGTCTAAACAATGTAATATGGCCAAAAAGTATGAAAATTATTATGTCCAAAAATATACAAAAGACGTAGCAGAATGGTTGGGATATGATGCTACAGGGCGCACGTTTTAGAAATTTCTAGAAATTTTGTAACAGAAAATTTCAAATGCGTTGAAGAGACAGACGATCAACCGTAGTTGATCGAACTTGGCGACATGTGCCCTCGGGGACTCTTGGTCCACCAGCAGTGACACTCACCAAGTAAAGTACGTTCCAGTTGGTTTTGATGATCATCTGCGTTGCCAAGCCATTGGAAATTTAAAGAAAGAGTCTTAAAGGGGAAGGTATCAATTATCCTAATACTTGCTTAAAGAATTTGAGGATCCATACATTGCTTCGATGTCATTGCGCAAGAATCTTAATTGCTACGACAACATCGATTCCTTTGAAAAACATACATCATATGCAGACTACATCAAGTGACAGAAGTGTGAAAAACTTAAAAATTCAAAACGATTTATACGGTAATTTTGTCTTCACAGATGTTCTATTAGTAGCAAATGTATTTGAAAAATTCAAAACGATTTATACGGTAATTTTGTCTTCACAGATGTTCTATTAGTAGCAAATGTATTTGAAAAATTCAGAGAAATGACAACGAATCGAGTATCTTCGATTTGATGCACATCATTACTTTACTCCAACCGAAAGTTCGTTTTCCGACTTCCCGGAATCATGTTACTGCTTAGGCTGTTTTTCGTTTTCAGAGATTCCTGTACGGCGAAACGCAACTTTTCCGAGTGTAACTCGACCCATCGATCAATTTCGATATCGACGTCATTTAAAAATCAGAGTTTGAAAAAGACTTCAAATTGATGTGTAATTCAACTTTCGGAAACACCATGGGAAATCTACATGGCTAAGTAGATATCAGACTTGTAAATAAACAATAAAATTGTGTGCAAAGCCGTCCCTTAAAAAGATAGAATTTTTTCAACATTGACTCGGTTGGACTTGAAGATATTAAACTTCTTACCTGCCTTCATGTGTTTATTCATTTCCTGTATAAATGTTTATTATTAATACGCAAACAAACACAGAGAGAAAGAGAGAGAGACTTAAGAAAACTACTTAATTATCCTGCAAAAATAGTGACACATGTTTATACATATAATATTAACTTATCTGACTGAAGTATTTGCCCATAGCTTCAATATTGCAGGCAATTAACGTCGTCTTATTTCGCATTGCTGTCCTTCCTATTATATGAAGCCATAAATGTTTGATGATTCTTTACGTCTGTTTCGATTGTGTTGTATGGTGTTCTAGTGCAAATTGTTGTGTATTTCTGCGCTTTGTAGTTTTGTCTGATGTCGTTTGTGTGTTTGTTTCGCTGGGTGTGTGCAGGCTATTCATGCTGGAGATCATTCCCCTTTATTCTAGTTATTTTAATGATATACTTGATTCTGACGTTTCCCTTCAGTCATGTGAGAATGGTGCTGTTTTCAAACTCCTTCAATAGTTAAATTAGGTAACCATCTATACCAATGGCATACTTCAAACAACACTCACATTTTCTTTATCTTATGATTAAAAAAGAATGGACAAAGTAACATATAGACCATCGACACCAAAGGCCAAAAGGTGCCGACTTAGGACGGCCATCTGTCATGCCAGTAGCATATGCTGTGTATATCCGGATCACGTACGCATAGTCCTGCCAATTTTCCAGGTACCTAGTAATCCTCTAACTCCATTTTATTTTAAAATTAAGTTGAGCATATCATTGGAGCCATCAAGACTTGTTCAATTTCCTAAACTTACCTAACTCTTTATGTGAGGCGTAAAAGCCATCGTGTTTTTTCTTTCATATCGGATCAGTAACAACGTTGTCTATTTCTTTCTTTGACTTTGTAAAGAAAATATACATAAAAGCTGGAAGAGTGTTCTATTTCAAGAGATCAAGGGAAGCACAGAGAATTTTGTTCTATCTCCAACAAAATTGTATGGAATTCTTATACGCTTAGTAAGAAGTGTTCTCCATTTTTGGCCATCTCGATTGAAGAAGAAGATACACAGTTTTTAGGGCTATAAATTTGGGTTTCATCATATTACGAAATTTGCATGCTAGTACGATTGGTATTAATATCATTTTCATGCAACTAAATCTTTGATTTTCTCCATCAGAGTCATGTATGGTAGTTACTCCTTCCGGTCACCTGGTCCCACCTCTAGCTTGCTAGAGCTAAATTATGTAATTTATTGTAAGTGCTGTTGAGATAGTCGTCAGGATCTTCTTTAACTCATTAGAACATTATAAGTGTTAAACGTCTTCAAATTCATTAGCATTATTTCAATGCAGATAACTATACAACATGACCCAGAAATGCATGTTTCGGTTATTAAACTCTCGTCATTGAACCTCAATCGAAGCTATGAAATATAGCCACTATCTGTGAACATTATATCCTAATTGTACCAAAAGATGCAGCAAGAGGCTGAAATATGATGCTACAGGACCCAGGTTTCAGAAATTTGACAGTTTCGTTTGATCGAATTGATCGAACTTGGCTACATGTGCCCTCACTGACAACACGTGGTACTGATGTTAAACGTTTTCAAATTCATTTAAAAGTAGACAAATTTACAGCATGTTCCAGCCATGTCAGTGATCCCAAATGGAAACGATGGAATATTGCAAAAGCTGAGTGCGCGATATATTGAGAAACGCACAATAGTGGTGTAAATAACCTCATTACTGTAATATGATCGTACAAACAAGGCACCGTCACACGGGGCAAAGACTACAAATGACGCTAAAGATTTTGAAAATGGAAATTTATTAATATTTTAACACATGTGTCATTTTTAAGCTATGAAAAAGATTAGGAAATATAAATCACTACAATATGTTAAAATGTTAGAATGTATCTAACGATACAACATGGCCCAGACATGCATGTTTCGGTTATTAAACTCTCGTCAGTGAACCTCAGTCGAAGCTATGAAATATAGCCACTATCTGTAAACATGTCTAAGTTGTACAAAAAGACGAAGCAAGATGGCTGGAATATGATGTTACATGACCCAGGTTTCAAAAATTTGAGAATGCGTTTGAATAAAAACGACCAACAGAAATTGATCGAACTTGACTACATGTGCCCTCAGTGATAACACTTGGTACTAATGTTAAACGTTTTCAAATTCATTTAAAAGTGGACAAATTTACAGCATGGTCCAGCCATGCACGTTTCGGGTTAAATATGTAACCCTTGATCGTGATCCCCAATGGAAACAATGAAATATAGCAAAAACTGAGTGCACGATATATTGAGGAACGCACAATAGTGGTGTAAATAACCTCATTACTGTAATATGACTGTACAAACAAGGCACCATCACACGGGACAAAAACTACAAATGACGCTAAAGATTTTATAAATGGAAGTTTATTTAATATTTTAACACATGTGTCGTTTATAAGCTATGATAAAGATTAGGAAAAAATAAATCGTTTCAATATATTGAAATAATAGAATGTGTCTGAATACTGTTTAAATAGGTTCCCCGATAAAAACACTCTTCGAGAACAAAACCCAGGGACACATTGAGCATCAAAGGAATCTTATACAGAGCAAGAAACATCAATGTTTGTCTTAGTCCTTTTGAAAAATTATGATGATGGGAAAATTACAGTGCTAACAAAAAGGCAGAGATTTTATGAGTATTCAGTTTGAAAGAATGGCTACTGTTACTATGTATGTAAACGTCTTCAAATTGAATAGCATCATTTAAGAACAGATAAATTGGCAACATGGACCAGACATGCACGTTTCGGGTACTTAACCCTCGTCAATGGTAACAATGATAACAATACGATAACAATGTCATATTCGGCCTGTCGAGATATCTGAATTTTGTAGTGTTGGTCGACAAGGAGGAAAAATGGCTTACAAAGACTGGAATAGATGCAATTTAGACATCTTCACGTTATGAATACTTGTCAAACAATGTAAAAGCTGAACTCATTTAATCCAACATTAAGTCATGACTCCTTTGTTTCATGCACATGATTGATAGACAAACAGTCCACAACATATATAAACATTAAGTCATGACTCCTTTGTTTTATGCACACGACTGATAGACAAACAATCCACAACATGTATTAACATTAAGTCATGACTCCTTTGTTTCATGCACACGACTGATAGACAAACAATCCACAACATGTATTAACATTAAGTCATGACTCCTTTGTTTCATGCTCATGACTGATAGACAAACAGTCCACAACATATATTAACATTAAGTCATGACTCCTTTGTTTCATGCACACGACTGATAGACAAACAGCCCACAACATGTATTAACATTAAGTCATGACTCCTTTGTTTCATGTACATGACTGATAGACAAACAGTCCACAGCGTATATTAACATTAAGTCATGACTCCTTTGTTTCATGCTCATGACTGATAGACAAACAGTCCACAACATATATTAACATTAAGTCATGACTCCTTTGTTTTATGCACACGACTGATAGACAAACAGTCCACAACATGTATTAACATTAAGTCATGACTCCTTTGTTTCATGCACACGACTGATAGACAAACAGTCCACAGCGTATATTAACATTAAGTCATGACTCCTTTGTTTCATGCTCATGACTGATAGACAAACAATCCACAACATGTATTAACATTAAGTCATGACTCCTTTGTTTCATGCACATGACTGATAAACAAACAGTCCACAACATATATTAACATTAAGTCATGACTCCTTTGTTTCATGCACACGACTGATAGACAAACAGCCCACAACATGTATTAACATTAAGTCCTGACTCCTTTGTTTCATTCACATGACTGATAGCCAAACAGCCCACAATATATATTAACATTACGTCATGACTCCTTTGTTTTATGCACATGACTGGTAGACAAACAGCCCACAATATATATTAACATTACGTCATGACTCCTTTGTTTTATGCACATGACTGGTAGACAAACAGCCCACAATATATATTAACATTAAGTCATGACTCCTTTGTTTCATGCACACGACTGATAGACAAACAGTCCACAACATACATTAACATTAAGTCATGACTCCTTTGTTTTATGCACACGACTGATAGACAAACAGTCCACAACATATATTAACATTAAATCATGACTCCTTTGTTTTATGCACACGACTGATAGACAAACAGTCCACATCATATGCTAACATTAAGTCATGACTCCTTTGGTTCATGCACATGACTGATAGACAAACAGTCCACAACATATATTAACATTAAATCATGACTCCTTTGTTTCATGCACACGACTGATAGACAAACAGTCCACAACATATATTAACATTAAGTCATGACTCCTTTGTTTCATGCACATGACTGATAGACAAACAGTCCACAACATATATTAACATTAAGTCATGACTCCTTTGTTTCATGTACACGACTGATAGACAAACAGTCCACAACATATATTAACATTAAGTCATGACTCCTTTGTTTCATGCACACGACTGATAGACAAACAGTCCACAACATGTATTAACATTAAGTCATGACTCCTTTGTTTCATGCACATGGCTGATAGACAAACAGTCCACAACATATATTAACATTAAGTCATGACTCCTTTGTTTCATGCACACGACTGATAGACAAACAGTCCACAACATGTATTAACATTAAGTCATGACTCCTTTGTTTCATGCACACGACTGATAGACAAACAGTCCACAACATGTATTAACATTAAGTCATGACTCCTTTGTTTCATGCACATGACTGATAGACAAACAGTCCACAACATATATTAACATTAAGTCATGACTCCTTTGTTTCATGCACATGGCTGATAGACAAACAGTCCACAACATATATTAACATTAAGTCATGACTCCTTTGTTTCATGCACACGACTGATAGACAAACAGTCCACAACATGTATTAACATTAAGTCATGACACCTTTGTTTCATGCACATGACTGATAGACAAACAGTCCACAACATGTATTAACATTAAGTCATGACTTCTTTGTTTCATGCACATGACTGATAGACAAACAGTCCACAACATGTATTAACATTAAGTCATGACTCCTTTGTTTCATGCACAAGACTGATAGACAAACAGTCCACAACATATATTAACATTAAGTCATGACTCCTTTGTTTCATGCACACGACTGATAGACAAACAGTCCACAACATATATTAACATAAAGTCATGACTCCTTTGTTTCATGCACATGACTGATAGACAAACAATCCACAACATAAATTCCTATCATATCTTTTTTGTTCAACAATGTCCTCGGGCATTCTGCGTAAGAAAAAAAATCGACCTGAACGAATTAAAGTTAATTATCTCTTCGATCCAATTATAATTTTAAATATTTATTTATATATTCAATATCTAAATCTTTTAATGTTTATTGGTTTGAAAGTTAATTTGAGATTAAATTAGATCTTATAGGCAATTTTCATAATGTGTCTTTCTGCTAAACAATGAAAAACGTGTCCCTTATCATGCCTCTCGCCTCGGGTCAAACACGAACAAGGTTATAATAATTCATAGTCAATATATACATTATATTGATTATTAAAGAGACTTATTTTATCATGGGAGGATCCAGAATTTTTTTCCAGGAGGGGTCCTAAGTTCATTGGAACTAAATTTTTTGAAAAGCCAAAAAACAAAATTTAATTAAATCTTGAATTTCTACCACATTGTTCTTTATTATTGATCAAATTATATGTAAAATAGTCTGGCGAGCGGTAACGTGCCAGCGTAAATTTGTCGGAGTTGGAAAAAAAGATCAGACAATAATACCATTGCTGTAATTCATCCTCCATTCCTGTATTTTTCAGTTAATTGCCCTTGTTTATTGACAAAGGTGTAGTGTATAAGGGTTGAAAAGGTACGCATTATTTGAAAATGATATATACTGAACAAAAAAAGTTATGTCCTTCTTTTTGTATTGGTTTTACATTACTCGTGAAAACAAATTTTATGCAGAGGTGGTATCCTCGAAAAATGTTTTTTTGAATTAAATGTTCAACGTTATATCCATTCATTGTCCGATTCTGACAACGATCTTAATATGAATCAAGGCAAAGCCTTATGTGCGAGCGGAGGAAAAAGACGCCAAAATTTTTGTAAAACCTTAAAAACCTTGATCTCAAAATCGAAAACTTATCAAAATCATAACCTTGTGACTCCAGGAATCCCTCACCGCCGGTCAAGCTGGACCTCCCCTTCCCACTGCAAAAAAAAAAAATCTGGATCCGTCCCATGTACTTTACACAGACGTAGATCATTAGCGAGGGAGTCTGAAATCCCTTTCCTTTCCTCTCTAATGACCTTGGAATCAATTGAAAAAAATCAAATCTTTATCTTTAATTTCTTCTTTACCAAATAATCATTTCGATCATAATTATCTTGATACACTGAAAAGCGTAAAAAAATCGCTGCTGTTTTGTGTTACTTTTCCTTCTTGCATTACTACAATCGTGTACCATTCTTGCACGTGAAAACGGGCGCATTGCTACAATGACGTCACATATAGAGGAATAATGACGTCAAGTATACTGCAGAGTAACGTACCGTTGTGTCGTAATTAGTGATAAAGATGGCGGATTAGTTGCTGCTGAATTTCTGATTTTCAGACGAATAATTCGGCAACTTTCACTTAGTTTTATTGCGCCATAAAATAGAAGAATTTTATCCATTGCGAATGTGTCAAGGTATGTTCTCCTGTTCTGTCGTTTAAGGGAATCGAGTCACTTTTACCCGTATCCGCGGAACTGTTACCATACTTTTTCAGCTCTACTGAAAGTATCTTTTGCTCGTGCATTTTTCCATACTTACGAATACGCGTTACCATAAATGCGAGCTTTGCTCGCAAAGGCCCTTCGGGACTTTGCAGCGAGCTCCGCTCGCTATTAATTTGATGTAATTGTGACGTCATAGTCAAGGTTTTAACCAAAGGGTATTCACCTGTTTGATCCTCTCTGGTAAGAGCGTCTCTGAACCCAAAAGAATTTTACTTAACAAATAAGTATCTGCACATCCTTAGATACATGTACACTTTCAATGTGTTTGTGGTATTTGACATAGCGCATGGCCGACTGTGGACGTCCGGTGTCATTTAAGCTAAATTTTCTGGAATAACAAGCTATTTGACTGATTTATGGATGATCGATATCACAATTTTTTTCCGTTTTTCGATGAAGAAATCCCCTGTACTTATTTATACACTCTTTTCTTTCGAAAGCAGTCAACCAGAACAAAGAAAGAGAGAAATTTCCCTAACAAGGTGAAAACGCCTTGTTTCTTCACGCTTCATTGCATTCAATGTCTGAGTGATAAAAGGAAAATTTTGGAGTGTTTATTGAGTTAGTTTTACTATTTCGAGGGTTATAACGTTTCATCTGCACAAGTGGTGACCTGTCATTTTTAGGGACATAACTTTTT
Source organism: Pinctada imbricata (assembly GCA_033119305.1). Taxonomy (NCBI): domain Eukaryota; kingdom Metazoa; phylum Mollusca; class Bivalvia; order Pterioida; family Pteriidae; genus Pinctada; species Pinctada imbricata. Next base: position 266,576 of record VSWD01000001.1, on the reverse strand, counting down.
TTGTCCAGTATATATGTAATAAAATCTGGCGAGCGTGAGCAAGCCCGGGGAAATTTTTAAATGTGGACCAAAAAATTAATAAACATGAGCGATTTTCAATACAAATCCATGTTATTTTTGAAATATTATGACAACAAAAGGGGGAATCTGGACTTAATCTCATGAACTACGGATATTTATAAGATTTAGCAAACTATGCTTCAAAAATTTCGGGGGGGGGGGTGGTCCGGACCCCCCCCCCCCCCCCCCCGAATCTGGATGAACGCTTGTTTATTCCCGCACTTATTGCATGATCAGCGCTTGTTTATTCGCCAAACCTATATTTATATTTGCATATGTTTATGAAATGTCATATCAATGTAACATATTGTTATAAGAAATAAAGAATTGAATTGATTGTGAACGTGGCCAGTAATTGTCACATCATATTGTTACTTTTATATGCATGATCACTTTATGTTGAGTTAATGCAATAAATTAATTTATTATTGGCATAATAGTATTGAACTGTGGCGATTTCATTAAATTAGTTTAATCATATTTTATTACAAATAATCGAAAAATGATTGGACAGATGTTTACAAACAACATTACATAATGCCCTCTAAATTAGATAACGCCACCGCAAAAAAAAGAAAGAAAAAACTCTTGCTACCTGTAACTGTGTACTCAGAAAAATATAAAAAGTGCATTAATTATATTTCTGTCACGTAATTGACGTCATTTTATTAATAACATCATGGTCGCTGATCATAAGCGAAAATCTTACTCTGTATTGCGTTCAGACTGATATGACAACAGAATTTTAATTATTCATAGATTTTTCTTTTAATGTCAAGATTCGGCTGTCTTATGAAAAGGAATACGTATGCAATTATCTTGTGTATAATATATACAAATGTAAATCCGTTTGAAGGTTGAATATGTAAGATTTTGCAGTATATAGAATGAAGTTATTATTGTCGACAAAAATCTTCGGGCTATAATCTCAGAAAAAAAGATGTGGATATCACTGTAAAATGTCACCATGCTCTTAACAAGGTCCTGTTGCCATATATAACCTGAAATGAATCGTAGGCCCTCGGGGACTGTATTTACCTAGATGTCGCTACATGCTGGAAATTGAATAAAAGAGAAAAACATATTTGTCTTCTTTTTACACAAACATGTTTGATACGTTTGTATATTAAACTGAAATAATGTAAGTTTTATGTTCTAGCTATGTATTCTTATTCAAATTATCTATAAATAAGAAATACTTCCCCGATTGTGCCTTAACGCCTGAGGACATACATTTTTCACGACGGCTGTATTAGACAACGTCGACTGGCAGTGACTTACAGTACACATTGTGTGTAAACAGCTATATATGGGTTTAAATACACAATAATGCAACATTTGTGTAAAAACTTTATTTTTTGATGATCTATTGATGAATTTGACTTAAGTAGTGTACGTATGCATATCAAACAGGCACAAGTTCAAACATCATATGTTGGGGGAAAAGTATGTGCAATTAAGGTACATAAGTCAAACAAGAACCCATGTGTTCTGGTTTGGCATGTTTCTCTACTTCATAGATCAAAATATGATATGAGAAGACAGTTAACATCGAATTAAATACATCAGAGCTGTTCGAATAAGCGACGTAAAGCTACCAACGAACTTCGTACTACGTAAAGGTACTTAAAGGAACAAAATAAGGGATGATCTCAAAAGCACATTATTAAACAACTGTTACATTATTTCTTATTTTAATTCATCAAAAGGATGAATCTAGTAGCATTATAAGCGAACTTGACGTAAACGTTTCTGTACTAGATTAGTTTCTCAACTACTAATATTCTAAGCTTTTGTTTTGGTTTCGTCCAGTTTTTGAAATGGTATTTTTACTGCCTGAAAAGTGGGATTAGAGGGTTTAGTAAGATGTTTCTTGGCCTTAAACTTGTAGGTTTAGACTGAATTTCTGGCAGAAAATTTCCACTGCCGCTCAACACCTTACATTTTATTTAATTTACAAATGATTTCTGCAATACAAATACTTATCTGAGCATGCCTTCCATTTTATTCATAAAAGCCCTCGCACTTTTTGACAGGTCTTTTTTTTCTGATATACTAAGTTTGTCCAAATATTTTTACAGAAATGGGAAAAAATTTAAAATCTCCGTTAAATCCTCTTCCTTCGCCGGATACATTATCTTTCGAAACACGTGTCTAATACAATAAAATTGCTTAGAACATATATTTCAATATTCACAATTTCATATATTCCATTGTTTGGGATTAGGATCACTGACGAGGGTCAAGTACCCGAAACGTGCATGTCTGGTCCATGCCGCAACTTCATCTGTTCTAAAATAATTCTATGGATGTGAAGACATGTTATTTAGCAATACATTTTTTTTTCATTTTGATTAATGCTTCCATTCATTTAACGGCTTAAATGTTATCTTCGTTCTTTCTGCAGCCATCAAAACGGTCATTCACTGCAAGATAATTTTTTGTTTAGCAGAGAACGACGTACCCAGAAATCTCAATCCTGGACCCCCTTTGATGGTACTAGAAATTACCAGACCCCTTTCCCTTTTTGATATCCCCCTAAGTCACATACTTTATTCGCCCTTGATATGTTACACAATATCAGATCGTCTCAAGCGCATGATAGGTTGCATCCCCTTCCCCTTAGTTCAGACAAAAAAAAAAGAGAAATTAGAGAAACAAGAGAAAATCAGACCTTTATAGGCTTGTGTATATGGTATATTCTATCTTAGTGGATTGCAAGGGGGTGTTTTGAGAGAAACAGGCTATGACAGAGGCGTCTTAATCCAAGGATAAATGTGAATAGTGTAGAATTATTTTTTCGATGTAACTTTTGCTAACTTTTTCTTACGCTATTGACAAGAAAAGGTACTGTAAAGACTTTTGGGGCTACAAATGTTAAAAACTGCACACAATGCAACCATTATGTGTTCAAGTATTTCAGTTTTCAATTAATCCTCCTTTCTGAAAAACAACAACAACAACAACAACATAATTTGACCCGCCTATGCGTCTTGTACCTTGTCTTCGGATCTAAGAGTGAACAGGTCCGTAAAAGAAAATCAAAACAAATTACATTAGCATAAAATTAGGAAGAAATGATGTTGTGCAGTAGCGTTACGCCAACCCCTTCAAGTCTAAACCACTCTAGCTACCACCTGTCTTGTAATAAGCACGGTTCTCCAAATTATTTCGCACAACACTACCACTTATCATACATTTGTAACAAATCAAATGTTTATTGTAATTTGAAATACCAGCCGTCTTTAGTTAATCAAAACTCTATAAATACGGCTTGATTTATTCTATCAATACTTTAATGTAACTATATATTTATTTTCGATAACATGTTTAATAATGTGCTTTTGAGACTACCCCTTATTTTGATATCTTACGTACCAATACGTAGTACGAAGTTCGTTGGTAGGTTTACGTCGCTTATTCGAACAGCTCTATAAAAACATGGCATGAATTTTATGATGTAAACTAAAAAAAACCCGGAGAATAACAAACCAAGCACACGATGTCTACTGGAAGTTCGGTGTTTTACATGTATATTTAATTTTTGTTTATTTGAATTTTCTTACTCCAAATTGACAAGAAATTACAGTTATTTAATGTGACAAATATATCAATGGACTGAAAGGTTAAGCAGACTCTCTTAGCATGATAAATTGATAATATTTTACTTTTCACCATGTTCTGAACAAGGCCCCCAGGCAACGTATTTACCTAGATGTCGCCACATGCTGAAATATAAAAAGCAAAATAAAAGATCTGTAATTAAAGTTGCTATGTTTATCTTCTTCAGGCGACACATGAATAACATCATTTATGAACGGATAAATTGGCAACATGGACCAGACATGCACGTTTCGGGTACTCAACCCTCGTCAGTGATCCTCAAATCTAAACAATGTAATATGCCAAAAAAGTATGAAAGTAACTATGTCGAAAAAGCGTACCGAAAGACGTAGCAGGATAGGTGGGATATGATGCTACAGGACCCAGGTTTTAGAAATTTCAGGAAATTTGATATCAGAAATTTTAGAATGCGTTGAAGAAACGATCAACCGTAATTGGTCGAACTTGGCTACATGTGCCCTCGGGGACTCCTGGTCCACCAGCAGTGACACTCACCAAGTGGTATAAATGTAAACGTCTTCAAATTGAATAGCATCATTTAAGAACTAATTTAAGAATCCTTGGAATAATTTTTGAAAAAAAATATGAAAACAAGAGTCATATCGAAAATAACACGACGTATAAAATAGTACAGTTTCCGCTGTAGATACTGTTTATGTATTCACACTATATTTCACGCTACTACAAGTAGTAACTGTCCAACAATTTTATTATTTTGATTAAAATATATATTTATTCAATTAATTCCATGATTTATAAACGGATGGTTTTAGTTTTATCAGTCAGCTCCTCTCGTAGACAGATTAAAGTTAAAGAAGACCCTGATGCTAATCTCAACAGCACTTACAATAGAGTACCAAATTGAGCATCGACGGACGCAAGCTAGAGGTGGGACCAAGTGCCCGAGAGGAGTAAACATCCCCTGTTCGCTAGCTGCACCTGCCGTCGATGTGCATGCACGATAATGAAAAGAAAAATTAAATACATGCACTGTCTAAGGTCACGTCTATATAGAAAGTGCTATGGCGACAATGTCAGGGAAAGTATTCAAAACACTGTCAAACCCCTCGCGGGGAACTTAGATTTAACACTTATCAACAACTTGAATGCATTTTCATTTCACTGCCAATTCTGATTTCTGTCATATATAGGTTTATCATGGTGCTACAGTGATGCTTTTATTAAGTAGGGTTCTGGTCTTGTAGTCATAGACGAAAGGAAAACCCTTAGAACACCAAAGTTCATGTTGATAAGTACTTTACTGTAACATTCCGGCATATGTGATAGACCGCTGATATGCTGACATACAGGGAGGAGAACTGTCGTATATGGCCCCTATAAGGAGGGGAGGCGCTGATTATTGTGGTCAACATCGTGCACTCATGCATTAACATCTCTCAATTCTTATTTCCTCGTCGACTTGTAGAAATAAAGATTTTAATATCCCTTAATAAATAAGTTATTTGTATTAAATTAGAAAAACTGGATGGCATTGGCAAATTGGACGTAAAAAAACTGCACCAGGTCAATAATACGGATAATAATTATCACAAGGCGCTCCCTTGTCTTCAATGAAAGGTTGGGATGGGAGTGTTTCATTGATTGCGAGTATGCATAATCAATCGCCACGTGCGTGTCTGTAGCAGGAAGTTGTGGGACATCTAGGGGACGGGAGGTCTTGCCATGGTCTGTATGGACAACCACTTTGGCCTCACGGAACCTTCTAGTTCCACTCGTACCATTATTACGGATAAACGACACCATAGAGGTGACACTGAGGATGAGCTAATAAGAAGTAAAAAATATATATGTATAATAGTCATTTAATTTCTCCAACATTTAAAAAAAAGTCTCAAATATAATGAAATTATTACCTTATAGATCCCTCCATTTTGCTGTTATTCAGACACCTTTGTTGTCATTTTCCGCTGCCTTTCAAAACCATATTCAGCATATAGAATCATTGTTGAAATTTGGATAGAGTATCGTGAATGAATGAACACTAGCTATGGTCAGTAAATACATACTCATATTGGCACCTTGTGTAACATTGGTCAAGACCGTTAAATTCATTACTTTAGAACTAGCGAGATAATAACCTGTGAAATTTCGTGTATAATACAAAGATTTCGATATATTGCATTATACCGAGAAAATGCAGACCCCCCACCCCACACAACCCCCTAAAAACCTAACAAATATAAAACAAATTCCCGACACGTTTTCTCTTGTAAGTTAGAGAAGATGCTGTGATAATCTCAACAGCACTCACAATGGAGCACAAAATTGAGCATCGACGGACACCTAGCATGCTAGAGTTGTGATCAGGTTCCCGGGAGGAGTAAGCATCCCTGTTTGACTAGCCCCCTGTCGTCGATGTTCACGCACGACAATGAAAACAATATTTAAAATGAATGCACTGTCTGAAGTCTTGTTTATATAGAAAGTGCTATGGCGACAATGTCAGGAAAACATATTGTACTCCTATTCGAGAAGGTAATGTTTAAATTCTTGTTGCTAAAACAATGGAAGTTACATTACGGAAAGATTTGGGAATCAATGCAAATAATTAATACATTTACCAGTGAAGAATATAATTGGGTACTTAATGAAATAAAATATCGACCACATTGATTTTTCATTTCGTTTAGTTCGTCGTGAGTACTTTATTGTGATGCGGTATTCTTCAACAAGAAGTTGTGTTATATTTAATTACCGATTGTAGATTCCATTAATGTGCTTGTAAGATATTGATTAAAGCCATAAAAATGTACACAAACTCTGGTCCATGGTCTTCTTTTTCTCTTTCCAGCGCTGGGGCCAGTTTATGGATTATTGTATCCACAACGTTTAAATATGTTCTATGCCATTTACATTGATTTAATATAAAAACTTTTAATCCGATAGTTCATATCCTAATTATTCAACACCAAAACAGAAACCAGAGCAAACACACAAAAACCTCCACCACATAAAAAGAAGCAAACTCCCGATATGAGAGTGAGACCAGGCGCCCAGGAAGAGTAAACATCTCCTGCTTGCACGCAACACCCGCCGATTCAACTCAGTAGAACTGTCACATCCGGTAACTTCCATTTCAGAAGACATAGAGTACAATATTTTGTTGGATGGTTCAAATGGTCTATGACAGAATAACATCCACCATTCTGGAGAGTGTATGACGAGTTCCCCATATCGACAAGCTGTTCTTGATTGGCAGCCGTATCGACCAATTCCAATAATCTATCCGCATAGACAGCGAGATCCTCGCTTTCCTTTTGTTTCGTTTTCCGTAACAAAAGCTGGGCTTGTTGCTTATTGCTGATTTCGGCAAAACGAACACTTAACTCGCTATAAACTTTGTCCCAAGTATAATCTTCCCATCCAGAAATCCCTTTAATGAATCTATTCGGAGGGGGAGGTGTGGAAGGCTACCTTTTTCAATTCTTTATCTCCAAAACCCCTAATTCTTCCATATCGCTCGATGTCAGCGATCCAATCTTTAAATTCAGACTTATCCCCCTAAATCGGGCAACATTGTTTCTTACCCCCTGAAGATCAACATTGTTCAGAGTCGATGCAATTTTCTCTATGACTTCAAACAGACGCGCTTGTGTCTCAATTACATATTGTTTGATTTCTTGTTCAGTAGCCATGGCTGTAAAAAATACGTTAAGTCAACATACCTTATATAATATGAAAAACACTATAAATTCCACAATCTAAACCAGTCCAGGCTTTAGGCACCAAAAAAGGCACGTCTGAGGCAGCCACTGTAAAATACGATTACTAAGTGTTAATGTAAAAATTAAATATGAACCTCACTAAGTGTATCGCTCTCCGGAGACCAAAACTCCATCTCAATTTAACCCTGGTTCTTTATAATACTGAAAACAAATAATAACAAAGTCCGCTGTTTTAAATTTAATGATTATAATTAACTTCTTTTCATTCATGGAATTGGTAAATTGGACAGAAAGGGTACGAAACTTGCATCTTCGATCTCCAACAAAGCTTGAAAAGAACTGCACCAGCTGAATGTTTGACGGCGGGTGCGGCTAGCCAACAGGGGATGCTTACTCCTCCCGGGCACCTGATCCCACCTCTAGCTTGCTAGGGGTCCGTCGATGCTCAACATAGTGCTCTATTGTGAGTGCTGTTGAGATTATCGTCAGGATCTTCTTTAACTCATTTGTGTCACACTTATGCCCTTTGCCGTGTGGAGCTCGTAAAAAAAGTTCCCCGCGAGGGGTTTGACAGTAAGTGTTTTGAATATACTTCCCTGACATTGTCGCCATAGCACTTTCTATATAGACATAACGTCAGTCAGTGCATGAATTTTATATATTTTCATTTCCATGCTTCATTTACATCGACGGCGGGTGCGGCTAGCCAACAGGGGATGCTTACTCCTCCCGGGCACCTGATCCCACCTCTAGCTTGCTAGGGGTCCGTCGATGCTCAACATAGTGCTCTATTGTGAGTGCTGTTGAGATTATCGTCAGGATCTTCTTTAACTCATTTGTGTCACACTTATGCCCTTTGCCGTGTGGAGCTCGTAAAAAAAGTTCCCCGCGAGGGGTTTGACAGTAAGTGTTTTGAATATACTTCCCTGACATTGTCGCCATAGCACTTTCTATATAGACATAACGTCAGTCAGTGCATGAATTTTATATATTTTCATTTCCATGCTTCATTAACATCGACGGCGGGTGCGGCTAGCCAACAGGGGATGCTTACTCCTCCCGGGCACCTGATCCCACCTCTAGCTTGCTAGGGGTCCGTCGATGCTCAACATAGTGCTCTATTGTGAGTGCTGTTGAGATTATCGTCAGGATCTTCTTTAACTCATTTGACGTCTTCAAATTATTGGCATCACTTTAGAGTAGATAAATTTATAGCATGGAGCAGACATGCACGTTTCGGGTGTTTAACGGGAATTATTTTCGGGAATAATATGGATAATAATAATCACAATTCAAGGCGCTCGCATGTCTTCAATGAAAAGTTGGGATTGGACTCTTATCTTTTATAATATGAAAAACACTATAAAATCCACAATCTAAACCAGTCCAGTCTTTGGAGTAGATAAATTTACAGCATGCGAGCATGCGAAATATACAACATTGCGAGTATGTATGTTCAGTCTCCACGTGCATGTCTATAGCAGGTTGACATGGTCTGTATTGATAATTTGGACATCCCGTCAGTGGCGTAATAAGGATGGTATACACGGAGACGTAATTTATATGTTATAATTTTTTGCCGTGTGGAGCTCGTATAAAAGTTCCCCGCGAGGGGTTTGACAGTAAGTGTTTTGAATAAACTTCCCTGACATTGTCGCCATAGCACTTTCTGTATAGACATAACGTCAGACAGTGCATGAAGTTTTTATATTTTCATTTTTATACCTCATAAACATCGACGGCGGGTGCGGCTAGCCAACAGGGGATGCTTACTCCTCCCGGGCACCTGGTCCCACCTCTAGCTTGCTAGGGGTCCGTCGATGTGTAATTTTGCGCTCTATTGTGAGTGCTGTTGAGATTATCGTCAGGATCTTTTTTAACTCATTTGTGTCACACTTATGCCCTTTGCCGTGTGGAGCTCGTAAAAAAGTTCCCCGCGAGGGGTTTGAAAGTAAGTGTTTTGAATATACTTCCCTGACATTGTCGCCATAGCACTTTCTATATAGACATAACGTCAGACAGTGCATGAAGTTTTTATATTTTCATTTCTATACCTCATAAACATCGACGGCGGGTGCGGCTAGCCAACAGGGGATGCTTACTCCTCCCGGGCACCTGGTCCCACCTCTAGCTTGCTAGGAGTCCGTCGATGTTTAATTTTGCGCTCTATTGTGAGTGCTGTTGAGATTATCGTCAGGATCTTTTTTAACTCATTTATACACACACAGACCATACTTTTCAGACAATTTTTTGTCTCTGGATCTGAAATGTCAGTCATATCCGTTGTGATAGTGGCGTGACATCATCCTTATCATTAAAACGATTTACACGTACCGATCCGCCCAGAAATAGGTAGAACAAAAGAAAGATTCTAATGTTCCTTGTAAGTGTTTTGAATATTTTCCCTGATATGGTCGCCATGGTACAATCTATATAGATGAAACCACAGACAGTGCATGTATTCTTTATACATGTATATTGTTTTCATTTTCGTGCATGACATCGACGGCGGGTGCGGCTAGCCAACAGGGGATGCTTACTCCTCCCGGACACCTGATCCCACCTCTAGCTGTTTAGTACCCGAAACGTGCATTTCTGGTCCATGCTGTAAATTTATCAGGTTTTAAATGATGCTATTGAATTTAAAGAGGTTTAACATTGCTAGGGGTCCGTCGATGCTCAACATTGTGCTCTCTATTGTGTGTGCTTTTGAAATTATCGTCAGGATCTTCTTCAACTCATTTGGGTAATTCACTAGAATTTCGATTGTATGCGATTCATTTATGAATTATTTACATGATATATATTAGAAAATCGAGATAGTCTTGTGAATTATTGGTGAGAAATTTCAAATGTGCAACATTTCAGAGATCCACATCTAGATCCCTCTCTATTTTGATATCGCTACTAGTCCCTCCGCTTGTAAATTGAAGATACCTTCCATTTTGAGAGAGTATGATCGAATGTTAAACGTGTTCAAATTTAATAGCATCATTTCAGAACTGATAAATTGGCAACATGGACCAGACATGCACATTTCGGGTACTTAACCCTCGTCAGTGATCCTCAATCTAAACAGTGTAATATAGCCAAATAGTGTGAAAGTTATTATGTCTAAAATGTACCGAAAGACGAAGCAGGATGGTTGGGATATGATGCTACAGGACCCCCTTTTTAGAAATTTTAAGTAATTTTGATTACAGAAATTTTAGAATGCGTTGAAGAAACGATCAACTGAAATTGATCGAACTTGGCTACATGTGCCCTCGGGGACTGCTGGTCCACCAGCAGTGACACTGACCAAGTGGTACAAATGTTAAACATCTTCAAATTGAATAGCATCATTTAAAAACAGATAAGTTGGCAACATGGACCAGACATGCACATTTCGGGTACTTAACCCTTGCCAGTGATCCTCAAATCTAAACAATATAGTATGCCCAAAAAAATGAAAATTATTATGTCCAAAAACGTACAAAAAGACGTAGCAGGATGGGTCGGATATGATGCTACAGGACCCACATTTTAGAAATTTCTAGAAATTTTGATAACAAATTTTAGAATGTGCTGAAGGAACGATCAACCGAAATTGATCGAACTTGGCTACATATGCCCTCGGAGGTTTCTGGTCCACCAGCAGTGACACTTACCGAGTGGTACAAATGTTGATCTTTGTCATGGATTCATTATCAATATTTTTGTTATCTAGTTCAACATTAAATCTATGTTATATGTTTAGTACAGACAGTAAAAGCTGTTGCCATTGTGATGATGACATATTTACAAAGGATAAACTTACGTTCTCTATATGTACCATGTCAACAGACAGACCCAGTCCTCTGTCACCCAGGGTCACCTCCGTTAGCGATAAAACACATAATGACGTCATGTCTGTCAACAGTGGAGGACATACATCATCATCAACGTCAGTATTTATTTTTACATACCATAGGTATAAAGTTTTAGGTGATGGTATACAAATAGGGGTCACTGACCTATCAGTGTTATAACCATAAATACAGACCTTGTCAAGTATTCTTATTTTGTGTTTGTTACACAGAAAGTTATTAAGTTCTGTGTGTGTTATACTACGTTCTCCGTCAGTAAGTACATTATATAAGCACAGGGACCTTATGTCTACTACATGGTGATCAGACAAGAGTTCCCTAGTCCCCCTCACTGTCTCTATGTCACTGTCATCATACAGATAAACATTTGATACATGGAACGTCACTGGACTGTGTCCTGTAACTCCCTGTGCCAACTTACATGAAGTTTGTACAGTTCTCTCAGTGTGATGTTACCTCACACAGGTGTCACACTAACACCGATATTACACTACTAAATCTACCAGATCTTTGTGTCACTGTCTGTCACACTTACAACACGCTGTGATATAACACAACCCAGGGACGGACACACACCACATATAAACATAATAATAATAAACAACTCCATGATGACCTGGACACTGGACAGATGTTTACAGAATGAGTCAACTACCTCTTTGTAGATTACAGCCAGGAATTGTTGTATTGATTTATGAAAGAAATGAACACTTACATTTTTTGTTGTAAGACTGTGTGCTTTCTTCCGACTGATCAATCCAACATCTAGTGCAAATTGTAATTCTCTCACACCTATTTCTTTTCTAATTTCTTTTCTGAAACATTAATTTTTTCGTAGATATCAGACCTTCATATGCTACTTTTCCCAATTTTGACGGAACGGATCTACAATTTTCAATGTTATCATAGACAGACAAAATTTGAGGTTATTCAAAATTTTCTGTTTTGTCATGTTTTATTTCAATTTTATGTTTTTTATTTGCCCTTTCTATTAACATATTTAACATCTCAGCATAGAAGCTAGTCATACTGTCCCCCATCTTTTGCCCGCCATACCATATCTGAACACATACTACAGCTAACAAAGGAATCTGCATGAAAGATTACACTTTCATTTCCTAAATATTTCAGTACTTTTTCATGCACATCTACATATTTTGGTGAGTTCTCTTTCAACTTATAATGATTTGCAAGTACATTCTCAATAATATTTTTCATCCAAGTCCTACTTAAACCATATGTTTCTATAACTCTGTAACTGTGTTGTGGTTTCTTTAACAATAACGGAAACACCCATGGTCGCATTGTTATGGAGCACGTCACAGGACCTGACACGTCAATCCTTGGCATCCTATTTTTACTTTTCGAGAACCATTCATCTAGTCAATCCAAGATGATAAGACTTTTATATTCGTCTGATGATAATACATGACGTGTGGCATCATGGCAGCTTTTGTCATTCTCAAACGCATCCTTGCATATCATGTCTAGAACTGAAACTAGATTTGGATAATTAATATTGCGAACCTTCATCAGAAATACAAAGTCAAATTTCTTCAGTTCCTGTTCCCACTTATCAAAATCTTTCTCTCCGGTTCTTTCCTTTCTTTTATCATAACACCATTTTCGTTATAGCCATACACAGTAAGTGGTTTCCATCTGGCTTTTTAATATTTTTGGTTTTAAATAAATGTAAAATCTGTCATTTTGTCAAAAATGCAATATTGCAAAAATATGACATTTTTTAACTTAAATGACAAATATGGATAATGACCATATCCCTGTATTCAGCACAAAATTTCTCTTTCTCCGTAAAATTAATTTTCCCCAATTTTCAAAAAAATGGATACTTCATGACATACCCTTTCCACGTTTGGAGTATTTAATTTGAATTATAAAGATAAATGATTCATTCAATTAATGTAAGTGATGTATATATTGCAACAAAATCTTGCAAAGAAAGGCTTGTTGCTAAGGAAATTTGAAAATGTCATTTTCCATAGCAACTTTAATGTAAACGCCATAGAATTTGAAATAAGTATTTTTGGTACTAAAATAAATAATTGTGTCAAGTTTCATTGAAATCCTAGTACCCAAGTGCATTATTTTTACGTGGACTGGCTGTTCAAATCCAATATGACCGATAAACTTTTGTCCATTCCCCTTAACCTGAATGTCTAGTAATAGTGACCTCTATAAGTGATGAGATGAAAAAGCAAACGTACTAAGTGATTTTTTCCCGATGTGGTATAACAGCCTGCATTGTCTGGAAAAAAGGTCTTGTGATTTTATGGTTTTCATTTTTCTTGAGATTTTGAATATTGTTTCCTGACATTGTGGCCAAAGCACTTTCTATAAAGACAGCACCTCCGACAATTCATGTATTGAATAAACATCGACGGCGAGTGCGGCTAGCCAACAAGGGATGCTTACTCCTCCCGGGCACCTTTTCCCACCTCTAGGTTGCTGGGGGGTCCGTCGATGCTCAATTTGGTGCTCTATTGTCAGTGCTGTTGAGATTATCGTCAGGATCTTCTTTTAACTCATTTAGTGAAATGCAAAAAGAACAAAAAGGCCTTTTCAAAACAATTTTGGTAAAAATCAGTTGAGGCCTGAACAGGTCACCGGTTATTTAAATCGAAAGTCCGAAAAAGACTAAAGTTACTACGTGTGAGGCACCCACTGCTAAATATGTAAGTGCATGTTTATTAATTCAATATCAACCTCAATAAATGTGTCGCTGTTCAACGACCAATTCCCAGTCTTAGATTCAACCCTGGTTCTAATATATAAATAATAAATGATAACAATGTCCGCTGGTTTAAATTAAGTGGTTAAAATTGATATCTTTTCTATCTCTGTTTAAATCTGTATTTATTAAAATTCAAGTGCATCAATTCAAGTTATATATAAGGTAAAGAAAAAGGAATGATCTCCAGCATGACCACCCTAAGGTAAGTAATATAAATTAAAACAAACCTGAAAAGTTAAGATGATTAAAATTTCGATCTCAACATTCCTTTAAATTTAGAAATGATAATTCTTTTAAATAAACGTCCAAAGAAATCCAGTCACTCTTAAATGAAATAAGAATCTAGTAAACATATTATTTTACTAGACATTCAGGTTATTATATATAATTGTATAATTTTAATATATACACCAAGCAGCCTATAACATATATAAACAAATATATAGACAAGGAATGAAAGAAACGCTTTCGGCAATTGTTTATCTTGCACATACGAATGGATTGCATTGTCTCTCCCATAAAAATAAATGTTCTAAAATAGTTTTGTAAGATGTTGTCTAAAATAAGTTTGATGATTGGTTCATCACTGAGCAGCATCCGGAGTGATGACCGCAATGTCCTCCTGGAGGTTGTGGCGACATACCCTATATTTCAGTTGTCCTGTCAACAACAACAACCTAGCTAGGATAGGTGGGCAATGAAAGATCCTGCTCACCGCCTGCTCCATTTTACGTAAGTATTTTACTATGGAGGGCACCAAGCAATGCTTTTCACTATCTGGGCACCAACATTGAAGAAACAACACCATTGCTTCAATTTCCATGATTGTTTTATCAGCTGTTTGCCTGACTCGTCCTCAGGTTTTTGTATGGAACTCGTTATCCGTAATATTAATGACAAATTTTATAATTTATTTTAAGGGGTTTATTTGGTTGCGAGCTTATTTGATGGTATCCGTTTACGTAGACCCACTGTCATTCCTCCACTGCATTAAAGCAGTGAGTACCGCCTTTCGGATATCGTTGCGTCAAGCCCTTCAAAATTAATCTTACTGGTGAAACCTTCCAGAAGAAGCACTTCTTCTAACCTCCAAATGCTATATTTTATCACAATTAAGTTCCTAGCTCATTGGTTCTTCCTTGTTGGACGAAAGATTGTTCGCGAGGCTCACTACGGAAAGTGGATAAACGCGTTTTGACAATTTATCAAGCAAATATTTAAAAGTTGATACCATCCAATAAATTTCTCTTAGTCGTAAATTTTGGTATAAGTTATAGGATAGTCAGTGCATGCAATAAAACTTTATAGACAAAACAAGTTTTAGGTGGACCACTCCCCATGCTTATGTTTTCCATGACGCCGTGACGCTCTCCATAGGCTCAATGTTTAAATCCGCGACGTTTTGCTAAAATTGAACATTAATTCATTTATCCTTTGCAATATGATTGCATAAACCTTTGGCCATGTAATGTATTCCAAAGTTTACGACTAAGTAATATATTTTGTTTGTGTCTCTTGTTGCGTGTGTCTTCTGTGTGTTATTACTTTGGGTGTTTTGTTGTGTTGTATAATGATTTTGTCGTATAATGGTTTTGTCGTATAACGGTTTTGTCGATTAATGGTTTTGTGGTAAAATGGTTGTGTCGTATAATGGTTTTGTCGTAAAATGAAATGGTTTTGTTGTATAATGGTTTTGTCGTATACTGGTTTTGTCGTATAATGGTTTTATCGCATAATGGTTTTGTCGTGTAATGGTTTTGTCGTATAATGGTTTTGTCGTATAATGGTCTTGTCGTATAATGGTTTTGTTGTATAATGTCTTGTTTGATTTTAATCAAATTTCATCTTTCAACTCTTTCCTTTAACCTTATAAATATATCAAAAATCCACCGATGCCAAATGATTACATATCGAGATATAGACAGATAAAATATGTATTAAAGATCACCTTAACGAAAAAACGACGTTTTAGACGTTTTTCACGCACCAAAATCTTCTGTAAGAGAAATTTGACTTTTTTTCAAATTTCATCTTTTAACTCTTTGCTTTAATCTTATAAATATATCAAAAATCTACCGATGCCAAATAATTAAGTATCGAGATATAGACAGTTAAAATATGCATTAAAAATCAGCTTAACGAGAAAACGACGTTTTCGACGTTTTTCACGCAACGATATCTTTTGTAAGAGAAATTTGATTTTTTTTTAAATTTCAACTTTTAACTCTCTGCTTTAATCTTATAAACATCTCAAAAATCCATCGATGCCAAATAATAATGTATCGAGATATAGACAGTTAAAATATGCATCAAAGTGAATTTTTGCGTCGTAAAAATGCGAACGAAAAATAGACGTAAATAGCTTTTTTATCTATAAAAACCTGTCAGATGAGTTTGAACATACTGCTAAAACATACATGTACATGTACTAAATACAGAAATACAGTTTTATTCAAAAATACAAACAAATGAGTGTAAACTTCATAGAAAGTAAGAAATACATGCCATGAAATGTCTATTTCAAAGATCAACATATAGCTGTAATTGTCTCCGTGACGTCTTGGGGATTTTTTTAAAATATCAATAATTATGATTAAAAAAAACCAAACAAACAAATAATAACATAACTTGCAACAATGACCCCGAAGTATGACAGGAGTAGATTTGACACATACGTCCACTCTTTTGAGAAGGGGGTGGTCTCTTTTCGTTATCACTGAATTATACAGTTAGATCTTTATATACATACATGTATGATAATAATATATTAAGGCGAACGACATCGTTTGCGTCACGGGTCGTTGAATGTTCTTGAAACTCACTAACAACGTGCGTATCTTGCTTCTTGGTGAATCCGTGGAACGCACTGAACGAGACCGCACGCAGCGAGAGTTCTGCATGTTTTTTTGTGACTAAACCCAAATCCGTATGAAGGCGAACCGATACATGTAACGGTTGACTTCTTTTCAAATGTATTTTGATATGTCATATTGTCCACCTTGATAATCATTTATATATGTATTGTATATATAATTTTGCTGATGTGTCAGTTGGCATAAAGTAATAAATGAACTTGAGCTTGAACGCACCAACCGAATACGGATACGCATACATGTGCGGCGAGTTATGACCACAGCTGATTTGATCATGTCCTTTTTAACTTTAACTCATTTTCACACGCAGGTCAAGGTCAAACTCTTTGTTAAAAATTGTGTAATCGATAGTTTGGAATAAAATTAATATGAAAAATGTTATCGTAGAAAATTATTGAAAACTTTCAGCAATTCTAAAATTGAAGTGAGGAAATGGTGCGAGGAAGCGAAGAAATTTTCTCTTCTTTTTTTTTTTTCGCTTCTCCGTATCATTCCTCCTAGCTCATCATTATTTTGTTTCTTCACATCATTTCGTTTCGTTTCATATTCAGAACACAAACTAACAATGTAAGAATTACGCTTTTGAAATTATATATTTGTCTGATCTTATAGATATAACCTCAGACAGTGTTATGCATGTATTTTATATATGATTTTTATTTTCGTGCATGAACATCGACGGCGGGTGCGGCTAGCCAACAGGGGATGCTTACTCCTCCCGGGCACCTGGTCCCACCTCTAGCTTGCTAGGGGTCCGTCGATGCTCAATTTGGTGCTCTGTTGTGAGTGCTGTTGAGATTATCGTCAGGATCATCTTTAACTCATTTGTGTCACACTTATGCCCTTTGCCGTGTGGAGCTCGTAAAAAAGTTCCCCGCGAGGGGTTTGACAGTAAGTGTTTTGAATTTTTACCCTGACATGGTCGCCATAGCACTTTCTATATAGATATAACCTCAGACAGTGTTATGCATGTATTTTATATATGATTTTTATTTTCGTGCATGAACATCGACGGCGGGTGCGGCTAGCCAACAGGGGATGCTTACTCCTCCCGGGCACCTGGTCCCACCTCTAGCTTGCTAGGGGTCCGTCGATGCTCAATTTGGTGCTCTGTTGTGAGTGCTGTTGAGATTATCGTCAGGATCATCTTTAACTCATTTGAAAGGCGTATAATGTAGATATACGACCTTAGATTAGCCCAGGAGTTTTTTCTATTTCTTTCCTGTATATTTTTTTTTCGGAGGGGGGGGGGTCGTTGTATTTTTTTTTTTCGTGTCGTTTCGTTTTGGGTTTTGTTTTTACAATTTTTTTTTTAAAAGATGGAGTTCCATGAACTCTTTTTTTTTCTTTTCAATTAAAGTACTTTTTCTAGAACGAAGACCGCTCTGCTTTTGTACAAGATATATCAACACTTCGAACGAGAAATTATTTTGAATTAAAGTTATGAAGAAGATTAACTTTTATAAAAAAGAATCGAGATTGTATAAAAGAAAGTGATTATTCTAATAATTTACACGCATACGTACCGGAGGGGATGAATACGGAGCAAAAACAGCTTATACAAACGCAAGGATTTAGAGTGATTTTTTTCGGGGGAGGGGGGGGGGGGTCCGGAGAAGAATTCTTTTTCCAGTAAGATTTTTTTTAACGCGGGAAGGAGGAGTGGGTGGAGGTTAAGCAATATGACAGAGAGGTTGTCAGGGCCCCCGAAATTTGCCCCAAATTTTGACCTTGAATAAACAAACTTAATGCTTTTCTCATCAAAACCATAGATGACAAATATGGATAATGACCATATCCCTGTCTACAGTACAAAATCGATAATTCAGAAAATCAGAAACCGAAGGCATACAAAATCAGGACAAAACAGGAACCAAAGCAAACAAAAACAAAAACCTCCACCATATGAAAAGAAGCGAACTCCCGATATGAGAGTGATGACCGATTTGGTTGACTGCGCTGCTCTTTGACTTTGAGTTGAAATCAAGAACGAGACAGTCATATCAAACAATTTTTTTTCTTCTCCTTCTTGTTTTATGCATGAGAAATAACAGAATGTTCGAGGTTTTCTCGAAAAACAGGCATGGATATATACCGGTAATTAATTCATTGATATACTTTTTTTTATCAATCTTTTAAAGTTAAGTGAGGATCATTCGTGCAATCAAGTCGATTTTTTTCTCTGAAATACGAATTATAAATAGTTATGTTTACAGGAAAGATCAACCTGACATTATAAGAAAATATAGTTTATTTTATCAATTTAATTATCATTCAAGAGATCGTTTTCAAAGGGTTAGAATTTTTTAAACACACTTTCCTATGAAACAATGAATTTGGAAATTCAATGAAAAGAACAGAGAGTAGGCTGTAAAGAAAACTATTCTTTTCGATTTTCGATATTTTTAAAGAAAATACCACCGTCATGTCAACAATACACAGACATGACAATTTGTTCAGTAATATATAAAAGAGATCATAGAAGGGTATATTCAACGACCCGTTGTAGGAATTCTGATGAGACAAACCCAGCAGTGGCATAGTGATCCTTTTATGATGAACATTCAGAAATACAACGTCTTCAAATTCAATAGATGTGAGATTAAGTGTCCCTGCTTCAAGGAGAATCGAACCAGGAACCATTCCATAATTGGTTCGCCGCTCTAACCAGTACTTAGTTGAACACGGCACCGACAATTTTAGAGACTCCTTCTTTTAAATCAGATTATTTCAAAAGGTTTGGGATGGGTTAATCTACATGTAATCACATATAGAGACGAGGGAAAGCGATTTGCTATGCAATCTTGAGCTAAACTCTAAATCCTATACTCTAATGCGATAGTTTATAAATCCGTGTCAAGTTCTTATTTTATGGTCATTGTAACCTAGCCACGTGACCTCATCACTAAAAGTCCTCGTGACGTCATCACTAAAAGTCTGACTCGGTGGCATCGTTCCGGACTATTTCGAAAATCGTCTAAATTAATGATGGGGCTTATAAGGGAAATTGAAAAAGATCTGAAACGATTTTAATCATTTTTAGAATACATTTTGATGATTTTTTTCTAGATTATGATCAAACATGCTTATCCTTTGAACATTTTCCCATTAAATCTTTTTATCATATTTCGCAAAATAATGAATATTCTTGAAAGAATTTGCATATTTAGATACATTTGGCAGCAACATTTTTTTATATATTAAAGTATGATATGTTTACTTTATTATACTGAAATTTTGTGGGAAAATTTTCTCTCTTATAGATTTTATTCATGTTCAAAATAGGAACGCTTTTGTCAAATCCGAATAAAAGTCGTATTAGAGCGCCCCCTTGTGGCAAGTCAATTCGTATATCTTATCTTTGCGAGTACTATCATGAAGATAAATTGTGTAAGTATCTGATTTTATCAAGAAAAGAGTTATTGCATATCAAAATCAAATCTTATTCAACGATGAAAATAGGGCTATTTTAGTGTTGTTTTTGAGCCCTGTTGATGGCGTTATGCCATACAAACAAAATGGGCCCATTACTATAAAACGGGACATATATGAATTTTAAAATAATTTTTTTCTCGAATGTTTTTCATCATAGAATACAGAAATATTCATAAAAATGTAAAACTTTGACCACCCTTTTGGACTATTCTTACGATTTTGCATGGTTTTATGCGAGATTGGCTCTTAATTTTTTGCTCTATTGTGAGTGCTGTTGAGGTTATCGTCAGGATCTTCTCTAACACATTTGTCGTATAATGGTCTTGTCGTATAATAGTTTTGTCGTATAATGGTTTGTCGTTGTATCCCCTGGTTCTGTATGGTTTTCGTATGATATATACAGAACATATATTTGAATATTTACAATTCTTCCACGAAGGAAAACGATACCGTCAATATGTACCCGTTTGTCTTCTAGGAGGTGAACTTTGCATCAGTGAATTCCATGGTGTCTCTTATGCTGCTCTTTTTTCCGGAGGCAAGTAAACACGTTTTCACATTTGATTAGTTAAAAGTTCCTGTACATAAGCGATTGTTCTTTTATTTATATCATTCCTTCCCTCTGGCTTGAAGAACATATAAGGTTTAAACACAAATAATGATAACAAATAATGCTTTTATTCACATCCAATTAATCGCTTTTCTTACATTCTAAGTTTGAAATTTCAAATAAGTCATCTAGAGGATTTTTGTCAATAACTTCAAACTTAAGAAAATCACAACATTGTTTACAACCTTCTGTCCTGATGATATTTGAGGATTTCTCTACAGACTCATCACACGTACAGTAATAATTACTTTCTACTTTCTCTGATTTCCTTAATCAATTGTTTATGTAGTTCGTCTATGTTCGCTATAAAATCAATTTGTCTGTCTGACAAAGTTTGGATTTGTTCTTCTTCTGTAGAGGACTATTCCTCTTGAGGTATTCTATAGAAAAATCCATTTCTTCGAGTTCTCTCTTCAACAACTTTTACTGTAGCAAATGGTGTAGTTATCCGGATTACGTGTACACTACCCTCCAACCTTTCCGGTTACCAAAAGGTCTCGAAGAACACACAATTGTAGTATAAAAAACCTCCTCATTGTTAGATGACCACACAAGTAATTTTGAAAAGAGCACTCATCGTAAAATAATGTCCAAATTTGCATGTTCACATCCACGCATTTTTATTGGTCAATTGATCTTCAGAAATACACGTTCTTACATCCAATGAACAACATAAAATACCGGAAATGGCAGGAAATACATTCATCAGGTTCTTTTTATGTTGCTAAGATAGGCATGTGGATGATTCTTATGTCAAGTATACAAAATGTTTTGTTCACGGTAACCCTCAAATAGAAAGACAACATCTTAAGAAATGAAACATTTAGGATAATTTCAATGACATTCTGGTATACTTTGTTGTTTAAGCGTTTTTTTTTTTCAGTTGCTATGCGCCTGTTCAAAACTTTTTAGGTTCGTTAGACCATTCCTTGTCTTAATGTATCCGTTGTACAATTGAGTCATTTTACATAGCGTTTTGATCAAGATAAGGTAAGGTAATTTTTATGCCTGGTAAAGTACTATAACCTACATATTTTCTGAAAGGTAATGATGCCCTGACTACAGATATAAGATTCTTGAAAACAAAAGGGGAAAAACTCTTGTATAGAGAGAATAGACAATTGAAATGTTTCATCAGTTATTCCCCTTTGTTTTTTCTGGCCCCAAAATTATTATCTCTGCTCAGTGGACTTTATAATGATGATACCTTCTCTGTATGGAGTTCAGGCTAAGATATGGCGGTGCAGCTGAATATATAGGATCCACCATTTTGTAATAACGAGAATGTTGTATAATTACACGCTTTTTAAATCCCAATTCAAAGATGTTATCTTAATGCCATCCGTTCAGTCCTTCCTTGTTTGATCAAGGATTCGGTCCAAGAAGGGTGGAAAGATTACCAAGTCTCGAAATATAATTTTTGGTTTAAGACCTGACTTACATCCTTCCTCATATTTGGTAACTTTACTCCTCTCGTTTCAGGGACCAATTCTAACTAACTTTCGTCAAGTAAATGAAACGTTGACTGCACAGTCAATGGAATGTTATTGGGGATCTTCAGCTGTACTGTCAATTTCCATTCTGTAGGAAATATTGTTCTCAGACATCATCCTCTCTGCAGGAGCTGCAGGCTGTAGTTGGTGTTAGCAGAACATACAGGCTGTTACGGGTGTTAGCAGAACATGCAAGCTGTAACTGGTATTAGCAGAACATGCAGGCTACAACTGGTTTTAGCAAAACCTGCAGGCTGTAGCTGGTGTTAGCAGAACATGCAAGCTGTAACTTGTGTTAGCAGAGCATGCAGGCTGTAACTGGTTTTAGCAAAACCTGCAGGCTGTAGCTGGTGTTAGCAGAACACGCAGGCTGTAACTGGTGTTAGCAGAACATACAGGCTACAATTGGTGGTAGTAGAACATGCAGTCTGTAACTGGTATTAGAAGATTATGCAGGCTGTTATTTGAGATTATCGTCAGGATCTTCTTTAACTCATTTGTGTCACACTTATGCCTTTTGCCGTGTGGAGCTCGTAAAAAAGTTCCCCCCGAGGGGTTTGACAGTAAGTGTTTTTAATATATTTCCCTGACATTGTCGCCATAGCACTTTCGATATAGACATAACGTCAGAGAGTGCATGAATTTTATATATTTTCATTTCCATGCTTCATAAACATCGACGGCGGATGCGGCTAGCTAACAGGGGATGCTTACGCGGGTATGTTAAGGCGTCCCATGGAAATACCATCACCTTTATCGCACCTTTGTAATGGACACCTCTTTCCCTCAATAAAATATACTTTAATCAAAAGTATGATTATGTACTTTACAGAAGGAAAGTCAAGGGTCATTGGCGAGTTCTGCAGGTGTGATGAAAGTCACGTGATCGCTATTTATAGCACATGTACATAGTACGAAAAAGAAGCATCGAGCGCAAGTTGTTCCACTAATTTCTCAGTGAACTGATAATTTATGATGTGTAGAGAAATGTTCAAATTTCATATATCTAGCTACGACAAGTCGTGAATTCCATATATTTATGGATTAAATTAAGGATTTCTACGGCGCACCCTGGTTTTTGCGTTACATCATCAATGACTACGTCCCTGTATAGGTTTAATATGAAAAAAATCGAGTTGTCGTAGCAAGAACTAAATAGATAAATCATGGAAGATTCGATTTACACCAAACTTCTTTCAATTTATTTTGAGGAACAACTTGCGCTAATCTATTTTCTATGAGTACCCCTAAAAGTTCTCCTCCCGAGAACCATTTCAAACGTTCAAGTGATGCGCGATTGACAGGGGGAGATAATTTCTCAATAACGTTTCAGTACAGGTACATTTCAACGAAAATTCATATTCTTCGGTCTCAAAATCGGCAAGACTTTAATTTTTCTTGAAGAATTTGAAGTGTAGAGTGTCAACATTTATTATAATATGTTGGTGAAGACTTAAAGTAATGTGCAAATCCAATGGAAGTCATGATCCAATGCAGTAGATTCGACTCTTCATTAAAGAACCCTTTGTGCGCCCCTCTGCTTTTCTATATTGCAATATTTATCTGTGACAATGTTTTCAAGTTTCTATTGATTTTCATACAAATTCATAATTAAAGGTGCGGTGTCCCTTAAAATTAATTAATTTTACAAAATTTTATTATGCAAAATCTTTCTTTTCAAATCAAAGTTTGTAACATTCTCATTTGTATACAACTGAACAAATTCATAATTTGATTAAGCATCATTATAATTAAAGGTATGGTGTCCCTGAAAATTAATTAATTTTACAAAATTTTATTATGCAAAATCTTTCTTTTCAAATAAAAAAAAAATTGTAACATTCTCATTTGTATACATAAATTCAAATTTTCATGCGATTCTTACGCATACATTCGCAGTTATAACCGTTTGAAAACGTCATTTTTAATTTTGGGTGCGCAACTCGAATTCTTTTCACTAGCGCCACCTACAATATAATTGCGTTTTTACAACAAAGGTATATGGAGATTTAATTTTACAAAATCGACAATATTATGGTCGTTACTGCATATTTTTTAAATGAAACTTTTTATGGCTTCTTTTTTCCTCAATCTAGACCCTTCGAAATAAATTTTACGTTTTCAATGAAAAAAAAAAAAAAAAAAAAAATCAGGGACACTGTATCTTTAACAGTTCTAAAATTTTATCACTTTCTTTTTAGCTTTTATCACTATATAGCCACGTCTTTCTGATACATTTATACTATCCATTGATTTCAATTTTTTTCTTTCTGCTAGTCAGAATGCTTGGAGGAGGGGTCAGATGCAGCGTCGAGTCTTCTGAAATTATTTTTCGTCACCCAGGAAACCTTTTTATTTATTTTTTTATTTCCACTTTTAAATTATGCTGTTGATAATACAGGTCCGTAATTGTTCACGTGAGAGAGGGAGAGGGAGGGGGGGGGGGGTATTACTAGCTTACATATTTGTTGGTGGCGGGGGCGGTGCTGATAGCAAATATACGTTTTTTTAACAAGCTTTAAGAGGAGCATATTCATTTCGTAATTCCTTCATTTAATTACATGTTACATACGATAGAAATACAAGGGTTGGAAGGATTCTTATCGGGAAGAGGGGGGGGGGGGGGGGTGTTCAAGCCTGCCCAGGTAGGGTGATAAAGCCTGTTTATACATGTATGTTTAAGTTCAAGCCTACAAAATCATTTTCCCTCCGGAAGAAATATTTCAATCTACTGCTTATCGGGAAGATTAACACACACACACACACCAAAAAAAAAAAACAAACAAACAAACAAACAAACAAATTCGAGGAAAAAGATATGATCAGTATATATGTACCAATCTCGCATAATCATGACCGGCCATGCCCTTGACAATGGATGTTAGTGACGCGAAACTGCGATTACTTCTCCTCTCAGGAAAAAGCCGGAAAATACAATTTTATGCAAATGTGCAATGTTCAACGTCAGGGGCACCGAAAGGAGAAACCTCCACCCTGTCGAGATAAATCTATATTTACATGTATACTTAATTGAATCCTGTATCTCGCCATCATCGACAAAATTTTAACTTTGTCTGCCTATAATATTCTTTATTTTCTCACCATGTTTTTCGAATTCGTGAGAGGAGGGGGGGGGGTCCATCTTCAGCTTTGTATAAAATCATTCGGTCATTGTTTTTCCTCATTTTAAGATGAAATCCATGGTCATATTTAGACCAACAACCCAGTATTATATACATGTATTATAGGCTATATCACCCTGTATGTGCAGGCTTGAACCCCCCCCCCTTTCATAACTCCTTATTATTTAAATTTAGATCTGTACAATATTTAGATACAAAGGTCGGAAGATTTGCTATGATCAATTTCAATAAATTTTAAAATAAATGAATAAACAAAATAAATAAATAACTCAAGAGCTCTGTATTTATCAGGTGATAGACGTGAACTCCTTTGTACATGTACATTTAGAATGGCATCCTTTATCACAAGAATTGAATATCTCTGTGAAACCTATAATGCGTTAGAACTGTAACTTTGTGAGAGTAACATGTCAGTCTGGTCTTGTATAACAAAGTATCTTTGAGTAGACAGTGGTGTAGCTACAATGTATGCTAAAGCATCCACTTTTCCTCGAAAATTCCTCAATTCAGTAAAAATTTCCTCCCTCTGGAGGTTTTTTTTTGTGAGCTGCTGGAGGTAAATCTTTATTTGCATTCGACCTCCTTCATTGCCATTCGAATGTCCTCAGCTTCTGAACTCACTTTCCTTGTATCATGAAAGGATTCACTTAGATTTGCCCAAGCTACGCCACTGATAGAGCGGCTAGAGCCCATGTTTAAAATAAAACACCATGACATCCATATGTCTATAGACATCAGAAAGACTCAAAATGTAGGCTTTTATAGTTTAGGATTAAATATATCACAAATACATATATACTTCTCTACAATAAAAGATCTTTATTGACACATTTTTTAACATTTGACAGACACTTGACGTGACATCTTCTTGCTGGCATTCGGGTAAAGTTATATTTTCTTCCAAAGGCAAATTTCTGAAAATAGAAGAAAATTCAAATTTAGGTGAAGAAATAAGTTTTTTTTTGTATTAAAATGTAATTTCTTACAGAACCTTTTAGGGTTTGTCATTTGTTATTGTACTGTTAATTTAACTTCTTCACAAGTTAATTATTAGAACTTTAAAGAAAAGAAAACTGCACAAATAATGTAAACAGTTATAGATTTGTTCTGACAATATTCATAGATAGATCTAGATTTATATCAAATTTCAACTATGTATATATATATATATATATATGGGAAGATATTTTTACACTCAAGTCTCTAAGAAAATTATATATCATATATATACCTGGTCATTGAAAAGTTCTTTCAATTATGATTCTGGGCTAATGCAGCATTCAACACTGATCCAGTGCCAAAACATTTCTGTTTTGTTTTGTTTTGTTTTTTATGAGATGATTAAATATGTAATTTTCATCAGTCTGAAATACAAATGTATAAAAAATAAGTGTTATGAATTGTATAATACAAAGTAGTTTCATTGTTACATACTAAAACAGTAAACATGCATGTCCCACATCCACCCCACCCCACCCTCTTCCCCATATTTTTTCTACTCGTAAGTTTACCTTTGTCATGAATAAAATTGTATCTAAATTATATAATATATCGTAGCAGACACTGATGATATGGAAAATAAAGTAATAACAATAGCGCTACAACCATACTTTTTTCACAGCATTGCTGCAATAATTCGTACACGACACATGCATCATATGACACACGTGTACTCCGCCAGTACTGTAAACAAGGTACATAAAAAGAATGATTTCGTACCTTTTTAAATAGTTTTGTCTTTGATTACATATATGATTGAGTATATTAGGATATTTTCTTTGTGCAGCATCTCTGTTTTCATGTAATTTTAACAAATACATACCGTTTTCTCAATTTTTCTTATCACCCGCTTTGTAAACTGTCGGTTCGCACCTTCCATCGCTTCTCAAGCTTCTCAGTAACGCAGAGGTCCTTAACAACGCAAGGGGGTCACAAAGTGCACTCAATAGATTGGGGGTCTTCTCAAAGGTATATTGAATAGACGGAGTGTCAGCGATTGAGTAAGTACATGACTTTTTATAACTGATAACTTTCATCCTTTGAATTTACAAAATATCATAAAAATTAATTGAAATACTGTGTTGCTACCGTACTTGACGACACGGAGTCTATGACGTCAAATGACGTTACGCTATTTCGCGGCAAATTTTTAACGTAATATTCCATGGGACGCCTTAACATACCTGCGTACTCCTCCCGGGCACCTGGTCCCACCTCTACCTTGCTAGGGGTCCGTCGATGTAAAATTTTGTGCTCTATTGTGAGTGCTGTTGAGATTATCGTCAGGATCTTCTTTAACTCATTGGTGTTAGCAGAACATACAGGCTGTCATTGGTGTTAGCAGAACATGCAAGCTGTAACTGGTGTTAGCAGAATATGCAGGCTGTAATTGGTGTTAGCAGAACATGCAGACTGTACCTGGTGTTAGCAGATTATGCAGGCTGTTATTTGGTAACATGCAAGCTGTTATTTGGTAACATGCAAGCTGTTATTTGGTAACATGCAAGCATCGAACACTAGGCTTGGTACTTGACCAATCTACAGTCCTGTACAAGCACATACTTAAAACTTGTACATTGACTGACTGTGACGACGGGACTCCATGACGGGCCCTGTCCAATTCTCTTTAGAGAAGACAGGGCCCCGACCACCTGTCCTCTCTGAATGTCAGTCGGACTCCTCGGGTGATAACATACATGAGCTCGCGGCGGCACAGCACGGATTGTTTTACTTACGCCTTCTTTTTATATCCATTTACATATCCATCAATGTTGCATGGGCCCCTGCGTTTTGCTGTCTTGTTTGTGTGTGGTCATCTGACAGTGAGGAAGTTGCTTTACACAACACTTGTACGTTCTTCGAGACCTCTGGGTAATCGGAAAAGTGGGAGGGTTGTGCGCACGTAATCCTTTGTCCTCAGCAGATGACCGTCCTTAGTCGGAACAGAACATGCAGACTGTACCTGGTGTTAGCAGAATATGCAGACTGAACCTGGTGTTAGCAGGACATGCAGGCTGTAACTGGTGTTAGCAGATTATGCATGCTGTAAATGGTGTTAGAAATAGTCCTTTTTTCGGCCGGATTGCGAAGCAAAAACCGGTCTATGAAATATCGAAGTTCATTTGTCATTCGACTGTCCGTCTGTCAGTACGTCAACATTTTGGTTAAAGTGTTGCGTTTAAGTCCGTTGAGAAAAAACTGTTTGGAGGAGCAACTTGAAACTGGACATGGTGATAGACTATGATGAGACAAATCAAACACAGCAACAAATTTTGACCTAGTGACCTTGACCTTGGAGTTTGACTTACTTTTAAAAAACTTTAACCTTGGCCATAGCTTTTGAATGGTAAGTGATAGGGATTTCATATTTTACTTGTGTATTTCTTGTTACAAGGCCTTTCCATGGATACCAAAAATGTTTACTCTGTGACCTTGACCTTGGAGTTTGACCTACTTTTGAAAAACTTTTACCTTGGCCATAACTTTTGATTAGTAAATGATAGGGCTTTTATTTTTCACATATGTAGTCCTTGTCACAAGACCTCACCATGGATGACAAAAGTTTTGACCTTGTGACGTTGACCTTGGAGATTGACAAACTTTTAAAAGTAATAAATCTGGGCTATATCTCATGAACTATAGAGGCTATGGCTTTTGAATTTCACATGCAGAATCTTTGGTTCCTTTGCTTTGGTTCCTGTTTTATCCTGATTTTGTATGCCTTCGGTTTCTGATTTTCTGAATTATCGATTTTGTGCTGTAAACAGGGATATGGTCATTATCCATATTTGTCATTTATGACCAGACTTTTCATTTGATATCATGAGTTTTGACCTAATGACGTTGACATTGACCTCCTTTTGAACTATAAGAGGTAGGGTTTTGCTATTTCACATATAGATTCCTCATGCCCAGAACTTTCATTTGATATGACTTTTGACCTAGTGACCTTGACATTGACCTTTGACCTACTTTTGCATTATCAGAGGTAGGGCTTTGATATTTTACATATATATTTCTCATGACCAGAACTTTAATTTGATGTTTAATTGGCCTTGACATTGACCTTCTTTTAAATTATTAAAGGTAGGGTTTTGATATTTCACATGTAGATTTCTCATGACAAGACCTTTCATTTGATATCATTACTTTTGATCAAATGACCTTGACATTGACCTTTGACCTTCCTTTAAACTATAAGAGTTAATGTTTTAATATTTCACATATAGATTCCTTATGACGAGATCCTTCATTTGATATGACTTTTGACCTATTGACCTTGACATTGACATTTGACCTACTTTTCAATTATAAGAGGTATGATTTTGATATTTCAGTTTTTGAATCCTCATGACCACACCTTTCATTTGATATCATGACTTTTGATCAAATTACCTTGATATTGACCTTTGACCTACTTTTGAACTATTAATGGTAGGGCTTTGATATTTAAAATTTAGATTCCTTATGACCATAGCTTTTTTTCATTAAGCCATAGTATTTATGACTTTTGACCTTTCTGTCTGCGCGAAAATGTATACGTCATCTAATAGAAACACTTTGCAATCCGGTCTTACCACATTTAGCGGTTTATAGTTTTTTAGGGTGGAATATCCTTCGGAGCTTGAAGTCAAAGAAACCACAGAGACAAATAATTCAGCATCCTATTTGGACATAATGTTGTCCTACGACAATGATGGTCACATGAACACCTCACTCTATGACAAACGTGACGACTTCAATTTCAGCATTACAAACTTTCCTTTTCTGAGTAGCAACATCCCTTCATCGCCTGCTTATGGCGTGTTCATATCTAAGTTGATACGCTATGCCAGAGCAAGTACCAAATATACGGATTTTGTTCTGAGAGCTAGGCGTCTTTCAGATAAGCTTCTCAGTCAGGGATATGTTTGTGACCGACTAACATCGTCACTGAGGAAGTTCTACGGTCGATATGGGGAACTCGTCATACACTATGATGTTCCACTCTCAAGAATGGTGGATGATATTCTGTCATGGACCATTTGAACCATCCAACCAAAGATTGTACTCTATATCTTCCAAAATGGAAGTAACCGGATGTGACAGTTCTACCGAATTGAAGCGACGGGTGTTGCATGCAAGCAGGAGATGCTTACTCTTCCTGGGCACCTGGTCTCACTCCAATATCGGGAGTTCGCTTCTTTTCATATGGTGGAGGTTTTTGTTTGTTTGCTTTGGCTCCTGTTTTGTCCTGATTTTGTATGCCTTCGGTTTCTGATTTTTGAATTATCGATTTTGTGCTGTATACAGGGATATGGTCATTATCCATATTTGTCATTAGTCACATGAAATATGCATTTCTAGATACATATGAGTTAAAGAAGATCCTGACGGTAATCTCAACAGCACTCACAATAGAGCACCAAATTGAGCATCGACGGACCCCTAGCAAGCTAGAGGTGGGATCAGGTGCCCGGGAGGAGTAAGCATCCCCTGTTGGCCAGCCGCACCCGCCGTCGATGTTCATACACGAAAATGAAAATATATAAAATGCATGCGCTGTCTGAGGCCACATCTATATAGAAAGTGCTATGGCGACAATGTCAGGGAAAAATATTCAAAACACTTACTGTCAAACCCCTCGCGGGGAACTTTTTTACGAGCTCCACACGGCATGCATGGAATTGTCAACTTTCTGTACAATCATGTAGAAATACACATAAAGAAGGTAACGAGTCGGAGCACTCTGATTTCAACACTGATCTGCTGCTTTGAAGATTCTTTTTTGCTTGATGAATTTCATAAACATCGTCAAAGACGGCCTTAAACATAAATAATTCTACTGGAGAGAAATTACTCTCTTCTTGGTGTGGGAAGACTTGACGCCTTTGGATTATTACTGTTACTGCATGATATGTATGTGACGTTTATCGTTCACGACATATGCTGTAATGAATACACAAAGATGAATCATACAATGCTAGATACTGCTATCATAACAATTTATGTCTACAGTCTGTATGGCTGTTATCAGGATACATTTGTACACTCTGTATGACTGTTATCAGGATACATGTGTACAGTATGTATGATTGTTATCAGGAAACATGTGTACAGTATGTATGACTGTTATCAGGATACATGTGTACAGTCTGTATGACTGTTATCAGGATACATGTGTACAGTATGTTTGTCTGTTATCAGGATACATGTGTAAAGTCTGAATGACTGTTATCAGGATATATGTGTACAGTCTAAATGCCTGTTATAAGGATACATGTGTACAGTCTGTTTGACTGTTAGCAGGATTCATGTGTAAAGTCTGAATGACTGTTATCAGGATACATGTGTACAGTCTGTATGACTGTTATCAGGATACATGTGTGCAGTCTGTATGATTGTTATCAGGATACATGTGTACAGTCTGTATGGTTGTTATCAGGATACATGTGTACAGTCTGTATGACTGTTATCAGGATACATGTGTACAGTCTGTATGACTGTTAACAGGATACACGTGTGCAGTTTGTATGGCTGTCATCAGGATATATGTGTACAGTCTGTATGATTATTATCAGGATACATGTGTACAGTATGTATGATTGTTATCAGGAAACATGTGTACAGTATGTATGACTGTTATCAGGAAACTTGTGTACAGTCTGTATGACTGTTATCAGGATACATGTGTACAGTATGTATGACTGTTATCAGGATACTTGTGTACAGTCTGTATGATTATTATCAGGATACATGTGTACAGTATGTATGACTGTTATCAGGATACATGTGTACAGTCTGTATGACTGTTATCAGGATACATGTGTACAGTATGTATGACTGTTATCAGGATACATGTGTTCAGTCTGTATGATTATTATCAGGATACATGTGTACAGTCTGTTTGACAGTTATCAGGATACATGTGTACAGGGTGTATGATTGTTATCACGATACATGCGTCCAGTCTGTTTGATTATTATCAGGATACATGTGTACAGTCTGTATGACTGTTATCAGGATACTTGTGTACAGTCTGTATGACTGTTATCAGGATACATGTGTACAGTATGTATGATTGTTATCACGATACATGTGTACAGGCTGTATGATTATTATCAGGATACATGTGTACAGTCTGTTTGACAGTTATCAGGATACATGTGTACAGTCTGTATGATTGTTATCACGATACATGTGTACAGTCTGTATGATTGTTATCACGATACATGTGTACAGTCTGTATGATTGTTATCACGATACTTGTGTACAGTCTGTATGATTATTATCAGGATACATGTGTTCAGTCTGTATGACTGTTATAAGGATACTTGTGTACAGTCTGTATGACTGTTATCAGGATACATGTGTACAGTATGTATGATTGTTATCAGGATACATGTGTACAGTCTGTATGATTGTTATCACGATACATGTGTACAGTCTGTATGATTATTATCAGGATACATGTGTACAGTCTGTATGACTGTTATCGGGATACCTGTGTTCTGTCTGTATAATTGTTATCAGGGTACATGTGTACAGTCTGTATAGTTGTTATTAGGATACATGTGTACAGTCTGAATGACTGTTATCAGGATATATGTGTACAGTCTGTATGACTGTTATCAGGATACACGTGTACAGTCTGAATGACTGTTATCAGGATACATGTGTACAGTCTGAATGACTGTTATCAGGATACATGTGTACAGTCTGTATGACTGTTATCAGGATACATGTGTACAGTCTGTATGACTGTTATCAGGATACATGTGTACAGTCTGTATGGCTGTTATCAGGATACATGTGTACAGTCTGTTTGACTGTTATCAGGATACCTGTGTTCTGTCTGTATGACTGTTATCAGGATACTTTTGTACAGTCTGTATGACTGTTATCAGGATACATGTGTACAGTCTGTATGACTGTTATCAGGATACATGTGTACAGTCTGTATGGCTGTTATCAGGATACATGTGTACAGTCTGTTTGACTGTTATCAGGATACCTGTGTTCTGTCTGTATGACTGTTATCAGGATACTTTTGTACAGTCTGTATGACTGTTATCAGGATACATGTGTACAGTCTGTATGACTGTTATCAGGATACATGTGTACAGTCTGTATGGCTGTTATCAGGATACATGTGTACAGTCTGTATGGCTGTTATCAGGATACATGTGTACAGTCTGTTTGACTGTTATCAGGATACCTGTGTTCTGTCTGTATGACTGTTATCAGGATACTTTTGTACAGTCTGTATGATTGTTATCAGGATACATGTGTACAGTCTGTATGACTGTTATCAGGATACATGTGTACAGTCTGTATGACTGTTATCAGGATACATGTGTACAGTCTGTATGACTGTTATCAGGATACATGTGTACAGTCTGTATGACTGTTATCAGGATACATGTGTACAGTCTGTATGACTGTTATCAGGATACATGTGTACAGTATGTTTGTCTGTTATCAGGATACATGTGTAAAGTCTGAATGACTGTTATCAGGATATATGTGTACAGTCTAAATGCCTGTTATAAGGATACATGTGTACAGTCTGTTTGACTGTTAGCAGGATTCATGTGTAAAGTCTGAATGACTGTTATCAGGATACATGTGTAAAGTCTGAATGACTGTTATCAGGATATATGTGTACAGTCTAAATGCCTGTTATAAGGATACATGTGTACAGTCTCTATGATTATTATCAGGATACATGTGTACAGTCTGTATGACTGTTATCAGGATACCTGTGTTCTGTCTGTATGATTGTTATCAGGATACTTGTGTACACTCTGTAGTGATGTTATCAGGATACATGTGTATAGTCTGTATGGCTGTTATCAGGATACATTTGTACAGTCTGTATAGTTGTTATCAGGATACATGTGTACAGTCTGTATGACTGTTATCACGATACATGTGTACTCTCTGTATGATTGCTATCAGGAAACATGTGTACAGTCTGTATGACTGTTATCAGGATACATGTGTACAGTCTGTATGACTGTTATTAGGATACATGTGTAAAGTATGTATGACTGTTATGAGGATATATATGTACAGTATTTATGGTTGTTATCAGGATATTTGTACTGTTTTATGACTGTTATCAGGATACATGTGTTCAGTCTGTATGGTTGTTATCAGTATACATGTGTACAGTCAGTATGATTGTTATAAGAAAACATGTGTACAGTATGTATGGTTGTTATCAAGAAACATGTGTACTGTCTGTGTGACTGTTATCAGTATACATGTGTAAAGTCTGGATGACCGTTATCAGGATACATGTGTCCAGTTTTTAAGGCAATTATCAGGATACATGTGTACATGTGGACAGTCTGTATGACTGTTATCAAGATACATGTGTACTGTCTATATGGCTGTTATCAGGATACATGTGAACAGATTGAAAAGGGTTTTCCTAAATTACTTAACTTTACAAAGTGAATGAGGTTCCACAAAATGTAAAATAAAAGGTGATCTAGCGAATCATTTATGTTTTCCTTTGTGTTCAATTGCCATCTATAAGATACATTTATTTATGTTTTACAACATATGGACATTTCGCCAAAAAGTTTGGACTCTGATCAGTCAAGATGTACGGTGACCTAACACACTTGGAATCTGGCAGATTCAAATTCTTTGGGACCAATAACATGCTGTTATTTAAACCGAGATATCTGAGATAAATTTCGGTTGATCTTAGCTCTCGACAGCCATGTTTTGTTGACTGGTCTGCTGGGAAAATAATAAAGATTTTGAGATCACCTTGAATACTTTCTTCCTACAAGGTTTCGTGAATTTTGCATGATTGTTGGAGTCGATAGAGAAGTTAAACATGCATTAATCAATAGAAACATGTCAACTTAATGTTATGATGAAACGACTCATGTATATATATAGACTTGATTGTGAAGAGGACCTTGAGATTTGTCAAGCAATCAGATAATCAAAAACAGGAACACGTTTACTTCGGAATTTCTCTATCCATTTATTAACAATTTTAGAAATCAAGATAAAAGCTCAATAGAAATCAGCATCGAATTGACAAAGGAGTTAAAGAAGATCCTGACGGTCACACTAAATTGTCTCAAATTTCTTTCGTATTACGAGATATTTTAAATGTATACTTAAACACATACTGTAAGGTTGTTATCTTACTGTCTATATTAACAACGTATTTGCCTTAAAAAATGATTTCATAAAAGTGCATAATAGCATATGGTTAGAAACACACAGCAGGTACATTCAACTTATATGTAATGCGCGATAGCGTATTCCATACGATGAATGAACTTGCTATATTTTGCAAATCTGTTACATGTACAAAACACAAATTATCACATCGATTCTATATATATGCACCACCATTGTTGGTATCATTCTTGCTTTGTGAAATTGCGTTTTTCGCGGTGAAAATATGAGGTTTAAATTAATGTCACTGAAGAATCAATTTGCCGTCGCGGCATCTTTCTGAAGCTTATGTATTCTTACGCCAGGAGCGTTTATTTACATAATGTAACACGATCATATATATTTTTGAATAAAATAATCATTAGGTGATGTCGTGAACATACATAACATTGTGATTATGTCATTACAACGAGCTGGTTATGCTCCGCATGTTTTGGGAATAAATGTTACATAAAAAAATCCAGATTAAACAACTTGAGACTTTAAACTTTAATTCAATTAGTATCTACGGAAACGTATATCTTAAAAAGATATGTCTTTCAGTATATTAATTTTGTAATCTTATTGGCACAATATAAAACAATCATCATTCTCTAATTATCTCTTTTAATTTATCTGCTAATCGAAAAAAGTGTGCTTCGTTTTTCATGTGTTTTTAATTTTAAGATAAGGATGGACACTAAACAGAAATAAAAATTGCAACGGCCTAAAGACACTAATAACTCGTTGTACAACATTATCGTACAAAGAAACGCACAGATACGTGAAACATGAACTCATAATTAAACAAAGATGAGGGAATATAAGCAGTTTACCACATCGTACATGCAACAAAACTAATATATATTTGAACTAAAGCTCATTCAAATGAAAATTTCGTATGATAGTGATTAGTATAAAGTTTTATGACAAAAATAAATACATAATGACATAGCATAATAATCGTAAAAAATATATGTATTTGAATCATCATCAAAAGCCTGCTTTATAAAATAATTTAAAACTTTATATTATATCTAATTAACTCATACTTAACATTCATTGAACAAAAATGTCATCTTTTATTCCTGTGTTCCGCCTTTGACTGGAACATAACTCTTCTCATCTTTTCAATATATAAATGCAATTCATTAGAAAAGATGTTGAAAGTCAAATTGAGATAAGTTTCCGAATGCCTTGCGAGAATCAGAATGGTACTGTTAATTATATGACGCCATCAGGAACCAGAATGGTACTGTAAATAATACGACACCACCAGGAACCAGAATGGTACTGTTAATTATATGACGTTATCAGGAACCAGAATAGTACTGTTAATTATATGACGCCATCAGGAACACGAATAGTACTGTTAATTATATGACGCCATCAGGAACCAGAATGGTACTGTTAATTATATGACGCCATCAGGACCCAGAATGGTACTGTTAAGTATATGACGCCATCAGGAACCAGAATGGTACTGTTAATTATATGACGCCATCAGGACATAGAATGGTACTGTTAATTATATGACGCCATCAGGACCCAGAATGGTACTGTTAATTATATAACGCTATCAGGAACCAGAATGGTACTGTTAATTATATGACGCCATCAGGACCCAGAATGGTACTGTTAATTATATGACGCCATCAGGAATCAGAATGGTCATTATCCATATTTGTCATGGTACTGTTAATTATATAACGCCATTAGGAACTAGAATGGTACTGTTGATAATATAACGCCATTAGGAACCAGAATGGTACTGTGAATTATATGACGCTATCAGGAAATCAACGCATATTTTAGAAAAAATCACCGAATTCAGAAAGTTTGTAGAATCAAGGACAGAAATTTGAGATAAATTGATCTGGCGTCCAAGTGCTCAGTTCCTCCTTAGAATGAATTTTCCAAATGAAGAAAAAGAAAACTTGACATATAGAGTAAAACATGTCAGAAGAGAACATCGCTCGCCATGAGAAATAAAATTATGAATAGTAAATGTTTAACATGTTTAAATGAGATATAGCCCATGTATAAGTGAGTTAAAGAAGATCCTGACGATAATCTCAACAGCACTCACAATAGAGCACAAAACTGAGCATCGACGGACTCCTAGTAAGCCAGAGGTGGGACCTGGTGCCAGGGAGGAGTAAGCATCCCCTGTTTGGCTAGCCGCATTATAAGTTTTGTTCCAACAACTGACGACGCCGACACTAGGGTTCTGACATTAGCTTCCCGGATATTTATCACAGGGACGAAGCCGACACTAGGGTTCTGACATTAGCTTCCCGGATATTTATCACAGCTCTCTAATCGACATTTTACATGTTCGCGGACTTCGCATTTACAATTCGAAAATTGCTTTCCGAAGGGACTGTTTCATAAGAGTATATTGTTGATGTTATCTCAATTAATTTGAAATACTGTTTAGAATTTATTTGTTTTCATATAAAAATTTGTCCACTGTTTTTCGTCCACAATGTGTTCAGGTTTCCTTTTCTAATATGATCTAATTTCTTTAATATGTTCCCTAAAATTGCTAAGTAGGCAGTGCAAAGTTCGAAGTACGCCAACTTGTAAAATGCCTATAAGAACCTACTGTTACATGTAGGGGTTTGACAGTAAGTGTTTTGAATATTTTTCCCTGACATTGTCGCCATATCACTTTCTATATAGACAGTGCATGTATTTAATATGTTTTCATTTTCGTGCGTGGCCAACAGGGGATGCTTACTCCGCCCGGGCACCTGGTCCCACCTCTAGCTTGCTGGGGGTCCGTCGATGCTCCATTTTGGTGCTCTATTGTGAGTGCTGTTGAGATTATCGTCAGGATCTTCTTTAACTCATGTACAAAAGTATAATGGGACATTATCAACTAGCCACATAATACATATACGAAATTTGTTTACAAAGCTGGTTTAGATAAAGAATTCACATGACAATAATAACAGTAAAGTAATGAAGACACAAATTTAAAAATACAAAACAGGTAAGTTTATATACAATGAGATTAAATGTAGCATTTGCAATGGGAATATAAATAACTACCTTAATTATACATATAACATACTGGTACATATTTCAATTCGATCTGTATAAAATGATGAAAACACACATTTTAAAAAAATGCAATAAGATTTTGTGTATCATTAAGTATGGGAATGTAAACAACTACAAGAAGTACCTATCAATTATAAATTATACACTTCATTAAACTTTTTAACTACTTGGCGAGTGTCACTGCTTGTGGACCAAGAGTCCCCGAGGGCACATGTATCCAAGTTCGATCAACTTCGGTTGATCGTCTGTCTCTTTAACGCGTTTGAAATTTTCTGTTACAAAATTTCTTGAAATTTCTAAAACGTGGGTCCTGTATCATCATATCCCACCCATTTTGCTTCTTCTTTTTGTACATTTTTGGACATAATAATTTTCATACTTTTTAGCCATTTTACATTGTTTAGACTTAGGATCACTGAAGAGGGTTTAGTACCCGAAACGTGCACATCTGGTCCATGCTGTAAATTTATCAGGTCTTAAATGATTGAGTTTGAAGACGTTTAATATTCGGATTGTTCATTCCGGGGTTCGCAACCGTTTCGATGGGAATCCTCATGATTTTGCCTTGTCTTCTCGACTTTGAGACTAAATAACGGTTTGGTACTTCTTTGATGTTTATTATTACATAGAACATACACATAAATCTGTATGAAATAATGAAAACCCAAATAACAAATACAAAACAGGTAAGTTTATATAAAATGAGATTAAATGTAACATTTGCAATGGGAATAAAAACAACTAGCTAAATCAAACATATAACATACTGATACATATTGATATACATTCCAATTAAGTCTTGTTGAAACAAAGATCTAGTCCTGATTATAACAT
Organism: Pinctada imbricata; assembly: GCA_033119305.1. Taxonomy (NCBI): domain Eukaryota; kingdom Metazoa; phylum Mollusca; class Bivalvia; order Pterioida; family Pteriidae; genus Pinctada; species Pinctada imbricata. The sequence goes on along the minus strand of VSWD01000001.1, from coordinate 226,979 downwards.
GAGGAGAAGAACACATGAATTAAGCTCAAATAATGGAAATATAAGCAACTAACCACAACATATAAATAACAAATCAAAACTTTATACCGCCCTTATCTCCTTGTTGGAGATCCCCACCTCTCTACTTATAGACAAACAAGACACACAGTGTATGCCTTTCAAGAGCTGATACCTAATATCGCCTCGAATAACAGATGATGTCTTTTTTTACAACATTTTAAAAGCTTTAGATTTGGCTCACTAATATAACTTCTATGAATTACCCCCCCCCCCTTCTCTAAACGCCTGAATTGTCATATGCTAATAAATGTTCAATGTTACATACATATTGCGTTGAATTCTTTAGTTTTCAGGAAATACAAAATGTCCGTTATTTACCGGTTTTCTGAAAATTCGTACACGTGGAAAAAACCCGGACCATACAAAACATTATATAACGTTACGTTATACATAGATATGGTGCTCGAAAATAACAGATATTTATTTGCTCTGAAATAATTGACCCTTCCGACCGCGGGAAATATTTGAGAAATTCCATGACGTCACAATGCAATTTCGATGTTTGACCGAGGTTCGAAGCTTGCGTGTCCGAGGTAAAAGCATTGTGACGTTACGAAAGTTTTCATTTTTTCCCGCAATCGGAAGGGTCAATTGCTTGGTATAACTAGGAAAAATAGCACGCCTTAACTTAGATAAGACACATCTACATGTCCTTTAGAATAAACACTTATCTTTGTTCCCTTGCTCCTCTATGGAGTTTGTGTTGTTATATATAGATTATATCTTATATAAGACAGACGTATTGAATAACTTACCTTTAGCGAGATGAATCAGCGCATATATAGAGAATTTGAATGTTATAAACCATACAATCAGCGCTAAGGATAATGACTGTCAGTTTAAAATATTTCATTTAAAGGTACGGTGTCCCTGAAAATTAATTAGTTTACAAAATTTTGGAATGCAAAATCTTTCTTTTCATATGAAGGTATACATTCTCATTTGTATAAATTCAAATTTTCAGGAGAATCTAACGCATGCATTCGCATTTATAGACCTTTAAAAACGTAATTTTGAATTTGGGGTGCACAGCTCTAATTCATTTCACTTGCGCCACCTACAATGTATTGAGTTTTTACAATGGCGGTATATGGGTATTTAATTATCAAAAAATCGACAATATTAGGGTCGTTACTGCATATTTTCAAATAAACTTTTTTATGGCTCCTTTTTTCCTCTTTGTAGACCCGTTGGAATAAATTTTACTTTTCAATAAAATTTATTTTCAGGGATACTGTATCTTTAAAATGAAACAAAACAAGAAACTAACCTTTTAGATATGCCATGCACAAAGGAATCGATGTAAACTTACACATTAAACGAGTCTGATTATCATTAAAACAGTGTTTACCATGTGTCCTATGTCGGTGGCCATACTCTGGTAAACATTAACTTCAGACCATCCTGTGTTACAGATAAATGCGGTGAGGAGTGTATAGTAGACACAGTATGTCTGTCTATATTAGTGGCATACAGTTCAACGTCAAACTGATGGTGGATATCAATAACAGACTGTAGCCATGTACCCCACCCTGATGATGTCATATTTACTTCCCGCAATCTTACCTCCTGTAACATTGTCATATTAGGCGCTAGCCCTATGTCCCTGTCACCAAGAATAATGCCCTCCAGACATAACTTCTGTAGCAATTTACAGTCACACAGTATAGGTCTAGGTACTGTGTTAGTGTCAGCTATCTGAACATGAGATAAATCTAATGTCCTCAGTGATGGTCCAATGATCGTGTCAACAGATCTAGCTGTGTTCTGGCCATCAATATGAATCATGGTCAGTGACCTTGTTTGGTGTTGATTACTTAGTAAGTCATTGACTATTGTGTCAGTTATGCCATGCTCTCCGTCTGTGGCTACACGGAATAAGTACAGTGACCTTACGTCTAATTGGTGATAAGACAGGAGTTCCCTAGTCACCCTCACTGTCTCTAAGTCACTGTCCCACAGATAAACATCTGCTATATGAAATGTCACTGGGCTGTCTATCTGTCCATACTCTAACTCCCTGTGCCAATTAATCTGTAATTTGTACAGTTCCTCCACTGTACTGTTACGTCCATCAGGTGACTCTCTGTATTTACAGATCTCTGTGTCACTGTCTGTTACACTTACAACACGCTGTGATATAACACTACCCAAACACGGACACATACCACATATAAATATGATAACATTAGATAACTCCATTACAACCTTGATATCACACAGATGTTTACAGAATAAATCACTCATCTCTATGTGGGTGACGATGTAAATAGCAGCCAGGAATTCCTGTACAGATTTGTGGAAGAAATGAACACTTACCTTTTCCTCCATAACGCTATGTACATCTCTCTGACTGATCAAACCTACATCAAGGGCAAACTGTAATTCTCTCTCACCTATTTCTGTCTCCAAGTCATCTTTCTGAAAAACTAACTTCATTTCTTTAGACAAAAGACCTTCATATGCTACTTTTCCCAGTTTTAACAGTACATTAAAGTAATTTTTTATATTTTTCTTTGTAGACATTAGTTTTGGTAAACTAACATTGACTGATTCAAAACTCAATTTTTGAGTGTCATGTTTAAGGTGAGCTCTTTGTATCAACATATTGACCATGGCTATATAGAAACTGGTCATACTGTTCCCTATCTGTTCCCCTTCATACCATATCTGTACACATACTACAGCTAATAAAGGAATTTTTATAAAGGATTTTACAGTTTCGTTTTTCAATTGACTTTTGATTTCTTTACATTTTGCCTTATATTCAGCAGTACCTGGTTTCATTTCAAAATAATGTACAAGTACTTTTTCTATCACAGTTTCGATACCTGCGTCGTCCAGTCCCAGTATTTCAATCACTCTATCTTCGTTCGTTACTCCCTGTACTTCAGAAAACTTCCATGGCCGCATGGTGGTGAAGATAACACAGTTTGACATGTTATCTATGTTAGGCATTCCTTTATACTTGAGACGATCTATGACGGACTGATCGGGCTTCCACTCGTCTAAGCCGTCAATTATTATAAAACATCGGTATTTATCACTAGATAACACGTGTTTGGCTGTTGTACGAAGCACGGTGTCAGATCCTAGAATGTCCTGACAAATCATATCTGTGACGTCCGCTTGTGACTGATCTACTTGATATAATGGTACATGGAAGACGAAGTCAAACTGACTGAGAGCGTTTTCCCATTTGTTTAGCGGTCTTCCACTCATGCCTGGCTGTTGTGTATTGCACCATGTTCTCAGGAAATATTTACAGTAGGTCGTTTTGCCGTGAGCGGCTTTCCCTAACATAAAAACACGGGGGACCGGCTCACCGTTTTTAGTCAGCATATCCTCGGGACTTTTCACTTCTTTTCCCTCTTGCTGTTCCTTGCGCTGTGCTGACTTTTTCCCCTTACGGTTCTCCTTGACATCCTCCCTGATAACCACTGACGAAAACAGGTGTTCTATAGGTAACTTATCCCCGTCCGTTCTTACCGGTGACAGAGGGATCTCTCGTGTCTCCTTGTTATTCATCTGAATCAGTGTCTGTTTTAATCTTTTGATGTCAGGCTCCTCGTCTGAAAAGATAATGAGTAGGTCATTATTAAAATCTTACAGTGAAGAAAAGGGAATGATCTTAAGCATGACCATCCTACATTCACCAAAAGACTTATATACTAGTCAAAATTTCTAACTTACAATTTTATCAGTTACTTCAATATCACGTTTGATAGAAATAAATTATCTAATATCTTACTTTTATCAAAACAGCGAATTTTTTCAAGTGAAAATGAGATAGTGATCATCCTGTGATGTGTATTTTCAAATTCAACAGCATTTAGCAAAGAATCATCCGCTTCCGGTTTGAAAGAAAACTGTGTCTCTTTACTGAAAAAGGCTACAATATAAAAGTTCTTACGGTTATCGTGCGATTCGTTTTTGAATTTTGAAATATCGGTGGTTGATAATGTTGTTTCATGGTGATATTCTTACAACTTTCCTGATGCGTTACGAGTAGACAGCACTTCCGGTATTATTGATATACCGCGTAAGGATTTTTCTATTGAAACATTTCCTGCAAATGCGGTTTAATATTTTCTCCTGCGTTATTCCACTATTCATGAAAAGTAAGCATAATAAAAGATATTGGGTCAATGGAAGCTCATTTTACGCACCACTCACAATAGTTATGCGCACACAGCCATTTCACGGCAAATTCGTTTAGTTTTATTTGCTTATTGTAGCTTTTGTAACAAATGCATTCCATCTAATTTATGTTTTTCTGACCAAACATGGTACGAACAATTCTTTGAGTGGTGTTTGATGGTAAATTACCGATAAAATACGCAAAATTCATGAAAAGTGTTCAAAAATAAAATTTCGTCACGATCTGTTTCCGTTGACACAAAGTTTGTTTTCTTTATCTTAAAGTAAAGAGTGAAATATGGTATCTCAAATCCAATGATCATTAAAATAATTTGAATTCCACAATAACGAAAATCCATACCCGTAGGATGGTAAGTTTGAAATTTTGACAAGTTTATAATGTAACCCGTTTTTGTCCTCTCTGAATGTCAGTCGGACTCCTCATGTGATAACATACATGAGCTCGCTACAGCCGGCAGAGCACAGAATATATTACGCATGCCCTTGTTTTATATCCATTTACATATTCATCTGTGTAGCTTGGGCCCCTGTGTTTTGCGGTCTTGTTTGTGTGTGGTCATCTGACAGTGAAGAGGTTGTTTTACACAACAATTGTACGTTCTTCGAGACCTCTACGTAATCGGAAAAGTGGGAGGGTTGTGCGCGTGTAATCCGGATAACCACGCTCTCATGCTGCTTGCATGACAGATGGACGTCCTAAGTCGGCACCTGTTGCCCCCTTGTCTCGTTGGTTTATTTTGGTTCTTTTTTCGTTTGATGTTTTAGAACGGTGACAAAAAAGCTAAATTTTACAGTTTAGTCGACAGATTAGTACATATGTAAATAATATGTCAGATGGAACTAGAAGTAAAATACTTTCAAAATATCAATGTCGTCAACAGGTTTGAATGTACAAACAGTCCATTTTCATGGGTCAAAAGTCAAAGGGGTCATTCAACATAGATTATGTATTTCTGGTCTTTTTTTCACAAAGAAAAGAAATATTTATGACAACAAAAATCAACTTTCTGTAAAAATTGCATCAACAGGATAATATTCCTATCGTATCCTTAACATAAGTAAATTGCGATGACATAAAATCTGTTTAAATGACGTCATTGGTAGCTACTTTTAGAACAAATTAAAATATGAACATTATATTAATTCCTTAAAAATGAAATATTCCTCTCCGTGTACAAACATGGAGGGACATATTTGTCAGTTTTCTCTTCCATCATGGAATACAAAGGTTTGCTAAATATCCCCCGCAGCATAATTGCAGGCGGTATAACGCAACAGTTGTAGTGTGTTGGGGTGAGTGTGTAAAGGTGACAGTGTGGGAGTGGGAGGGTGTGTTTGTGCACGTCACGTTCCTTTATACAGCCTAAGAGGCAAAATTTTGATTGGATCTTGACCAAACTTCATACACTTATTGCTTATGACAAGAGAAAAAAACCCTATTGATTTACAAGGTCATGGGTCAAGGTCACCGTTTGAAAATGTTATAAATCCTTTTATACAGCCTAGGAGGCACAGTTTTTATTGGGTATTGACCAAATTTCATACACTTATTGCTTATAACAAGAGAAAGAACCCTATTTTCATGATCATTGGTCAAAGGTCAAGGTCATAAGTTGGAAATGTTAGCTTAGCTTAGCTTTGATCACACAATTTTGATTGGATCTTTACTAAACTCCATACATAAATTTCTTATGCTAAGTGAAAGAACGCTATTGTTTTTCAAATATAAGGTCAAGGTGACAGATTGGAAATGTTTTAAATCATTTTATACAACCTAGAGAGTGCAGTTTGATTTTTTTTTTACCAAACTCAATTAATACACTTGTTGCTTATGATAGGAGAAAAAAAATTCTTGACTATTGATTTTCAATGTCATGCATCAAAGGTCAAGCTCACAGATTAGAATTTTTAAAATCTTTTAATACAGCCCCGATGATACATTTGAGTTTACCAAACTCCATACACTTATTGCTTAAATCAAGAGGAAGAACCCTTTTGATTTTCAAAGAAGGTCAAAGATCAAGGTTACTGAAGGGAAATGTTTAAAATCTGTATGTAGTTACAAACTAAAAGGGCACAATTTTGATTGGATCTTTCCAATGTCCATACACTTGTTGCTAATAACAATAGAAAGAAACCCATTAATATTATAGTTCAAGGTCGCAGGACTGAATTCGTTAAAATCTTTGAAGATCTTCTGTGTCATTCACCAACAGGTCTTGGTCAAGCTCTTTAAAGTATACATTTAATACAAATGATACAAAGAACACTTTTTTTAATTATCAAGGTCAAAAGTCAAGATATAGAGGAGGCAACTATAAAAATGTTGACGCATATTTGCATATGTTGTGAAGAATTTCAAGTTCTATTTTAAGATTACCCACGAAGTTGTTTATATCCTTGACATGCCTTCATTTTTTTGGCCAACGCACCAGTAACGACCGTCAACACGTTGGCAAACGTCGGGGTTTGGTATGAAAACCATTTAGGAAACAATGGTCTCAACTTGCGCGTAGCGATAACCTCAGCGTCTTCCAAACTCATAAAACAAGTTGACAATTTACCTGTTAACGTTCTATAACGCGTTCTCAAGAACCTCGCAACGTTCGCCTAAAGACTAATCAACGACCTGGCAGCGACCTTCTAGCGATCACATCAAAACTTTTAATTTTCAGAAAAATATTCGTTGTTAAGACGTAAAGCACACGCCAAGGACGTAAGACTGTCGTTGGGCACACGTTGAGGACGTTAGAAGAGTGGCTGTGTACGCGTTAGACTTGCACTCCTCTGTCGTTACACAGTCGTTGCAATTTTCGTCGCCCCTCATTATGTTTTTTTTTAGCAACGACTGCACAGCGCACGGGAACGCATACCCAGCGACCTCCTAATGACTCGAAAACTTAAGATTGGACGCAGGACAGTCGTCGGCGGTTTTGTGCATGCACAAAATTTTCCGACTACCACTGCGCACACCAATGTCCTCCAGCGACCACACAACGACAAGCCAGCGACCTCAACGTTCTGCGACGAGTTGGCAAATTTACTTGGTCGTTACTCGTGCGTTGACCCCCCCCCAAGTGAAAGTGTGACGGGGCTTTAAAGGCTATTCCCTACTAGTGTGTGACTGTGAGTACATTAGTATTGATGCCATGCGAGGGTGCTACGCATTTCGTTGCTTAGTTTTTATTCTGTACCAAAATTTATCGCAGAAAGGTATCATGACAATCGTTATTGTTAATTCAGCTAAGGTGTACGTGCATATACAGCGTTATCCATTAAATAATGTCGATGGGTAGAAAGCCCTTTTCCCCGATAAACAATCACGGATCTCTTAAAAAATGCTTTTTAATGGAAAAATCACCGGAAAAGGTAAACAGTTTACCATGTATCTCCTCTAGACATAAGCAGTAATAACATAGATTTATACAATTTTCAATGTACCATCAAGTAAAATAAGTTAATGTTCATAATGTTTAGTTAAAATGTGTGTATTGTCAGGCAAAAAGTTTATTTTTTTGCTAAACAAATCACATAAAATTGTGAAAATTAACCGCAAGAGCCAGAGTCTTCATTCATAAGCTATTGACATACTCGTCCCTATTCTGTAACTCTCTCTTTCACATTGAGATTCATAAATACCAAGGTGATTATATCAGATAATAACCTGAGAAAAGATTCATTCTTTTGGTAGCAATTCAATTGAGTCATCCTTATTACCATTTCTAATGATTTTGATTTTTTCGATATATATGTATTATGCTCTGGTTCTGATCACGGATTTATCACGCTTCCCGGTTGATAAATGAACTATATAGGTTATAATCCATAGTACATAAAGCAAGAGAGAAACGCGACAAATCCCTTTGATTCTAATGTTTATCACAAAAAAAGTATATCCCGTGACCAATTGTTGCCTGTAAACCATATGAATTGTTTTCCAGGGTACAATATATTTCCATTTTTTTAATTGAAAATGAAGTGCGTTTTTATTGGTAGATACCTTCATTTTAGGGTAATGCGGAAGGAATGTAATAGTGTAATGTAATTCATTTATCATGAAGAAGGTAAAATATTTTGATTATTAACCAGCTGGTATCTATTATCAATAAATGTTTAAATCTTGTATATCGACCCCCCCTAACAAATGAAAAAACAAAAACAAAAATGTACGCATATGTCATAAAATATTTGTGAATTGTAAATAATTTTTTTTTATTCTTTTTTTTTGTATTTATTTTAATAGTCAAAATAAATATTTTTGATTTACAATTCACAAATATTTTATGCTGACACATACTTAGAGAAATAAATAGCTCCTTCATTTTCAATTAAAAATAAGCAGGACCCCGTATCCGGAAATAATTCTGAAAATAGGGCAACGGTTACGCTGTAACATACGCTTGTCATGTGATTAATGATGTCATATGGCCTTGACCTTCTTTGACACGTACCCTGACAATCAAGTAGGTCCTTTGTCTAGGTCTTCTAAATCTTCATGGTAAGCCTGAAGTCCCTTAGCTTTGATATCACCATGCATTACTGATTCCTCAATGATAAACGAAATATATCTAACATACAAATCGGAAATTCCTATTTCAGACGGTTTGGTCACCATATCTTGTTACAGCATGTATGCATGCAACCACCTCCTTTTCTGCATAATTTCTCGAATGTGCAAAATGAGGAGATAAAACCCCGTTACATACATAAAAGATCATTTATGTTTTATTTAACATGAAGAAGATTTAAAATATTTTGACCCATAATAGATTTAAATGAGTTTTTTTTTTGGAAAAATCTTACCAAAACTCTGTATTTAGCTACAAAATGACCATGACCGTGACCTTCAAAATCAATAAGGTTTTCTGTCTGTTTAAAGTCAATGTTCATGGTACAAAAAGCCCTAGCTCAAATGACATTGTATCAATCTTGTTTGCAATTCCTATAGTTTTAATAAATAAATGTGAGTATGTACCCCCCACCCTTACATGTATGCATGCACGTAATTTCTCTGTTGATTGAATAAAATATACAGAAAGTTCGTTACATGTTTGAAAGATAATTAATTAATAATTCCAAAACATGCTGAACCAAAGAGAACAACAACAATTATTTCAATGAAACTTTCATCTATCTCTCATAAAAATATATCTTTAGCCTCAAAATGACCTTGACCTTTCAATCACGACCTTGAAAATAAAATGGGTTTGTCTATATCTTTTCTAAAAGGTGCAGGACGCAACGGTACTGCAATACCGATATCCGTAACCCCCCCCCTTCCCTAGGCTAATAAAAGATAGGCATATAAGAACAGCCATAAGAATCCTAATCTTACCCCAATTTAGAGAATAAAATAACATTTTTGCTTTAATTTTGTAACTCGATTGAAATACTATGGTATAACTACTAAAGATTGTATTTTCTACTGCAATGATATGATCCTGAGAATTTTATCTATAATATTCAGAAACCCGTGATTTTTGAATGAAAAATACAGTCCCCCCAAATCTGAAAATACAAATAATGTGTTTAAAACGTAAGTTATTATGCATAATAGATCAGAATGGAATAAATCCTTCAATTATCGAATTCATAAGTGATAAAGATGTTATGATTGATGTATGGAAATAATCTTAATAGAAATTATTATGCGGACTTAAGTAGAAAAACAGCAGTTTTGTAGTTTTTGCACAAAAATAATTTTAAAAATATATTTGATATCAATTGGAAGAGGAAAATGTTTAGATTTAAATTTTCGAAGAACGATCAGAATTCACTCAGTGGATCTAAGAGAAGGGAAAAAATAAGATAGAATGTTAACAGAGTAATGCAATTTTTAGCAAAATAATTTTTTTAACCCACAAAACGCATATTTTATGAGAAATTTGAATTAAAGCTATTTAAAAAAGTAGTAGATATGTTTGTAATTTTCATCTTTCGATCTTTGATATTACTTTCCACAGAAGAAATATTCATCGATTCCTTTTTCAGTGATTTTTCGGTCCTTGGCACCTGGTCCCACCTCTATCTTGCTGTGGGTCCGTCGATGCTTAACTTTGTGCTCTTTTGTGAGTGTTGTTGAGATTATCCTGATTATCTCTGATTATATAAACATCAAAGAAGTACCTAACAGTTATTCAGTCTCAAAGTCGAGAAGGTAAGGCCGGTTTTAAACGGAACTCCCAAACATTTTCATTCTTTTATTAACAGATAAATGTGATTTGATTGAAAATCCAGTAACAATATCAACAAAAGCTCTCAATTAGTGTTCCCTATTGGTTGATAATGAGAAGTAGAAAACTTTACACAACGAAATAAGTATAAATTATTTATTCGGTAGATATACAACAAAAGGGAATGATGTTAGTGAATATTGTTTTCAATTTCGTGCGTAAACATTGACGGTCGATGCTCAATTTGCTGCTCTATTGTGAGTGCTGTAGAGATTTTTGTAAGGATCTTCTTTAACTCATTAAAGAAAATGAAATCATCGAATTACAGTAAGAGGCAAAAAGAATAATTAGCGCATATAATTTGAGTAGATTAACACGCCCCCTTTAAAGGTATTTTTCAGGCTCCAATTATATGCGGCGACTTTTAGAACATTTTTGCAGCCATTGAATATTATTTGGAATATCTGCCACGGAAATAGCAGAAGGTGTGGTTATCCTGGATTACGTGCGCACAACCCTCTCACTTTTCCGATCACCCAGAGGTCTCGAAGAACGTACAATTGCGGTGTGAAACAACCTCCTCACTATCAGATGACCACACACAAACAAGACCGCAAAACGCAGCGCCAAAGCAACATAGATGAATATGTAAATGGATATAACAAGAGGGCGTACGTAAGGCTATCCGTGTTCTGCCGCCGCGAGCTCATGTATGTTATCATCCGAGGAGTCCGACTGACATTCAGAGAGGACAGGTTACATGTATTTATCCCTTCTATGAAGTTACATGTATTTAACCCTTCTATCGGTCTGTTTCTTATTATGACACGAATTTCAGACAGGGTACCCTTACAGCAAAGGGGATGGGATTTGTGGTACGTATTGATTAAATCCCATCCCCATTTGCTCGCCAAGGGGCGTGCTCAGGATGTTAACGATATAGATGTCTATAAAGAGGGGTCAACACAGAAGGGCCCGAAAGGCTGAATCGGGAAGAGTATGAGATTTTCATACGTAATCCAGGATAACAACACTGTCTGCTACTGACGTTGCAGATGACCGTCCTAAGTCGGCACCGGTTGCCCATTTGTCTCGTTGGTTTATGTGTAGTCATTTGTGTTTTATGTTTTTTCTTTGATTTGACGTTCCTTGTACCACGTCGTCCCTTTCTTTGAGTGTCTTCTTTGTAGTTTACAGTGGGTGCTTTGAGAGGTTGCTGTTGTTGCTGCAACTAAGTGTTGTTGGAAATCCCCTCCTTTCCTTTTCCTCTCGTTTGTGGGGTTTTGGGCCTTCACAGAGGGAGGGGATCTCCAACAAGACCCTGTTGCAGCACGAACAGCAATACACGAAAACGTCTGATGCGAAAACACTAAAGACGAGCATACCAATGAGTTTAAGAAGATTCTGACGATAATCTCAACAGCACTCACAATAGAGCACCAAATTAAGCATCGACGGACCCCTAGAAATGTAAACGTCTTCAAATTGAATAGCATCATTTAAGAACAGATAAATTGGCAACGTGGACCAGACATGCACGTTTCGGTTACTTAACCCTCGTCAGTGATCCTCAAATCTAAACAATGTAATATGCCAAAAAAGTATGAAAGTTACTATTTCGAAAAAGCGTACCGAAAGACGTAGTAGAATGGGTGGGATATGATGCTACAGGACCCACGTTTTAGAAATTTCAAGAAGTTGTGAAAACAGAAAATTTAGAATGCGTTGAAGAAACGATCAATCGAAATTGATCGAACTTGGCTAAATGTGCCCTCGGGGACTCCTGGTCCACCAGCAGTGACACTCACCAAGTGGTATCAATGTAAACGTCTTCAAATTGAATAGCATCATTTAAGAACAGATAAATTGGCAACGTGGACCAGACATGCACGTTTCGGGTACTTAACCCTCGTCAGTGATCCTCAAATCTAAACAATGTAATATGCCAAAAAAGTATGAAAGTTACTATTTCGAAAAAGCGTACCGAAAGACGAGCTAGAGGTGGGACCAGGTGCCCGGGAGGTTTAAGCATCCCCTTTTTGCTAGCCGCACCTGCCGTCGATGTTCATGCACGAAAATAAAAACAATATATAAAATACATGCATTGCACTGTCTAAGGCTATATCTATACAGAAAGGGCCATGGCGACCATGTCAGGGAAAATATTCAAAACACCTACTGTCAAACCCCTCGCGGGGAATTTTTTTACGACCTCCACACGGCAAAGGGCATAAATGTGACACAAATGAGTTAAAGAAGATCCTGACGATAATCTAAACAGCACTCACAATAGAGCACCAACGGACCCCTAGCATGAGACGGAAAAGACACACACGACATATAAACATGAAACACAAAAGACTACACATAAACCAACGAGACCAATGGGTAACCGGTGTCGACTTTGGACGATCATACTAGACACTGAGGGATCATATAACACTGAGAGATCAAACTACAAACTGAGAGATCATATCTCACACTGAGGGATCATACTACCCTAACACACACTAAGGGATCATACTACACACTGAGGGATCAAACTTCATATTGAGTGATCATACTACACACTAAAAGATCATACTATACATTGAGGGATCATACTACACACTGAGGGGTCATAGTACACACTGAGGGATCATACTACACACTGAGGGGTCATACTACACACTGAGGGGTCATACTAAACACTATGGGATCATACTAAAGACTGAGGGATCATACTAAAGACTGAGGGATCATGACAAATATGAATAATGACCATATCCCTGTATACAGCACAAAATCGATAATTCAGAAAATCAGAAACCGAAGGCATACAAATTCAGGATAAAACAGGAACCAAAGCAAACAAACAAAAACCTCCAAGAAGCGAACTCCCGATATGGAAGTGAGTCCAGGAGCCCAGGAAGAGTAATCACACCCGCCGCCTCAATTCGGTAGAGCTGTCACATCTGGTTACTTCCGTGTCGGAAGACATAGAGTACAATCTTTGGTTGGATGGTTCAAATGGTCTATGACAGAATATCATCGACCATTCTGGAGAGTGGGACATCATAGTTTATGACGAGTTCCCCATAACGACCGTAAAACTTCCTCAGTGACGAGGTTAGTCGGTCACAAACATATCCCTGACTGAGAAGCTTACCTGAAAGACGTCTAGCTCTCAGAACAAAATCCGTATGTTTGGTACTTGCTCTGGCATAGCGTATCAACTGAGATGAACACGCCACAAGCAGGCGATGACGGGATGTTGCAACTTAGAAAAGGAAAGTTTGTAATGCTGAAATTGAAGTCGTCACGTTTGTCAAAGAGTGAGGTGTTCATATGACCATCAGTGTCGTAGGACAACATTATGTCCAAATAGGATGCTGAATTATTTGTCGCTGTAGTTTCTTTGACTTCAAGCTCCGAAGGATATATACTGCTGAGGTAATCCGCGAATTATGGATTATTGATGGACAACACATCGTCTATGTAACTGTAAGAGAAGTGTCTATATAGACATAACGTCAGACAGTGCATGAAGTTTTTTATATTTTCGTTTCCATGCTTCATAAACATCGATGGCGGGTGCGGCTAGCCAACAGGGGTTTCTTACTCCTCCCGGACACCTGGTCCCACCTCTAGCTTGCTTGGGTCCGTCGATGTTTAATTTTGCGCTCTATTGTGAGTGCTGTTGAGGTTATCGTCAGAATCTTCTTTAACTCATTTGTGTCACACTTATGCCCTTTGCCGTGTGGAGCTCGTAAAAATGTTCCCCTCGAGGGGTTTGACAAGATTGAATGAATTCAGCTTCGTAGGAGTAAAGGAAAATGTCGACAAGGGGTGGGGCACATTTTGTCCCCATTGGAATTCCGACAATTTGCTGGAAGACCTTTCCTCCAAACACCACAAAAATGTTGTCGATCAGAAAGTTATGACATCTGAATAATATCTGTTTCAGTGTACTTATTTTCAGAATCGGACGTTTCTTTTACAAAGTAGGTTTTGTCATAGTTAACCACAATAAATTTGTATTTGCGATTACCGCTCTTACTTGTAAACGCATTACTTATAATTTTTGCGAGTCTTTCAATTTAGAATGTGGAATTGTAGTGTAAAGTGTCGAAAAATCAAAGGCTTTGATTGAATGGACTCTACTAAACTGAGTGGATTTCAGATGCTCTATAAGTTCCTTCGAATTCTTTAAAAATTCTACCGCGAGAATATACTGTCGAACAATATTTTTGAACCCCAGATTTGATTTAAGATAAAATTTTGGTGAGTAAGATCGATACAGATTTGGTAGAACATTTTGAGTAACCAGCGATGAAACGTTGTTTGTACGGATTCTTATGCATTGTAGGTATGCAGTATAAGTATGGTAAATCTAAATCTAATTAGTTAGTGTTGAAGTCAAAGGAAGCAAGAGCTGATTTGTGGTTATCTATTATTTCAGAGGCAGAAAGGTTTGTTGGGGTGTAAGTGGGGTTTCCAGGTGTCGAATTTAAACCCAACTCTTTAACTAGACTATCGAAATAGTACTTTTTGCATACTACACATTGAGGGATCATACTACACATTGAAGGATCATACTACACACTGAGGGATCATACTACAAACTTAGGGGTTATACTACACACTGAGGGATCATACTACACACTGAAGGATCATACTACACACTGAGGGATCATACTACACACTGAGAGATCATACTACAAACTTAGGGGTTATACTACACACTGAGGGATCATACTACACACTGACTGATCATACCTCACACTGACTGATCATACTTCACACTGAGGGATCATACCAAACACTTAATGATCATACTACACACTGAGGGATCAACCTACATACTTAGGGATCATACTAAACACTATGGAATTATAAAACACACTGGGACAATACTACATACTGAGGGATCATACTACACACTGAATGATCATACTAGAGACTGAGGGATCAGGTTACTCATTAAGGATTCAAACTGCACATTTAGGGATCATACTGTACAATGAGGGATCGTACTACACATTGAGGGATCATACTACACATTGAAGGATCATACTATACACTGAGGTATCATACTACACACTGAGGGATCATACTAAACACTGAGGGATCATACTACATTCTGACGGATCAACCTACATACTGAGGGATCATATTACACACTGAGGGATTATATTACATTTTGACGGATCAACCTATATACTGAGGGATCATACTACACACTGATGGATCAAACTACACACTCAGGGAACATACTACACACTGAGGTATAATAATACACACTGATGGATAATACTACACACTGAGGGATCACACACTCAGGTATGATACCGCACACTGAGGTATACTCTACCCTTAGGTATCAAAGTACAAACTGAGGTATCAAACTGCACACAGAGGTATGATACTTCACACTGAGATATTATACTAAACGCTGAGGTATCATACTCTACAATGATGGATCATACTACACACTGAGGGATCATACTACACACTGAAGGTTCATACTACACACTGAGGGATCATACTACACAATTAGGGATCATACTACACACTGAATTATCATACTACACACTGATGGATCATCATAAACACTGAGGGAACATACTACACACTGAGGTATCATACTTCACAATGATGGATCATACTACACACTGAGGGATCATACTACACACTGAGGGTTCATACTACACACTGAGGGATCATACTACACAATTAGGGATCATACTACACACTAAATAATCATACTACACACTGAGGGATCATACTACACACTGAGGGAACATACTACTCACTGAGGGATCATACTACACACTGAGGGAACATACTACACACTGAGGGATCATACTACACACTGAGGGAACATACTACACACTGATGGATAATACTACACACTGATGGATCATACTACACACTGAGGGATCATACCTCATACCGAGGTATCATACTACACACTGAGGGATCATACTACACACTGACGTATCATACTACACACTAATGGTTCATACTATTACACACTCAGGTATGATACCGCACACTGATGTATCATATTCTACACTTAGGTATCATAGTACAGACTGAGGAATCAAACTGCACACAGATGTATGATACTTCACACTGAGGTATTATACTACATGCTGAGGTATCATACTCTACAATGATGGATCATACTACACACTGAGGGATCATACTACACACTGAGGGATCATACTACACAATTAGGGATCATACTGCACACTGAATTATCATACTCCACACTGATGGATTATCATACACAATGAGGTATCATACTACACACTGAGAGATCATACTACACACTGATGGATTATAATACACACTGATGGATTATACTACACACTGATGGATTATACTACACACAAAGGGATCATACTACACACTGAGGGATCATACTACACACTGATGGATTATAATACACACTGATAGATTATACTACACACAGAGGGATCATACTACACACTGATGGATTATACTACACACAGAGGGATCATACTACACACTGAGGGATCATACTACACACTGAGGGATCATATTACACACTAAGGGATCATACTACACAAAGAGGGATCATACTACACACTTATGGATCATGTTACACACTGACGGATCATACTACACTTTGAGGGATCATAATACACACTGGGTGATCATACTACACAATGAGGGATCATACTACAGATTTAGGGATCATACTTCACACTGAAGGATCATACTACACACTGAAGGATCATACTACACACTGAGGGATCATTCTACACACTGATGGATCATACTATACACTGAGGGATCATACTACACACTGAGGGACATTACTACACACTGATGGACCACACTACATACTGAGGGATCATACTACACACTGAGGGATTATACTACACACTGGTGGATTATACTACACACTGAGGGATAATACTCCACACTGACGGATCATAATACACACTGAAGGATTATATTACAGAATGATGGATCAAACTACACACTGAGGGATCATTCTACACACTGAGGGATCCTACTACACTCTGTGGGATTATACTATACACTGAGGGATCATACTCCACACTAAGGGAGCATACTACACACTGAGGGATCATACTCCACACTGCGGAAGTATACTACACACCACGGGATCATACTACACACTGAGGGATCATACTCCACACTGATGTATCATACTACACACTGAGGGATCATACTACACACTGACGGATCATACTATACACAGATATCATGCTACACACTGAGAGATCATACTTTAAACTGATGGCTCATTCTACACACTGAGTGATAATACTACACATTGAAGGATCATACTAAACATTTAGGGATCACACTACACACTAAGGGATCATACTGCACACTGAGGGATCATAATACACACTGCTGGATTATCATACACTCTCAGGGATCATACTAAACACTGATGGGTCATACTACACACTGATGGATCATACTACACACTGAGGGATCATAGTACACACTGATGGATCAAACTGTACATTGAGGTATAATACTACCCACTGAGGGATCATACTACACACTGATGGATCATTCTACACACTGATGGATCATACTACACACTGAGGGATCATACTACACTGAGGGATCATACTACACACTGATGGATCATACTACACACTGAAGGATCATGCTACACTGATGGATCATACTACACACTGATGGATCATACTACACACTGATGGATCATACTACACTGATGGATCATACTACACACTGATGGATCATACTACACACTGAGGAATCATAAAACACACTGATGGATCATTCTACACACTGATGGATCATACTACACACTGATGGATCAAACTTTACACTAAGGTATCATTCTACACACTGAGGGATCATAATACACACTGATGGATCATACTACACACTGATGGATCATACTACACACTGATGGATTATACTACACAATGAGGTATCATTCTACACACTGATGGATCAAACCGTACACTGAGGGATCATACTACTCACTGATTGATCATACTACACACTGAGGTATCATACTACACACTGATGGATCACACTACACAGTAAGGTTTCATACTACACACTGATTGATCATACTACACACTGAGGTATCATACTACACACTGAGAGATCATACTACACACTGATGGATTATAATACACACTGATGGATTATACTACACACTGATGGATTATAATACACACTGATGGATCATACTACACACTGATGGATCATACTACACACTGAGGGATCATACTACACAGTGATGGATCAAACTGTACACTGAGGTATCATACTACACACTGAGGGATCATACTACACGCTGAGGGATCATACTACACACTGATGGATCAAACTACAAACTGATGGATAATACAACACACTGAGGGATCAAACTGTACACTGCGGTATAATACTATACAATTTTGGATCATACTGCACATTGATGGATCATACTACACGCTGAGGGATCATACTACACATTAATGGATCAAACTACAAACTGATGGATCATACTGCACACTGATGGATCAAAATGTACACTGAGGTATCATACTATACAATTTTGGATCATACTCCACACTGATGGATCATACTACACACTGATGGATCAAACTGTACACTGAGGTATCATACTACACACTGATGGATCATACTATACACTGAGGGATCATACTCCACACTGACGGATCATACTACACACAGAGGGATAATACTATAAACTTAGGGGTTATACTACACACTGAGGGATCATACTACACACTGAGGGATCGTACTACACACTGAGGGATCATACTACACACTGAGGGATCATACTACAAACTTAGGGGTTATACTACACACTGAGGGATCATACTACACACTGACTGATCATACTTCACACTGACTGATCATACTTCACACTGAGGGAACATACTACACACTGAGGGATCATACCAAACACTTAATGATCATACTACACACTGAAGGATCATCCTACATACTTAGGGATCATACTAAACACTATGGAATTATAAAACACACTGGGACCATACTACACACTGAGGGATCATACTACACACTGAATGATCATACTAGAGACTGAGGGATCAGATTACTCATTAAGGATTCATAGTGCACATTTAGGGATCATACTGTACAATGAGGGATCGTACTACACATTGAGGGATCATACTACACATTGAAGGATCATACTATACACTGAGGTATCATACTACACACTGAGGGATCATACTACACACTGGGGGATCATACTACACACTGAGGGATCAAAGTACACACTCAGGGAACATACTACACACTGAGGTATAATAATACACACTGATGGATAATACTACACACTGAGGGATCACACACTCAGGTATGATACCGCACACTGAGGTATCATACTCTACACTTAGGTATCATAATACAAACTGAGGTATCAAACTGCACACAGAGGTATGATACTTCACACTGAGATATTATACTAAACGTTGAGGTATCATACTCTACAATGATGGATCATACTACACACTGAGGGATCATACTACACACTGAGGGTTCATACTACACACTGAGGGATCATACTACACACTGAGGGATCATACTACACAATTAGGGATCATACTACACACTAAATAATCATACTACACACTGATGGATCATACTACACACTGAGGGATCATACCACACACTGAGGATACATACTATACACTGAGGGATCATACTACACACTGAGGGACATTACTACACACTGATGGATCATACTACACTGATGGATCTTACTACACACTGATGGATCATACTACACACTGAGGAATCATAAAACACACTGAGGATACATACTATACACTGAGGGATCATACTACACACTGAGGGACATTACTACACACTGATGGATCATACTACACTGATGGATCTTACTACACACTGATGGATCATACTACACACTGAGGAATCATAAAACACACTGATGGATCATTCTACACACTGAGGGATCATACTACACACTGAGGGACATTACTACACACTGATGGATAATACTACACACTGATGTATCATACTACACACTGAGGGATCATACTACACACTGAGGGAACATACTACACACTGAGGGATCATACTATACACTGAGGGATCATACTACACACCGAGGGAACATACTACACACTGAGGGATCATACTACACACTGAGGTATCATACTACACACTGAGGGATCATACTACACACTGAGGGATCATACTACACACTGAGGGATCATCCTACACATGGAGGTATCATACTACACACTAATGGTTCATACTACACACTGAGGGATCATAATACACACTGATTGATTATAATACACACTCAGGGATCATACTACACACTGAGGGGTCATACTACAGACTGAGGTATCATACTTCACACTGAGGGAATATATTACACACTGATGGATCATACTACACACTGAGGGATCATACTACACACCGAGGTATCATACTACACACTGATGGATCATACTACACACTGAGGGATCATACTACACACTGATGGATTATACTACACACTGATGGATCATAGTACACACTGAGAGATCATACTACACACTGAGGGATCATACTACACACTGATGGATCATACTACACACTAATGGATCATACTACAAACTGAGGGATCATACTTCACACTGATGTATCATACTACACACTGATGGATCATACTACACACTGATGGATCATACTACACACTGAGGGATCATACCTCACACCGAGGTATCATAATACACACTGAGGGAGCATACTACACACTGAGGTATCATAATACACACTGAGGGATCATCCTACACATGGAGGTATCATACTACACACTAATGGTTCATACTACACAATGAGGGATCATAATACACACTGATTGATTATAATACACACTCAGGAATCATACTACACACTGAGGGGTCATACTACAGACTGAGGTATCATACTACACACTGAGGGATTATATTACACACTGATGGATCATACTACACACTGAGGGATCATACTACACACTGAGGTATCATACTACACACTGATGGATCATTCTACACACTGAGGGATCATACTACACACTGAGGGATTATACTACACACTGATGGATCATAGTACACACTGAGAGATCATACTACACACTGAGGGATCAAAATACACACTGAGATATCATACTAAACAATGAGGGATCATACTACACACCGAGGTGTCATAATACACACTGAGGGAGCATACTACACACTGAATGATCATAATACACACTGAGGTATCATACTACACACTAATGGATCATACTACACACTGAGGGATCATACTACACACTGAGGGATCATAATACACACTGATGGATTATAATACACACTGAGGGATCATAATACACACTGATGGATTATAATACACTCTCAGGGATCATACTACACACTGATGGATCATACTACACACTGAGGGATCATACTACACACTGATGGATCAAACTGTACACTGAGGTATAATACTACACACTGAGGGATCATACTACACACTGATGGATCATACTACACACTGAGGGATCGTACTGCACACTGAGGTATCATACTACACACTGATGGATCAAACTTATAATATTTATAATCAGAAACTTATCATCCACGCATATCAAAAATTCGGACCCGACACCAAATACACTTCGGTATCTTTGTAAGTGAAATTATTTCTGTATCATGCAGTATCATAAAATTTGTATCAGGCGTTTCGGCGGCTTTAACATTGACATATCATTCTATATAAGGTCCGCCATCATCAGGAGTCCCCTTATATAGTTTTCTTTTTCTATTTTTTTATGCGTGAACTTATCACTAAGTCTGTTATGTTTTTATGTTTTTTGTAAGCTATAATTGGCACTTGGTTGAATATCGATTTACAATGTTCATCATTCTCAATTATTTTCCAATGTTTTGTCAATCTGCGTTTAAGTCCCTTAACTTTTGGGTCGTATTTTGTGATCATTACAATAGGAACTTCAGCTTTTTCATCTTTTGTCTTGTGTTGAAACACTGATGATCGTTCCATCGACAATGTGTTCGTAATTATTGGGTCAATTTCAGTTTGTTTATATCCTCTTTTCAGAAGGTGACATTTGAATTGTGAGAGGTTTGATGTAAGTAAACCATGATCGCTAGTGTTCCGTAATTGTCTTATACATTCACCTTTCATGAAGCCTCTAAAGACTGACGGACTGTGGGCACTATTTCTGTGTAAATAGTGAAAATTATTGGTAGGCTTTACATAAGACTTAATATCAAGGATACCAGTTTCTATGAAGCGCTTTCCTTTGTAAAGTTCTGTATCTAGAAAAATAATACTTGAGTCAGAAATCTGGTATGTAAACTTAAGTAATTTATGCAGAGCATTTCCTATCGAGAAGAAGTTTTCTATTTCTTCCTTATTTCCTTCAAATAGGATAATGCCGTCGTCTCTATAGCGACCATGGTAGATGATTTTATTTCTATGTATAAAATTATCTGTAATTTCTTGTGTAATTTCAAACATTCTTATGTCACAAATTTCTGGACTTGGCACCGCGCCCATCGCTGCGCCTATTGTTTGTTTGTAAATTTTATCATTAAATTCGAAGTAATTGTTATCAAGTACAGTGTGCAACAGAAATAAAAGATCTCTGACATCTGGACAAGGAATGCTTATCTGACCTTCAGCATCAGATGGATCGTATGCTCTTTTCACTGCTCTGAGTAATTCATCGAATGTCATATTTGTATACATGCTTGTCACATCATAACTCACTAAAAGACATTCCCTTGATAATCTCAGTTTTTCAATTTTTGTGATAAAGTCTGCTGTATCTCTGATATATGTGTTTTGATTATGCACAATTGGCTTCAGAAAATAATCACAAAATCGACCTATTTTCTCACCGACAGTTCCTATTTGTGAAATGATAGGACGACCTGTTGGATTTGGTACATTATGCAGATCCCCATTTGCTATGTTATCAAGAGCTTCTTTGTCAAATTTATGTATCTTAGGGAGCAGATACAAATATCCAATATTTTGAACCTTATCAAGGCACGACAGATATTTGAATGTTTCTTCGTCAAGTGAACCTTTTTCGTGCATATCATTTAATCTGTCTTGCACTTTTTCTTTGATAGCAGTAAGATTAGGAAAATCAACTTCTCTGTAATGATTAGATGAGAGTTGTCTCATGCCTTCTGCTATGTATTTCTGTCTGTTTAAGATGACAATCGTGTTACTTTTGTCGGCCTTTTTGATAATAATATCTTTATTTTGTTTAAGCGTAGTCAAAGCTTTTCTTTCTTCATTTGAGATATTTTGATGATATATTCGTATGTATAGAGATGTTAACTCAAGTCTAGTTTTGTCAATGTATGATTCTAAGGCCGCACTTGCCTTTTCTGGCACAAAACCTGAATTTACTCTCAAAGGATGCATCTTTTTTTCTTCCTTTTTGTGATAGTGATACTTGCATCTTAGTTTTCTGGCAAATTCTAGAAAGTCTTTCATAATGTTACGTCGTGTATTGTAAACACGAGGGCTTGGTATAAATTTCAGCCCTTTTGCCAGTATTGTAATTTCACTGTCGTTTAAATTGTAATTCGACAGGTTGAGAACAGCAGTTTTTAAATTTGTAATTTTTGTAATTTGCTGTCTCTTTCTTTGAGCAATTTTGTTATTAGCTCGTGTTTTTGAAAGTATAGGAGATAGAAATGTACTTTTTTATAGTAGTAGTATAGTCGTGCACCTGACATATTGTTTGAGCCCCTGATCCCCAGGGTCTTTGAAAATGGGCGTGGTCTTTAAAATCTATGTCACATTTTGCTCGCAACTCCTCTGTCACTATAAATAATGGAGACTTGATTCCTTTTGCAATATGATTGTTAATGTAGTCTAGTTGTGCATCTGATATTTTGTTTGGACTCCTGACCCCCATGGACTTAGGAAATGGGTGTAGTCATTTTCTCTTATATAATTCTATGTAATCTCGTGCTTGCAACTCCTCTCAAGCTTTAAATGACGGAGAGTTCATCCTTTTTGCAACATCATAGGTCTGTGTTCTAGTTGTGCACCTGATATTTTGTTTGGACCCCTGACCCCCCTGGGTCTTAGAAAGAGTTTGGTCATTTTCTCCGATATAACTCTATGTAATCTTGTGCTCGCAAATCATATGACCCTATAAATGATGGAGACTTAATACTTTTTGCAACATGATAGGTCTATGGTTTAGTTGTGCATCTGATATTCTGTTTGAGCACTGACCCCCAGAAGTCTTAGAAAATAGGCGCGGTCATTTTCTCCTATGTAACTTTATGTAATCCTGCGTTCACAACCCCTCTTACACTATCAATAATAGAGACTTAATTATTTTTGTAATATGATGGGTCTGTGTTCTTATTGTGCGCCTGATATTTCGTTTTGACCCCTGACCTCCAGGGCCCTTAAAAAATGGGTGTGGTGATTTTCTGCTATATAACTCTGTAATCGTTTGCTCGCAACTCCTCTGACTCTATAAATAATGTTATATTTGATCCCCTGGCCCCAATGGTCTCAGAAAATGGGTTTGGTCATTTCTTCATACATAATTGTGCTTCAACTCCTCTAAAGCTATTAATATAAGAGTTTTTTCTTTTTTGCAGTATGATGGATCTGTAATTGATAATTCGTTAAGCTATCAGCCCCTGATCATTAGGATCTTGGAAAGTGGATGTGGTATTCTTTTTTTGAAATACAATATCTCGGATGTTATAAATTATATGAGTGATATTCTAGTTGCAGTCTAATGGAAATATTGTTTTGTAGTCTACGAATAATTTTTGAGAGTCCATGCTCCCTATGGTCTTTGGATCTAAAAAAAATGGAAATTGATATTTATGTGTATGTATCTTATTCACTTGTCAATGAGTGAATTAAACAAAACAACCAGGAGAACTACAATCTCGTCAGAGACTTCTGGTTCTTTAAGTACATGTATTTTGAAATTGATTATTTTCCCTCAGCACTATATTTCAATTTCTATTTTCAACTGTCAGACAGATGACTTGTCCTACAACACATTTATGCGAAAGCCCGAATATTTCCAGACATCAACACCAAAGAAGCCAAGGCTATATAAATTTGTGGTATGTTCTATATTTTCTGTTTTGTATGATCAACGAGATTGCACAATTTCGTATTAAGGTTTCCGATGTACAAATTACGATAGTGCATTTTTTTCATGCCTTATATATTTTCTGAAAGGTTATAATGCCCACAGCTCAGAAATAATTTTGGGGCTAGAAAAACAAAAGGGAATTCAAATTGTCTATTTACTTCATATAATATGTACAAAATACTAAGCTGTACAAGAGTTTTTCCCTTTTATTGTTCAAGACCTGGGAGTCTTATACGTGTATCTGTACTCGGGGCATCATTACCTTTCAACAAGATATTGTTTATAGTACTTCATCAGGCAGAGAAACCATACTTTACAATGGGGATGATTAAACCGCTGTGTAAAATTACTCTGTTGGATTTTATAAGTTTTAAAAAATTAAGGCATGACAAGCTCAGTTCCGTCGAACTGTTCTATAAAATCAGTTATGCTTTACCAACGATGATTTATGGAGGGTAGATTTATCCGTACCAATATGGATGCTTTAGTTGTTGTGATAAATTCTAAAGGTTATATCCCTGACAGGAATGTTTCATTCGGATGGTTTCCCGATTTATCATTATTAGAAAGTCAAGTTTTAGTGCCGCCCCCTCCCACATACACACTTCATCAGACGATATTGTAGCGACGAACCATTTTCTTTTATCAAAACTCTCTGTTCTTTCGTTTTCTTATGATAATATGATTTTCATTCTCTTATTAATGAAGGCTTCAATGGAAATCCCTCTAAGTCCAGGAAACAGTATATATAACTCAAGTTTTGAAGCAGAGTGCAATGAGCAAAAAGAAGTTTTTAAGAAAAGATACACAAAATGCTCTAAAATGCTACAGAAAGCTATTGACACTACAGATGACGCAATGATGCTGTCAAGGCAGTGTCACATGAACTGCCTTGAACATTTGCAGGAGTCTGACATCAGAGAAGCTCGCACCAAATACTGGACAAAAACATATAAAAACCGTTTGGAGTGGCTGTATGATAAGTTTGATGAAGCCAGAAGGAAGAATGACCAACTTCAATTTTTGATTGACGGAGGAAACGTTGCATGTCAAAGGTGTTTCCGAGCCCTTTACATGATAAATAAAACTGGCTACTATAAAGTATTGACCAGATATAGGAGAGGTTCCATATCAATTGGAAACAGACGAGGACGAGATGAAAGCAAAATAACGAAGGAGGCATATCGGTGGTTGAAAGAGTACGCATATTTTCACTCTGACAGGATGCCAGACACCGGCCATCAGATGTTACCAAATAAGACGAGAAAGAACAGTATATACAAGCTGTATGTTGATGAAAAAACAGAGAATATGGAGTATTCTGTGTCCGAAGCTACTTTTAACAAGGTGTGGAGAACACAGATACCGAACCTGAAGATAAAACAGGTATACATTGTTAGATTGTTTGAGTTTTATTTTTATTCTTCAATACATTTGTATTTTGCTTTGCTCCGAAAGAAGTGTACATGCTGTATTGTTATCCAAATGATAACCTTAATCAATTTATTATTACCTGCTTTTTTCATATTTCTTTTTTGTTTGTTTGTTGTTATTGATTTATAAATGTACCTTCTTAGTTATTTTTTGTGCCAATTACTCTTAATAACATTGAGAAATTGCCTAATTATCGTTTGTTGTATCTCATTGTAATCGTATTGTAATCTTATTTTTCAAGACAAACTCCTTTTCGAAATGTGCCACATGCGTAAGCATCGAAAGAGAGCTTGAAAGGACACGAAATCCATCAAAAAGAAAAAAACTAATGGGCATGATCACTGTCCACAATGGGAGACAAATGTAAGTGGATTAAACATACATGAATGATAAATTATGCTGTATGTCATATGTTATTTTGGTGTTGCTTTTAAAATATCACACATATACAGTTAAATACCTTAATCAAACGACTTTACTTCCACATAGATTGTTCTTTCTTTTTGTTTAAATATTTACTATTATAAGAAATGACTGTCTTACTGTTGGTGTTATGACTGCGTATTAGATTAATTAATCATATTTATTAATTGATATGTTAATATTGTTCATAAATTGGTCTATCATTTATTTAATAGGAGGGAAAGACGATTCTACTATGCAAAGAGAGAAAAGGCAAAGAGAGAATATAAGAGATACATGAGCATAATAATTGATGGCATGGACCAGTGTAAGTCAATTGCATAGATAAAGGAGCTGTTAGAATATGGCATAAAATAATATATATGCCCTCAAAAATCGAAATTTCAAAAAAAAAAAAACAAAATTCAAGATTTTATTTTATATTTAGAAATCCACTGTTATGCTTAGTAAATTTAGTAAATTATTTAAAGTTAGACACATTTTTGTATCGCATCAATGGAAAATGAAAAAAGCTCTCAATACCAAATTGCGCCAACACTAATTACAGAATGCACAACGTTTACTTAAGGTGTGTTTCCATAATGCAATCTTTTTGATGAAGTTGGTTTCTGTAAGTCGGGGGAAGGGAGGGGACCAGTACCCTAAAGCCGAAAAACCATAATAAGGGGATGGTGCTCTTTTAAAACATAAGACTTAAAAGTTAAAAAGAAGGAGAATATTCGCCTTTTTCTTGTACGGTTTCACATAATATTTCAGTCTTAAATTGACAATGGTGCGTATTTCTACATTATCTGGAATTCACAATACAATGTTCAAGGACAAGTAGAGACCGTTTTTTCAGATTCGGGACTAGATTATTTACCAATCATTTTAGCTTCAAATCCCATGTTTGTTTTTCAATTTATGTATGAAAGTAGTCTGCGAGATTATTCATATCAATGTTAAACGTCTTTAAATTCAATAGCATCATATAAAACCTGATAAATTTACAGCATAGACCAGACATGCACGTTTCGGGTACTAAACCCTCGTCAGTGATCCTCAGTCTAAACAGTGTAATACGGTCAAAAAGTATGAAAATGTACCAAAAGACGTAGCAGAATGGGTGGGATATGATGCTACAGGACCCACGTTTTAGAAATTTCAAGAAATTTTGTAACAGAAAATTTCAAATGCGTTGAAGAGACACACGATCAACCGAAGTTGACCGAACTTGGATATTCAGAAATAAAGAGTAAGAATTAAACAGATTTGGAAGGTTTATTTGGTCTTTTTTTACATCTTTCACCAGAAATTAAAGAGTTATAGAACAAAAGTATACGATACATGATATCTAAGTGTATGTTCAATGAGGGGAACAGACCGTTTTTCAGTTTCAGGATTAGTTAATCTTCAAATTCCATGTTTCTTTTCAATTTATGTATAAAAGTAGTCTCTGAGATTATTCATATCGATATTAAGAAATGAAGAGTAAGTATTTCATTGATTTGGAAGGTTAATTTGTTGTATTTTTTCACTTCAGATCCCCTACCACTTTCACCTGTAAATAAAGATTTATAAAACAAAAATATCAGAGAAAACTCAACATAGAATTTTCATAAACTTTCTATTTTAAGCTTCTCTTACATTTTTCAGGGATTTATACATACCGCACACAAAATGGGCGATTGATCAGCCCCTTAATGTAACAGGCCCTTTCTTATTTTTGTCAGTCTTTCTATCATAGCCCTTTTATCAATTTCAAATATTTTGTAATTCACTAGATTGATCTGGGGACTTGCCAAAAAGATTAAGCACATGTGCATATAGTTGATATTGTTGTTGCTAAAAATAGATATATTATGAATCGTAATTGTTTTATAATGGCAAACAACATTCTTATGAAGGTTTGTATTCAACATGTTCAAGTCAGTTGTTTGTTTGCTTATTTGGCATTAATTTGTTCTATACTTTTAAACAGCCAAAACAGACCTTCCTCATTTCTGTGGCAGATTACAGAAGGTGAATATTTTCATCTGTTTCTTTTTATATTTCTAAATAAATTTATTAAGCTAGGTAGTAATAAGTTAGGTTTATCTGAATTAGAGGTTGGTAATATGCTTCCAAGTTAGAATGAGATAAAATTAGAAGTACATACAAGACTGAAGAAATGAAGTGTTTGTTGAGGTGCAATAGAATTGGTATATACGTATGAATGTAACATGGCGGATTTTTTTTTTTTGCTTATCAGGGCATTGATCCCACAGGAATGTTAAAGACTCATATACAGGGAGTTTTAAATCATGGAAAGGGGACACTTACAACATATGTGGACATAAATGAGTCCTCTCATGATGCTAATCTTATCATGAATATCCTTTTGAGGACCTTCTTTGATGCTTTAGATAAGGTATGTACTTGTAGCAGTGTAAAGTCGTAAGAGACTGATTCATTGTATCAAGATTAATACTTTTTAAGTGACTGCAATTATTACTTACTCCAAAGAAAGAAAGAAAGAAGTATCTGTATAGATACAAGACATATTTTAATTCGTCAATGAAAAATTGGATACAATATTCCATCATACATTTTGTAATGATGTCCACTGTCCTGAATAATTAGTGATTGCTTCATTGATAACGTTATGAAAAAAAGATGCCAAATTGACGCCTTGTTTCTCAATCCAATCCTTCTTAGCTATGGTTTAATACACAAGTGGAAATATCAGACATTATTACTTATATGAGGAAAAAGTTTGAACCATGTTTCTCAATTAAGTTTGTGCTACAAAGCTGAACATTTGTTTACAGAATGGACGTCTTCCAAGAATATTATACATTCAAGCTGACAACTGCGCTCGTGAGAACAAGAACAAATTTCTGTTGGCATTTTGTGAGTTGTTGGTGAAACTTAATGTCTTTCATGAGGTAATCATTTATCTTTTCAATGATAATAAAATTAACTTTATTGATTTAAACAATATTTGAATCTGATTGATGGTACATAATATAAATGACAGAAAAAAAAAAACAATCTACAACTTTATCCATCAACCCAATAGCATAGATCATGAACTCCTATAACAAAACAGAAAAGCTAACACTAGTGGCGAATTCAAAGGGGATGTAGGGGGTGCCCCACTAAAATTTGCAAATCATAGGTTAAACTATAATTTTTAATCTAAAAAGAGAGTAAATGTTAGTAAATATCAACTACATGTTAGTTAATATAATTGTCTAATGCATCGATTTCCATTCTTCAAATCCAAAGTCTGAAATGCAAGAGCTCCAGGGCCTTGCCCCCCTCCCCCCTGCTGCTGGACCCGCTGGGGACCTCTTCACCAATTGGAACAATCCAACTCAAAAGTTGGATCCACAGCACATTATATTTATTAAGACATGTGATATGCAAATGTTATTGAATTCTTTAATTTTACTGATAAATGGTTCCTCTGTTGTTTGATAGGTGAATTTATCATTCCTGTATGTGGGACATACCCATGAGGACATCGATGCAGCTTTTTCGCAGATATCGGAAAAACTTCGCAGGCAAGATGTAATTACGTTGCCAGGTATATTGGAGATGTTAGGAAGAGGGCGTCTCGTTAAAGGAATGTTTGATATCAAGTCCTGGCTACTGCCGCTCATTAATGAAATAGGAGGTCATTCCAAACCACTTCATTTTCGATTTGCTGAGGACGAAGCGGGTGTGAAAATGATGTACAGGGCTGATAGCAGCAAGCCATGGTCCAAGTGTTATGAAAATATGCTCAGGGATATCCCTACTGGACAACCTAAGATACTGATCCCTCCTAATATTGATCAAATTGACACTAGGGCAATTCAGAAAAATGTTTAAAAACTAAGATTTGAAATGACCGACGGTCAATATCAACGGTGGCAGAGATTGTTAAGTGAACTATCAGAAATGAAACAGACTGATGAAAAAAGACAACAGTATGCTAAACGAGATGCCTTATGGTTACTTCCACTTCTGAGAAACATATCTTATCCAGACGAGAAGGAAGATGACAATATGCCATCTCACATTGAAGGCCTTCTTGACAAAGAACTGGACGACCATATTGTAAGTGTCAAGTGGATATTTAAAGCAACTCTTTTTTCACATTTATTACAACAGACATGCACGATGGTAGCACACTTCTTTCTTGGATTTAATTATCAAGTCTACTGTAATACATATATGGAATGAAATTATGATTAAAAGAAATTCGAGTGAACCTTACTCACTCTGCTGATTACCTTAGAACAATACTAAAAAGCTATACATAATATATATATTATATAAATATGACCCTTAAAGAAAATTTTAATTTAAATTCTTAAAGTCCTGATTAATTGTTGGAACATTTCATTTTTACTAAACAGAAACAAAAAGATTTTGATATTAAAGTATTTATACATGATGTTTTTATCTTAAAACTCAGATTAACATAAAACCAGGAAAAGATACTACGAAAGCAGAATCAAATCAAAGGAAAAAGAAGAAGATGGAGTCATCAAGTAAGAAGCAAGTAAAAGCTAAAGATATAACAGACAAGAATGGCACTTCAAAACACCAAGGAACACACCTGTTTAAAAACAAGAAAGTAGGGACATCAAGCAAAGACAAAGTTAACTCTAAAAGGAAGACAGAGAAGAAAGGCACACACAAAGGAACCAACATTTGTGAAAATAAGACAATGGCGTCATCAAACAAAGAAAAAGTAAAGTCTAACGAGAAGGAAGGCACTGCAAAACGTAAAAGATCCCAAAAGAAATAAAGTATTAGATTATTTGAGTTGACAATGTTGAGTTATTTCACTTTTTTTAAATTGATGTCATTTCGATTTTCTTTAAAGCAGAAACTAAAAACTTAAACTACACCAGACAAAAATTGGCTTTATCATATCCACTTGTAGGAATGTTCAAATTTCTCTATTTTTTTCTATGGTAAAATGAATGAGTTGATTCTATAACGCATATAATAAAGCAACATCAACCAGAATAATGTCCTAGTCAATTTATAGAAATGTCCATCGCTAGATATTAGACATTGATTGTAAAAATATTCAAATAAGGTATCATAGAATTGCTGTAACCAAGGGAATGGTTGTTATTATAAAGCAACAATAAATAGGATAATGGCCTCATCTAACCTACACGTAGGAATGTTCATCTGTATTTTTTGCTATAATCCTATGTAGAAATTTAACCTAAAAGTTATTATAAAGATACAATGAGCAAGTAATGACTGTGTCTAACCTACTCGTAGGAATGTTCATCCGTAGTTTTTACTAAGAATTGCTGTAGAAAATTTACCTTCAAGATACCAGAAAGCTACAATAGGATTATAATATAATGACTATGTCTAACGTACACATAGGAATGTTCATCTGTAAACTTTGCTTTAAATTCATGTAGAAATTTTACGTACTTGTTGTTATGATTAAGTTAGAATAAACTTAGACGAGGAGTGTGTATGACTTGTAGGAATGTTCATCAGTGTTTTTGCTATGAATTAATTTAGAAACGTTACCGTCAATATACTTAAAAGCTAAACTAAACTCGTAGGAGTTCATCTGTATTTTTGCGATCAATTGATGTGGAAACTTCTTCATACAAGTTATTGTAAAGCTATAATAAACTCATGTAATTTTTGCTATGATTTGATTTAGAAACTTTAAATACAAATTATGATAAAACTATCATAATTCGTAGAAATGTTCATTTGAATTGATGTAGAAATTTTACCCACAAGTTATTTTAAAGCTATTATGAACTAGTAGGAATGTTCATCTGTAATTATAACAATGTATGGATGAATCAACTTTAAATACAAGTTATTTTAAAGCTACAATAAACTCGTAGGAATATTCATCTATAATGATTGCTATGAATTGATGTAGAAACTTTATCAACAAGTTATTATAAATCTACAATAAACATGTAGGAATGTTCATCTGTAATGATTACTATGAATTGATGTAGAAACTTTATCCACAAGTTATTATAAAGCTAAAATAAACTCGTAGGAATGTTCATCTGTAATGATTACTATGAATTGATGTAGAAACTTTATCCACAAGTTATTATAAAGCTAAAATAAACTCGTAGGAATGTTCATTTGTAATGATTGCTATGAATTGATTTGGAAACTGTACATACAAGTTATTTTAAGGCTACAATAAACTCGTAGGAATGTTCATCTGTATTTTTATTTAATAAGAATTGATGTAGAAACTTTACATACAAGTTATTTTTAGGCCACAAGTAACTTGTAGGAATGTTCATCTGTAACATTTACTATGAATTGATGTAGAAACTTTACATACAAATTATTCAAAGGCTACAATAAACTTGTAGGAATATTCAACTGTAATATTTACTATGAAATGATGTAGAAACTCTACATACAAATTATTTTAAGGCTAAAAATAACTTGTAGGAATGTTCATCTGTATTTTTTTTAGCTCACCTGAGCGAAGCTCAAGTGAGCTATTGTCATAGCGCACCGTCCGGCGTCCGTCCGTCGTCCGGCGTCCGGCGTCCGTCGTCCGGCGTCGTCCGTCGTAAACTTTTCACATTTTCGACTTCTTCTCCAGAACGGCTGAAGGGATTTTGATGAAACTTGGTAGGTATGAAGTACTCATGGTCCCCTACAAGTGTTGTTGTTTTTCGTCCGGATCTGTCAACAGGTGGCGCCAGCACAGCCAAAAGTAGGTCACGGGGGGTACCCTCCTTTGACAAACTTCTTCTTCAGAACCGAAGCATGTATCGACAAACCGAAAGCATCAGGATAATCTAGAGAGATGTCTTAAGAAGTGTTGTTATTTTTGGTTCCACTTCGAAGTCAAATTTTTGACGCGTTTTTGACGTCTTTTCGGACTTGGTCAGAAATGCACATTTTTGCACTATTTCTTTAAATAACTCAATAAGTGTATGATTTTACACACTCATTTACTACATATTTATCATATTTAACTTACTTAATGCTTTGATATGTATTTTATGCTTAAATTTTATTTTTTTTGATTTTTTATGAATTTTTTTCTTATGTAAAAAGAAAGGGGGGGGGGTGATTTTCATACATTTTCTGCTTCTTTTCTATAACCACTCTTCAGATTGTCATGACAATTTGTCGGTATGAGGTACTCATGCATGGTACCCTACAAGTGAAAGAATTTTGTCAAGATATCCACTTTTGGATTTTTAAGGAATATTTTTAGCTCACCTGAGCAAAGCTCAAGTGAGCTATTGTCATAGCGCACCGTCCGGCGTCCGTCGTCTGTCGTCTGTCCGTCGTCTGTCGTCCGTCGTAAACTTTTCAACATTTTCGACTTCTTCTCCAGAACCACTGAAAAGATTTTCATGAAACTTGGTAGGAATGAAGTACTCTTGGCCCCCTACAAGTGTTGTTGTTTTTCGTCCGGATCCATCAACAGGTGGCGCCACCGGAGGCAAAAGTAGGTCACATGGGGTACCATCCTTTGACAAACTTTTTCTTCAGAACGGAAGCACGTATCGACAAACCGAAAGCATCAGGATGATCTAGAGAGATGTCTTAAGAAGTGTCGTTATTTTTGGTTCCACTCGGAAGTCAAATTTTTGACGCGTTTTTGACGTCTTTTCGGACTTCGTCAGAAATGCACATTTTTGCACTATTTCTTTAAATAACTCAATATGTGTATGATTTTACACATTCATTTACTGCACATTTATCACATTTAAGTTACTTAATGCTTTGATATGTATTTTATACTGAAATTTTAATTTTTTGATGTTTTATGAATTATTTTCTTATGTGAAAAGGAAAGGGGGGGGGGGGTGATTTTCATACATATTCAACTTCTTCTCCAGAACTGCTGAACAGATTTTTATGAGTATTTTTTCAATCATGAATAGATATGTTTACTGTGAAGATGGACCCAAGGCTTGTAAGTTCAAGTTCTGGTACCCTGGTAACTTTAGTTTCGTATAAGTTGGTACATGTTCATGTATGCAAGAGTTGTCTTTCTTTAATATTGATTTATGTTTTTGAGGTTTAAATTTTTGGATTATCGATTCATTTGAATGTTATATATTTTAAATTATTAAATAGGTATGGAAAAGGAAACTAAATAATTTTAAAAAGATGAATAAGTATTTTCAAATTTATCTTGTGAAGACTTGGATATACAACTTTGAAATTACAATATTGAGAGCAGCTCAAAATATTAATGTAAGAACAGATCAATATTATCAATAACACAGTGAAAAGATGGGGAGGGGGTCTGTTATTTTGCTTTAGCTTCTGTATAACTATCTCTCTCGGGTTACTTAGATTACTCAAGAAGAAGGGGGGGATGATTTTCATACATATTCAACTTCTTCTCCAGAACCACTGAACAGATTTTCGTTAAACTTCGTAGGAATGAAGAAATCATGGTCCCCTACAAGTATTGTTGTTTTTAGCTCACCTGAGCGAAGCTCAAGTGAGCTATTGTCATAGCGCGTCGTCCGTCCATCGTCCGTCCGTCCGACGTAAACTTTTAACATTTTCGATATCTTTTCTGCAACCGCTGCACAGAATTTCACGAAATTTCACAGGAAGCAAGTACTCAATGCCCTCTATCGAATTTGTGTTTTTCAAGCCGATCGGAAATCCAAAATGGCCGCCACAGGCTCTGATTGGCTGACACATTTTCGACTTCTCTTCTAAAACTGCATCACAGAATTTCATGAAGCTTCACAGGAAGCAAGTACTCAATGCCCTCTACCAAGTTTGTGTTTTTCGAGCCGATCGGAAATCCAAGATGGCCGCCACAGGCTCTGATTGGCTGACACATTTTTTACTTCTCGTCCGAAACCGCTGCACAGAATTTCATGAAATTTCACAGGAAGCAAGTACTCAATGCCCTCTACCAAGTTTGTGTTTTCCGAGCCGATCGGAAATCCAAGATGGCCGCCACAGGCTCTAATTGGCTGACACATTCTCGACTTCTCATCTGAAACCGCTGCACAGAATTTCATGAAACTTTAGGGAAGCAACTACTCAATGCCCTCTACCAAGTTCGTGTTTTTCGAGCCAATCGGAAATCCAAGATGGCCGCCACAGACTGATTGACTGACACATTTTCGACTTCTCCTCTCAAACGGCTGCATAGAATTTCACAAACCTTCACAGGAAGCAAGTACTGATTGCTCTCTACCAAGTTTGTGTTTTTCGAGCTGATCAGAAATCCAAGATGGCCGCCACAGGCTCTGATTGGCTGACAAATTTTCGACTTCTCCTCTGAAACCGCTGTGCAGAATTTCATGAAACTTCAAAGGATGCAAGTACTCATACCCTCTATCAAGTTTACGTTTTTGGAGCCTATTGGAAATCCAAGATGGCCGCCACAGGCTCTGATTGGCTGACGCATTTTCAACTTCTCCTCTGAAACTGCTTCACACAATTTCTTGAAACTTCACAGGACGCAAGTACTCATTGCCCTCTACTTAGTTTTTTTTTTTTTTCGAGCCGATTTGAAATCCAAGATGTCCTCTATAGGCTCTATTTGAATGACACATTTTTGACTTATCCTCTTAAACTACTGCACAGAATGTCACCAAACTTTACAGGAAGTAACTTGTACACCTTGTCCTTCTCAAAGCTTCACTAAAAGCGATTTCCTTCAGGTTTTGACTTTGATTGAAAACATACATACAGTCTCCTCAGGTGAGCGATGTGGCCCCCTTGGGCCTCTTGTTTTACTATGAATTGATGTATAAAATCTACATACAAGTTATTTTAAGGCTACAATAAACTCGTAGGAATGTTCATCTGTAATATTTACTATGAATTGATGTAGAGAATCTACAAACAAGTTATTTTAAGGCTACAAGTAACTTGTAGGAATCTTCATCTGTAATATTTGTTTACTATGAATTGATGTAGAAACTCTACACTCAAGTTATTTTAAGGCTACAAGAAACTCGTAGGAATGTTTATCTGTAATTTTTTTTACTATGAATTAATGTAGAAACACTACATACAAGTTATTTTAAGGCTACACGTAACTTGTAGGAATGTTCATCTGTAATTTTTGTTTACTATGAATTGATTTAGAAACTCTACATACCAATCATTGTAAAGCTACCAGTTACTCGTAGGAATGTTCATCTGTAATTTTTTTTGCTATTAATTGATGTAGAAATTTAACCTCCAGTTTATAAGAAAGCTACAATAAATTCGTAGGAATGTTCATCTGTAATTTTTTTTACTATGAATTGATGTAGAAACTCTACATACAAGTTATTTTAAGGCTACAATAAATTCGTAGGAATGTTCATCTGTAATTTTGTTTTACTATAAATTGATTTAGAAACTCTACATACCAATCATTGTAAAGCTACCAGTTACTCGTAGGAATGTTCATCTGTAATTTTTTTTGCTATTAATTGATGTAGAAATTTAACCTCCAGTTTATAAGAAAGCTACAATAAATTCGTAGGAATGTTCATCTGTAATTTTTTTTTACTATGAATTGATGTAGAAACTCTACATACAAGTTATTTTAAGGCTACAATAAATTCGTAGGAATGTTCATCTGTAATTTTGTTTTACTATAAATTGATTTAGAAACTCTACATACCAATTATTGTAAAGCTACCAGTTACTCGTAGGAATGTTCATCTGTAATTCTTTTGCTATTAATTGATATAGAAATTTTACCTACAGTTTATAAGAAAGCTACAATAAATTCGTAGGAATATTCATCTGTTATTTTTGTTTTATGATTTTATGAATGTGCATTATATATATTTGAAAGATACTCGAGCTCGGTCAAATGGGTTTGTACTTTTTGTTATTTAAATGAAGGGATACTTAGGAGTGCTATTACAAAGCACAACACAATGAATGATGGGTAAAATGCTGATGTGAAAAAATTAAAATTGATCGTCTTTGAAATCTCTTCTGTTTTATATTAGATATCTATACAGCAAAACCAAAAAATGGGACTACAAATTCAGTCCCTTTTTATTCTGAGTTGCATTCTATAAACTTATGGAACACTTGCGGCATTGCAAAAACATACAAAAGACTGAGGTATCATACTACATACTGAGGTATCATACTACACACTGAGAGATCATACCTCACACTGAGGTAAAGGGCTGTAACGATTAACCGAAAAGTCGGTTAACCGCGGTTCAAAATCTTACTGTTCGATTCAGTTCGGAATTTCCAGATTTCGATTCGTTTTTTTATTTTCTTTTTTATCCCTTGATTTTCTCTCAAATAACTAACGTTTTAATTGGTCATCTATGAAGAAACGACCAATCAGAGGCCGCCTTTTTCGGTAGACTTTTTAGATCTTAGTAATGGCGACCCTGACATCAAAACAGAGGTCCCAGATGATCATTTTGAATGTTTGAAAGTGGGAGGGTGGTCTAGAAGACGATTACCGTTTGCAGAATTTGCAAAACTGAATTTAAGCATTCGACTTGTTCTACTTCGGCAATGTCGTCACAAATATTACTGAAAATATATGCGTGACATCGTCCTAAAGAGAAGCAGACCGAGTATGACCCGATCTACGTACTCCGCAAAATTTAACAACAGCGGGAGGCTTAGGTTACAGAACAGGTACATGATTGAAAATTTGGTTATATTACCAGATTCGTGGAGTCTTACCAGTACATGTATATCCCTAGTACACAGTTTTAAACTTGTCTCATATTTTGAGGGTACTTCTACACTTATTTCGTGTTGCAGTGTGGAGTTGGTAATACAATTCCCCGCGACCCGATGTTTGAAGTGTTTTAATTCCATTACGTTCTCTATTTTGGGGTTTGCTGTGGATGCTGCAACATGGTGTTGTTGAAGATCCCCTCCTTTGTTTTGTGAAATTTATAGAAGTGAGTTAAAGAAGATCCTGACGATAATCTCAACAGCACTAACAAAAGAGCACACAATTTAGCATCGACGGACCCCTAGCAAGCTAGAGGTGGGACCAGGTGCCCGGGAGGAGTAAGCATCCCCTGTTGGCTAGCCGCACCCGCCGTCGATGTCTAAGCACGAAAATGAAAACAATATCTAAAATCCATGCACTCGCTGACGTTATGTCTATATAGAAAGTGCTATGGCGACAATGTCAGGGAAATATATTCAAAACACTTACTGTCAAACCCCTCGCGGGGAACTTTTTTACGAGCTCCACACGGCAAAGGGCATAAGTTTGACACAATTAATGTAATTCAAAAGCAATTCTAATTAAAAAAGAATGATTTTTTTAACAAAAAACAGATGTCTCCCCCTCGCTCTAAGTTACTTTGACCTTAGGCCAAGATTATTTGAAACCTTTGAGTCATGGGCAACATAATACTAAAACATGAAAGTTATTCATTATATTGTTTGAGGTAAAACCCAAACATGATTAGCATATACAATTTCATTATAAGCATATCAAGTTAAATTGACTTTGGTCACATGACCTTGGATATAGGTGATCTGAAATCTACATTGTATGGATCATGAGCAACAAAAAACTGAATTAGTGATTGGATACACGGTTCAAAATATAAAGCCTAAACATGATAAGCATAGACAATTTCAGCCTGGAAATGATTAGCATATACAATTTAATTACCAATGTAACATTTGTAAGAAGTGACCTCAACCATGTGACCTTGGGACGATGTGATCTGAAACATTTAGTCCTGAGAAACAACATACTAATATATGAAAACAATCGTAAGAAGGGTTCAGGAGATAAAGCCCAGACAAGATAAGTATGTACAATTTCATTAAAAAGATCTAAATGATCTTGACCTTTGGCACATGACCTTGGGTCAAGATGATAAGAAACCCTCCAATCCTGAGCAACAGCATACTAAAGTATCAGAGTGATTCAGTATACGATTCCACAGATATAGTCCAAACTCAATGGCATTTACAATTTCATTAAAAAATGTAATACTTGACCTTGACCTTAGTCATATGACCTTGGATCAAGGTGGTGTGAAACCTTTGGGTCATCAGCACCACCATCATACTAAAATATGAAGTGATCCAATCACGGTTCAAAAGGTTAAGCCTGGACATAATACACCTAACAAATACAATTTCATTTGAAATATACTAATTGACCTTGACCTTGGTCACATGACCTTGAGTCAACGTTAGCCATTAGCAAATACAAACTAAAACGTGAAAGCCTAGACAGGAATGTATGTACAATTTCATTAAAATGTAGTAAGTGACCTTGGCCTTTGTCACATGACCATGGGTCAAGGTGATGTGAAACCTTTGGGTCGTAAGCACCATCATGCTTAAATATGAAAGTGATCAGGTAAGCGGTTCAAGAGTTATAGCCCAGACAGGAATGCATGAACAATTTTATTAAATTACTAAGTGCTAAAATATAAAAGTGATCCGGCGAACAGTTCAGGAGATATAGCCCGATCAACTAACCATGGGTCAAGGTGTAACCTTTTGTTCATTAGCAAATACAAACTAAAACGTGAAAGCAATCCAGTAAGCGGTCCAAGGGATAAAGCCTAGACAGGAATGTATGTACAATTTCATTAAAAATGAACTAAGTGACCTTGACCCTGGTCATATGACCTTGAGTCAAGGTGATGTAAAACCTGGAGGGTCATAAGGAACAACGTACTACAATATGAAAGTGATCGGGCCACCGGCTCAAGAGATATAGCCTGGACAGGAATGCATGTACAATTTTATTAAAATTACACTAAGTGACCTTGACCTTGGTCACATGACCTTGGATCAAGGTGATGTGAAACCTTGGGGTCATAAGCAACACCATACTGAAATATGAAAATGATCCGGCAAACGGTTGAAGAGATATAGCCCGGACAGGAATGTATTCATAATTTCATTAAAAATGCATTAAGTGACCTTGACCTTGGTGATCGGGCAAACAGTTCATGATTTATAGCCCGGACACGATGTGTGACAGACGGACAGACGGACGGACGGACGGACGACGAAGGCAAAACCAATATGTCTCCTCCCGTTGGGAGGAGACATAATTCAGTTAAATTTCGATTTTGATGTATCATTTTGATATCAAGATTACTTTGTCGCATTAACTGGATTATAACACATCAACACAATAGAGGATGAAATTTATTGTTGATCTAAGGATCAATGATACCCCCGTCCAACATAATTTTTACATATAAGCAATGTATAAAAAGTATGAAGGGGCATAATTCAACACAAAATTGAGGAACATGACCTTTTAGTTGAATTTGACCTGTATTTATCAATGTAAAGCTATATCTAAGAACTATATATATTTAAGAAATAAAAAATGACAAGCCGGGCTCTATTGTCTCATAATGCCCGAGCGTCCTCAGCCAATCACATTTATTACCGAGCCGCGTCAGCGGCGAAGTGATAAATGTGATTGGCTGAGGACGCTCGGGCATTATGAGACAATAGAGCCCGGCTTGTCATCTTTTATTTCTATTCTAATGATGACCATTGATTCTTGGTAAAAACCAGTTCCTGCCGGTTTATCTGCTTTCAGAAAATGGGTAGGCGTGGCTTATCGCTATAGGGCCTATATTGGAGAATAGAGCCCGGCTCGCGTCTGTTGTCTTAATAGGGAAAAAGAATCAAGTCATATTAGAATCCCTGTTACAGTTTTCATTTAAATGTCAGGCAAGCACAAAATATTGATTTTTTCCAAGTTTGAAGGGGCACAACTCTGCATAAAATTGAGCCATTTTTAAACCTAACCTTTGATTTTTGGTATTATAGCTACATTCAACAAATGAATTTATTATCTGAAACAGTTGTCCTTCTAATGTCCAGAAACCACAAAATTGTGATTTTTTTTCTAAGTTTAAAGGGACATAACTCTGCATAAATTGAGGGACATGACCTATATTTATAGTTGACCTGTATTTCTTGGTGTAACAGGTATATGCAAGAAATGAATGGATTATTTGTATCAGTTTTCCTTTAAATGTCCGGAAACCACAAAATTGTGAATTTTTCAAAGTTTCAAAGGGCAAAACACTGCACGTAATTGAGGAACATTACCCATATTCGAACTTGACCAGTATTTCTTGGTGTAATAACTATATGCAAGAAATGAATTGATTATCTGTGACGGTTTTCATTTAAACGTCCGGAAACCACAAAATGAAGAATTTTTCTAAGTTTCAAGGGACATAACTCTGCATGTAATTGAGGGAGATGACCTTTATTTGAAGCTGACCCATATTTCTTGGTGTAAAAGATATATGCAAGAAATGAATTGATCATTTGTATTAGTTTTCCTTTTAATGTTTAGAAACTACAAAATTATGAATTTTATCAAAATTTCAAAGGACATAACACTGCACGTAATTGAATGACATGACCCATATTCGAACTTGACCTGTATTTCTTGGTGTAAGAGTTATATCCAAGAAATGAATTGATAACCTGTAACGGTTTTCCTTTAAATGTCCGGAATCGACAAAATTTTGAATTTTTCTAAGTTTCAAGGGACTTTACTCTGCACAAAATTGAGGGACATGACCCATAATTGAACTTGACCTGTATTTCTTGGTGTAAAATCTTTATGCAAGAAATGAATTGATTATCTATCACGGTTTACCTTTAAATGACCGGAAACCACAACATTTTGAATTTTTCTAAGTTTCAAGGGGCATAACTCTGCAAAAAAATTAGGGACATGGCCCATATTCAAACTTGACCTATATTTTTTGGTGTAGGAGCTATATCCAAGAAATGAATTAATTATCTGTAACGGTTTTCCTTTAAATGTCTGGAAACCACTAAATTTTGAATTTTTCTAAGTTTCAAGGGGCATAACTCTGCACAAAATAGAGGGACATGACCAATATTCGAACTTGACTTACATTTCTTGGTGTGAAAGCTGTATGCAAGAAATGAATTGATTATCTGTAATAGTTTTCCTTTAAATGTCCGGAAACCACAGGTGGGACGGACGCACGCACGGACGCACGCACAGACGGACAAGTTCATCACGATATACCCCCACCATTATATGGCAGGGGTATAAAAAGACCTAACAAACTGGTAATAATACAAAGAGAATGCACTCTGCTTTAAACCGAATCGAAAACCACAAAAAACTGAACCGAAATTTTTCTGAACCGTTACAGCCATACTGAGGTATCGTACTACACACTGAGTGATCATACTATATACTGAGGGATCATACTACATACTGAGGTATCATACTACACACTGAGTGATCATACTATACACTGAGGGATCATACTACATACTGAGGTATCATACTATACACTAAGGGATCATACTATACACTGAGGGATTATACTCACACTCAGGGATCATACTACAAACTGAGGGATCATACTACACACTGAATGATCATACTACACACTGAGGGATCATACTATACACTGAGGGATCATACTACACACTAAGGGATCATACTACACACTGATAGTAGGGTGACCAAGTCGCCAAAAGTGGCTTATTTTATGAGTTTAGTCGACACGCATAGTACACGGCAAATATTGGTATCAAATGAAAGCTATTTATCTGTGTTTAATGAATCAAGATGTCGTCAAATGATTTTCATTGTAGGACGTTTTCAAAAATGACGTTGAAATGACGTCATCAAATTTTTAAAAAATTACCGAAAAATCACTGAAAAAAGGAATCGATGAATTTTTCTTCTGTGGAAAGTAACATCAAAGATCGAAAGGTGAAAATTACTAACATATTTAATACTTTTTCGAATATGATAAGATTTAATTCAAATTTCTAATACCATATGCGTTTTTGGGTTAAAAAAGTTTATTTTGCTAAAAAATTGCATTACTTTGTGAAAATTCTATTATATTTTTTCCCTTCTCTGAGATCCACTGAATGAAATCTGATCGTTCTTCAAAAATTTAAATCTAAACATTATCCTCTTCCAATTGATATCAAATATATTTAATTATTTTAATGAAAAAACTTCAAAACTGCTGTTTTTTCTACTGAAATCTGCATAATAATTTCTATTAAGATTGTTTCTATACATCAATCATAACATCTTTATCACTTATGAATTCGATAATTGAAGGATGTATTCCATTCTGATCTATTATGCTCTTTCGCATAATAACTTATGCTTTAAAGACATTAATTGTATTTTCAGTTTTTTGGGTGAAAAATGTATTTTTCATTCAAAAATCGCGGATTTTTGGATATTATCGATATAATTCACATAATCATATCATTGCAGTAAAAAATACAATCTATAGTAATTATACCATAGATTTTCTATCGAGTTACAAAATTCAAGCAAAATTTTTATTTTATTCTCTAAATTGAGATAAGATTAGGATTTTTATGACTG
Source organism: Pinctada imbricata (assembly GCA_033119305.1). Taxonomy (NCBI): domain Eukaryota; kingdom Metazoa; phylum Mollusca; class Bivalvia; order Pterioida; family Pteriidae; genus Pinctada; species Pinctada imbricata. Next base: position 182,239 of record VSWD01000001.1, on the reverse strand, counting down.
TTCTTATATGCTTATCTTGTAGCCTAGGGAAGGGGGGGGGGGTCGGATATCGGTATTGCAGTACCGTTGCGTCCTGCACCTTTTAAAATAAATAGAGACGAATAAGTTAAAGAAGATCCTGACGATAATCTCAACAGCACTCACAATAGAGTACAAAATTAAGCATCGACGGACCCCTAGCAAGCTAGAGGTGGGACCAGGTGCCCGGGAGGAGTAAGCATCCCCTGTTGGCTAGCCGCACCCGCCGTCGATGTTCAAGCACGAAAATGAAAACAATATATAAACTTCATGCACTGTCTGTCGTTATGTCTATATAGAAAGTGCTATGGCGACAATGTCAGGGAAATATATTCAAAACACTTACTGTCAAACCCCTCGCGGGGAACTAAGCATCCCCTGTTGGCTAGCCGCACCCGCCGTCGATGTTCAAGCACGAAAATGAAAACAATATATAAACTTCATGCACTGTCTGTCGTTATGTCTATATAGAAAGTGCTATGGCGACAATGTCAGGGAAATATATTCAAAACACTTACTGTCAAACCCCTCGCGGGGAACTTTTTTACGAGCTCCACACGGCAAAGGGCATAAGTGTGACACAAATGAGTTAAAAACCTTTAAGCTAGTAACATCATATTTACCACGTAGACTTAACTTAAAGAAAATAAGAGAAAATTTTATTTTCAAGGTCGTGCGTGAAAGGTCAAGGTCATTTTGAGACTAAAGATAGATTTTTTATGAGAAATAGATTAAAGTTTCATTGAAATAATTGTTGTTGTTCTCTTTTTGGTTCAGTATGTTTTGAAATTATTCATACTCAAAGGAAAATTAATTATCTTTGAAATATGTAGCGGACTTTCTATATATTTTGTTCAATCAACAGTGAAATTACGTGTATGCGTACATGTAAGGGAAGGGGGGTTACATACTCACATTTATTTATCAAATCTATTAGAATTGCAAACAAGATTGATACAATGCCATTTGAGCTAGGACTTTTTACCATGAACATTGACTTTAAACAGGCAGAAAACCCTATTGATTTTGAAGGTCAGGGTAAAGGTCATTTTGTGGATAAATATAGATTTTTGGTTAGATTTAAAAAAAAACACGTTTAAATCTATTTTGGGTCAAAATATTTTAAATCTTCTTCATGATAAATAAAATAGAAATGGTCTTTTATGTATGTATTGGGGTTTTATCTCCTCTTTTTGCACATTTGAGAAATTATGCGGAAGAGGAGGTGGTCGCATGCATACATGCTGTAACAGGATATGGTGACCAAACCGTATGAAAAAGGAATTTCCAATTTGTATGTTTAATATCTTTCGTTGTATAAGTGAGTAATCAGTAACGCATAGTGATATTAAATCTTAGGAACTTCAGGCTTACCATGAAGATTGAGTAGACCCAGACAAAGGACCTACTTGATTGTCAGGGTACGTGTCAAAGAAGGTCGAGGCCATTTGACATCATTAATCACATGACAGGCGTATGCTGTAGCGTAACCGTTGCCCTATTTTTTTGTAATATCCGGGTCTTATTTTGGATTTTAAATGAAGGAGCTAATTATTTCTCTAAGTATGTGTCAGCATAAAATATTTGTGAATTGTAAATCAAAAATATTTATTTTGACTATTAAAATAAATACCAAAAAATAGATATGTTGTATTTACAATTCACAAATATTTCATGACATATGTGTACACTTTTCTTTTTTTGGGGGGGGGGGGTTGATATACTGGTGATAATAGATACCCGCTGGTTAATAATCAAAATATTTTAAACTTTCTTCATGATAAATAGAATTTATTACATTCCTACCGCGTTACCCTATGTACCAATAAAAGTCTTCATTTCAATCGAAAAAATTGGAAATATATTGTACCCTGAAAATCAATTCATATGATTTACAGGCAACAATTGGTCACGTGATATACTTTTTGTGATAAACATCAGAATCAAAGTGATTTGTCGCGCTCGGTTGCTTTATGTACTATGGTTTATAACCTATATAGTTCATTTATCAACCTGGAAGCGTGATAAATCCCTGTGATCAGAACCAGACCATAATACATATATATCGAAAAAACCAAAATCATAAGAAATTATAAGAAGGATGACTCAATAGAATTGCTACTGAAAGAATAAATTTTTTCTCAATTTACTATCTGATATAATCATCTTGGTATTTATGAATCTCAATGTGAAAGAGAGAGTTACAGAATAGGGACGAGTATGAAAATAGCTTATGAATGAACATTCTGGCTCTTGTGGTTAATTTTCACAATTTTAAGTGATTTTAATAGCTGTTTGCCTGACAATACGCACATTTTAACTAAAACATTACGAACATTAACTTATTTCACTTGAAAGTACCTTGGAAATTGTATAAATCTATGTTATTACTGCTTATGTCTAGAGGAGAAACATGGTAAACTGTTTACCTTTTCCTGTGATTTTTCCTTTAAAAAGCATTTTTTTTCATGAGATCGGTGATGGTTTATCAGGGAGAGAGCGTCCTATCGTAAGTAATGGATTCATGAGGAGGTCGCTGGGCATGTGTTCCCGTGCGCTATGCAGTCGTTGCTTAAAACGTTGGGAGGGCACCGATAATTGCAACGAATGTGTAACGACAGAGGAGCGCAAGTCTAACAGCCACACTTTTCTAGCGATGGTCTAACGTCCTCAACGTGTGCCCAACGACAGCCTAACGTCCTTGGCGTGTGCTTTACGTCTTGACAGCGAAATGTTTTCTGAAAATTAAGTTTTGCTGTGATCGCCGCTAGAAGGTCGCTGCCAGGTGGTTGACAAGTCGTTAGGCGAACGTTGCGAGGTCATTGAGTACGCGTTATAGAACGTTAACAGGTAAATTGTCAACTAATTTTATTAGTTTGGAAGACGCTGAGGTCGTTGAGCGAATACTCCTCATGCGCTACAAGGTCGCTACGCGTACGTTGGGAACGTTGCTTCATAAACGATTTTCAGACCAAACCCCGACGTTTGCCAGCGTGTTGAAGGTCGTTACTGGTGCGTTTGCCAAAAAAAGTGAAGGCGTGACAAGGATATAAATCGCTTCGTAGGTAATCTTAAAAATAAAAAATAGAACTTGAAATTCTTCATAACATATGCAAATATGCATAAACATTTTTAAAGTTGCCTCCTCTATATGTGTTATCTTGCTCTTTGACCTTGATAATCAAAGAAGTGTTCTTTGTGTCATTTGTAATAAATGTATACTTTAAAGAGCTTGACCAAGATCTGTTGGTGAATGACACAGAGGTTTTCAATGATTTTGACGAATTCATTCCTGCGACCTTGACCTATGATATTAATGGGTTTCTTCCTATTGTTATTAGCAACAAGTGTATGGGCATTGGAAAGATCCAATCAAAATTGTGCCCTCTTAGTTTGTATATAAAAATTTTAAACATTTCCCTACAGTGACCTTGATCTTTGACCTTTGAAAATCAAAAGGGTTCTTCCTCTTGATTTAAACAATAAGTGTATGGAGTTTGGTAAATTCCAATGTATCATCGGAGCTGTATTAAAAGATTTTAAAAATTCTAATCTGTGAGCTTGACCTTTGATGCATGACCTTGAAAATCAATAGTCAAGAGTTCTTTCTCCTATCATAAGCAACAAGTGTATTGAGTTTGGTGAAAATCAAATTCAAACTGCACCCACTAGGCTGTATAAAATGATTTAAAACATTTCCAGTCTGTCACGTACATTGACCTTATATTTGAAAAACAATAGAGTACTTTCACTTGTCAAAAGAAATAAATGTATGGAGTTTAGTAAAGATCCAATCAAAACTGTGCCCTCTAGGCTAAGCTAAGTTAACATTTCAAACTTGTGACCTTGTCCTTTGACCAATGACCTTGGAAATCTATAGGGTTCTTTCTCTTGTTATAAGCAATAAGTGTATGAAGTTTGGTCAATACCCAATAAAAACTGTGCCTCCTAGGCTGTATAAAAGGATTTATAACATTTTCAACCAGTGGCCTTGACCTTTGACCCATGACCTTGAAAATCGATAGGATTTTTCCTCTTGTCATAAGCAATAAGTGCATGTAGTTTGGTCAAGATCCAATCAAAATTGTGCCTCCTAGGCTGTATAAAAGAACGTGACGTGCACAAACACACCCTCCCACTCCCACACAGTCACCCTTACACACTCTCGTAAACACACACCAACGTTTGCGTTATATCCCCTGCAATTATGCCGCGGGGGATATTTAGCAAACCTTAGTCCTCCATGTTTGTACACGGAGAGGAATATTTCATCTTTAAGGAATTATAATGTTCACATTTTTTATTTGTTCTAAAAATAGCTACCAATGACGTCATCAATACAGATTTTATGTCATCGCGATTTACTTATGTTAAGGATAAGATTGAAATATTATCCTGTTGATGCAATTTGTACAGAAAATTCAATTTGTGGTCATCAATATTTCTTTTCTTTGTGAAAAAGACCAGAAATACGTAATCTATGTTGAATGACCCCTTTGACGAGATTGATATTTTGAAAGTACATTACTTCTAGTTTCATTTGACATATAAGGAGAAGGTACGTTATGGGCCAAAATCGGCCCTATCTGAGACATAAAGCAAACTATGAACAATGAAAATACACGATTTACAGAATGTAAATCAGTTTCAATTTTGAGAATCGGATATTCTGTTTCGATTTTATAGCAATTTGAAAACACGTAGGTAAGCTTTGTTTCACTGACTTTGACGTCATGTGACGTTATGATCACGTCGTGATATAACGTTTTCAGATAACAAATTGCTGTATTCTTACATTATTCATAATGATAGTTTTGCTCAAGTTTTTGCCATGAAACGATTTCATGAATCCTCGAAAATCTGCGATTGATAAAGTATTGTACGTCGTCTTTTAGCTTCTGGGTTATTCTTGGAGACTGTCTCATTTTAATGCTATAACTGATTCTAGAATTTAAGGGAATTACGATGTTTATAAAAATTCATATTCGTGCATTTATTACAGTCAACAAACAAACGAACGAAAAGACAGAGACATTACCGCTTAAATTTGAGATGGGGGGTGTAGTGAATATCAGAAAGTCAAAGAATCTGGGAGAACGACTAGGGTCCCTGTCCAAGGGGTCTAGGGCGTTCCTGAAGGGGGACGGAAAATTATCTTACGGCGATTGACCGTTTTGCTTGATGAAGGCAGTATTGAAATAGCCATTTGAAATCTTTATCATGGTTATTGGATTGTCATGAAAATCTATATTTCTATATGATCGAGAATTATCTGATGAGCAAAGCAAGCCAGCGATTTTTTTAAGGGGGGGGGAGTTACACACCCCTTGCGGGAAGGGTATGTTGACTTACATTGTTACCAGAAAAGTCGGAGTTTCTTTTAGAGCAACTTGATATGCAAACAACAGTTACGTGGCGATCGGCCGGGAGCCAGAGAAAATAATTTTCCGAAAGTTCGACATCAAAACTCAAGTATAAGCCCACCTAATGTAAATGTACCTTACTTACCGATTTTTTTTCCTTCTTTTTTTTTGTGGTGGCGCCTCAAACGCCCATCTAAATACGCCAATAAGCATTGATTTAAAATGAACCTTAGTTTGTTTAATATATGTACATTTATATATCTAGCTGCAATTAATGAATTAGGAATATACGAATAAAACATAAAATGAAAGAAATGAATAGAATAAATCTTGCGTATACAGTTATCACAGCCGTTGCAAGAAACTGTGATAGATGGCGCCACTGAAAGAATTCGATAAAATCACGGTGACTAACAGGGGCTACAGTACACAGGGAGTACAATATAAATATAACCCCCCTTATAATACGTTAACATTTTTTGTTTGTGTATTATAAGTGGGGGGATTTATTTTGTACTCTTTGTACTGTAGACCCTGTGATTAAATTTCGATTTATTGATTTATTTACGAGAAGTCACAAGATTGCGAGAAAGCTACAAAAAGACAGACGCAGACTATATTTTTCTTATGGCTATACTGTTCAATTCCAATTACTGATTTGATAATTTTATATACATAATAACTAATGTATATCAGGGTGATGTACTTTACCAAAACAGTGTGCATTTGGTTTGGTTTGGTTTTTCTTTCACCTGAACACCCAAAAATGCACATGGCTCACTAAATGAACAGTTTGTAATTGTTTTACATTTGTGTCGAATCGCTGGCATATTTTTTTATATTAAATAGATATCCTATTTCATAATTTAAACGCGGAAAACGTTGGTGATGTTGGTGGTGCTGGGGTGGGGTGGGGAGAGAGTGATTCGGAACCCTTTTAGATCATATAGTACGGCAGTCTTTCAATTATACTATGGTAGCACAATTTAATGATAACGTCAGGTCCGAATATGCGATAGATTACGATTCTATTTCCTTCGTATGCGAATGTAATGTTCTAATAAATACCTTCGTATGCGAATGTAAATGTTCTTATAAATGCCTTCATATGCGAATGTAATGTTCTAATAAACACACATACATGTATTCACACTCAAGCCGAAAGATGAAAAATTTAAAATAATATCCTGTGGTAACATAGTCAAATGCGCATCCAGAGGGGGATCGGTCATTTCCGCTTCCAAGAATAATTGCACACGTTATTTTCAAAAGATGCTGCGCTTTCCTCAAAAGCCCATATATTCATTTCACTTTGGTCAATAAAAAAGGGCACTAAGAGTAATGAAACTGAAGAAGACACGAATAGAGGACTTGTTCTAAAAACAATCGCTGACTCGCTATCGCTCGCCATTTTTTTGTATTTACATACTTATCATTAATCAAGTACAATGATGTGAAAAAGTAAAATTGGAAGAATTCCCAAATACATGTATGTTACTTTGCCTTTGCATTTTGTTACATCTCTATCAGTTATAGTGGATTTGTGACCCTTGAATCAACGAATCTAAATCCTGGTTAACTTGCTCTTTTTTTTTTTTTGCTTTTTTACTCCTAAAATTTAAGTTATTTTTCCGGCGGAAATTTTATGTGACATGCTCGATGAACACCTACCTTCTATGTTAGAAAAATATATCATATTCAGCCTTTTTCTGTTTATTTTTTTTTTCTACACACGTTTGTAAATCGAACCGAATTTTAAGAGAAACCGATTCCTGATTTGAATATGTCACGCTAGTGCATGCACCTGCGGTGTCAAGTAAATGACGTCATTATAATGACGTCATAACGCCGTGGTCCCTGATTTTCCATATACATTCTACGCACGACAAATCATTAATTTTCAATTAGAGCAAGAGCGTCTGCTACTAATTTTTCAACTTTAATCGACACATATGGAGATTATTGATTCATTTTTCTACTTTTATTTTTAGCAGATCGTCGTGCTCTATATGAAATTCTCGAAAAAATATGTGAATTTCTAAAGAAAAATCCGGATTTGTTAATCCTTCCTGGGTTTGATGAGCTATAATTTCGTATAGGTGCATCAAGATGAAAAGTGCTTTTTATGTATATATGTTATTGATCTTGTAGATAAATAGAATAAACACAGTTGACCAATTTTCACGATTTGAATTTCTCAGGAAACAACAGGGCCGATATGGGGTCTTAATGTACCTTCTCCTTTACCCATGTACTAATCTGTCGACTAAACTGTAAAATTTAGCTCTTTGGTCACCGTACTATGAGGGATTATACTCACACTCAGGGATCATACAACATACTGAGGTATCATACTACACACTGAGTGATGATACTATATACTTAGGGGATTATTCTACGCACGCAGGAATAAAACTACACACAGACGGATCATACTACACACTGGTGGATCATACTACACACTGAGGGATCATACTACACACTGAGGGATCATAGTACACACTGAGTGATCATACTATACACTGAGGGATCATACTACATACTGAGGTATCATACTATACACAGATGGAAGAACCGTATTCCAGCAGATAGTCAGAATCCCAATTGGTAAGCATTGCGCCTCACTGCTTGCGGATTTATTTTTATATTTATACGAAGCTGACTTCATCCAGACCTTGCTCTCGACTGGGCAAAAGCACCTCGCATCTAAGTTCAATTTTACCTTCAGACATAGATGACGTGTTGTCCATCAATGATCCAAACTTTTAGGACCGTCTAAATGAAATCTATCCTCATTAACTAAAGATCAAGGATACAATAGAGAGCGACAGATCCACTTCGCACTTGGATATACTTCTATATTTCGACGTAAACGGCCATTTGAACACCTCACTGTATGTCAACTTTCCTTTCATGAGTAGCAACATTCCGTCTTCTCCTGCTTATGGCGTTTTTGTTTCTCAGCTAATACGGTACGCCAGGGCATGTTCCAAATATGAAGAATTCATTATTAGAGCCATACGGCTGGCAAGTAAGCTACTTGTTCAGGGCTATATCACACAATGGCTGAAAGCATCGTTGAGGAATGATTTTCAGTCGCTACGGGGATATAATAAAAGCATATCAGATTCCCCCTTTCCAGAATATTAAGTGACATTCTACATTGTGATTGAAAGACAGTCGTTATCACCATACAAGACATTATTTACCTGATCTGTACATAATAATGTACATCGAGACAATCACCGAATTTGACAGGTTTCCATGGAGCTGTTGCAACGGGTGTTGCATACAATCAGGAGACGCTTACTCTCCATGGGCACCTGGTCTCACTCCCATATTGCGAGTCCACTTCTTTTCATATGGTGGAGGTTTTTCTTTGTTTGCTTCGGTTCTTGTTTTATCCTGACTTTGTATGCCTTCGGTTTATGATTTTCTGTATTCTCGATTTTGTATTAGGATATGGTCATTATCCATATTTGTCATTATAACCAATACTTAAAGTCAGTACATTAAGACTTAGTGCTGGTAGCGTAGTGGTTAGCGCGGGGGACTACGTACCCATAGGTCGTGGGTTCGAATCTCACCGTCGCCGATCTTTGCAAAACCATTGTAACCTTGGGCAAGTTGCTTTACACTACGTTGCACTCTCTCCACCCATGAGTAAACTGGGTACCTGGCACATGAGACGAGCTTGTAATGTGAATGAAACGCATAAGCGCCTAAACGGCAGCTCTGCTTGTATACTCCCAAGGGATTTGAGGTTGCACTGGATTGTACAGGTCTCGCCAGATAGGTAATTGTGGAAGTCGGTGGGGCATAGGCGAACGAGACTTTAAACCCTACCTTTACCTTTTTTACTTAATGAGGAACTGCCACACCTAGTGAAAATTATTACCTTTTATACATAGCATTTATAGGATAGCCAAAATAAGGTTCAACATCGAATTATTTGCAACGGAAGCAAAATGTGTTGAGATGAGTTTTTTACAACATAACTAGATGTCTAGTTTATAAAAAATTATTGTGCACAATTGCCTCAAAATTGCAATAAAAAATAATCGAAATCTATAAATAGAACAACGTTATATGTCGTTATTTACACTATGAGTACCATATCCGGTTTCGCGCCGACTTGTAATGTTCACTGATTTTAAAGTATTTTCTGGTAATGAACGACACGTTTGATAGTATGATGGGTGCCTACGGAGTCTCTACATTATCATTACTAGGAATTGTATTCCATTTTCGACGTTTCTTGAGTACTTTGTTCGAATTTACTCTGTACATGTTTTATAAGACTTTATATTGTATTGCATCTACAGCGACGATATATCTTAAGTCACTGTGTATGAAGTGTACGATGGAATAATACTTGAATATTATTATCTTTAAATCATCATCTAAAGCGTGTAATCATCGAAACAAAGAGATATTCGACAGTTTAACCGGAGGGCCCGGGGGGGCACTGGAATAGAAAATGATATCACTTTTCCTGTTTTTATCCATCAATTGGTGTTTATGATAAAGGCTGTACAGGAACCGTAATGGGCGAAATGAGTCGGGAATTAACCGCAATGTTTTAAAAGATTCAATTTTAAAAATAATGCAGCAGCAATCTATCTAAAATAACATCAAAGAAGTACTTCAGTCTCAAAGTCGAGAAGGCAAAGCAAAATCGTGAGAATTCCCAAACGGTTGCGAACCCCGGAATGAACAACATTCCGAAGTGAGACCAGGTGCCCGGGTAGAGTCAGCGTCTCCTGATTGCATGCAACATCCGTCGCATTAGCTCCATGGATACCTGTCAAATTCGGTGATTGTCTCGATGTACATTTTGATGCACAGAGCAGGTAAGTATGTCTTGTTTGGTGATGACGACAGACATTTAATCACAATGTAGAATGTCACTGATCATTCTGACGAAAATAAAAGTTTAATTTAAAGGGGCACGCTACCCCCTTCCATTTTCCTTCAAATTGATCATAGGGTTAACGAAACTATATTAAATGATAATATATGCAAACTTCAATAGATCAAACAATTGCCTGTAAATGTGATTGTCCCCCTCTTCCTCCATTATTTATAGAATAACTGTCTTTTGGAATGTGATTATACTGTGATAACCTACAATGGATCCAGGAATTATGTTCATTTTTTACGCTTAAATGAAGTTTAAATACGTTTAGAACTCCGTTGTTAAGGCTCTGTTACTACGCACCGTAAGTTTATCATAAGTGCTAGGAAGGCCAAACATGCATAGATGATGCGTCTTTATAAGTAGATCACAAATATACGTTCAATTGTAGGTCATTTTACGCCTGAGAGTACATGTTAGGAAGATTTGGGTATCTATGTTAATTTTTATTTCTCTATTATGAGTGCTAAAAAGGCCAAACTTGCACAGATTTTCCGTCTTTATGAGTAGATCACAAATCTATCTTCAAATGTAGGTCATGACCTACATTTTCTGCTTGAGTGCACATGTTAGGAGGATTTAGGTATCAATGTTAAGAAGTTTTATTTTTCTTTTATGAATGCTAGGAATGACAAACTTGCACAGATGATGCGTCTTTATGAGTAGATAACAAATGTACGTTCAAATTTAGGTCATGACCTATATTTTCCGCGGTAGTGCATATGTTACGTGTTTTTGTGTGGTAGTTGTTTGGTTCTCAGTAGGACAGATTTTCAAATTCAAAACTCTGTAATCTTTGACTACTTTCTGTTTGCTGCCATGTTAAAATGCTGCCATGAGGTGAGCTTTGTAATCTTTGATTACACTTCTTTTTTACTTCACTATTCTGCCATGTCAATCTTAAAATGATCATGGACGTTTAATATTAGCAAACCTGTGATATAGCATTGATCTCAGAAACAAAATGGGTTTAAAGTCATAAAACTGTGAATACATTTTTCGGCCGGTTTGGAAGGCGGCTACTCCACTGTCCTGAACAGTTATGGATCACTAATTTGATTTTTATTGGGGGCGGGGAGAGGTGGTCGGGCGGGCAGGAGAACTTTGCAAAAACAATTTCAATATTATTAAGTAAAAAGAAAACGACAATTTGGAATATATTTGAACAATTAAAAATCAAAGGACTGAAGGTCCTGAGAGATACTTCTAGCTCTACTTCTATCTGTTGTCTCAGGTACTATATCTGTACCATGCTCTGTATAACAGCATTTATGTTATCTTCATTTGTACCTGGCTGTACTGACATATGTCGTATTATATGTAACAGTATTTCTATCTATTGTCGCAGGTTTCCTATACCTTCGACATGCTCTGTATATCAGCATTAATGTTATTTTACATTTGCGCCTAGCTGTACTGGCGTATGGCGTATTATATATAACTGTAACATACCTGTCACTGTCACTGACTGCTTTATTTCTATCTATTGTCGCAGTATTACTATATCTGTACCATGCTCTGCATATCAGCTTTCAGGTCATTTTACATTTGTACCTAGCTGTACTGGCGTATGACGTATTGTATATAACAGTAACATACCTGTCACAGACTGCTTTATTTCGATCTGTTGTCTCAGGTTTACTATCTCCGTATCATGTCTCTGTATATCATCTTTCATTTTATCTTGTCTGGTTCTGTTTGTTATCTCCAGTTGCTCTAATCTCGCTTGCTGATCTTCAATGGACGCTAAAATACATTTTGAATACGAGGTTAATACAGTACAAGGTGCTTGACCAAATGAAGATATGGTTCATGATCAATTCTACCTCAGTTATCACTGATGATATATATTTGTTGAATCGCAAATACAATGGGTGATAGATAATATCACCTTTATTTGGAATATTGTGATAATTTGTTTTCTACAATGTTATATTCATACTTTCACATACGCTTTGTTCATACCAGATACATACCCGTCACTGATTTATCGTCGTCTATTTGCTTCCTTATATAAAGTATTTCTGCATCATGTCTTTGGATGTCAGTTTCTGTTTTATCCTTTCTTGCTGCACTGTCAGTCTTAAATTCTCCGAATTTTGCCTTATGATCTGAAATAAGCGACTACAGAATAAAAAAGGAAATTCTTTCATGTCCTTTTTCTGGGTTTCATTCTTTTTTTCTTCCAAATGAACCCTTAAAGCAGGCAATTTTGAAGAATTTTGTAGTAACATTACTACAACTAATATACAGGAACAAAAACAATAAAAGTCAAAATTTAATGAAAAACAATGAATTAACATTCATGTGTAAAGACTTCACATCAGTATACTATTATGTATTAGTCAGTATTTAATAATACATCCATATGTACATGTAGTAACATTACTACATGTCTGAAGCTTTCTCTAAAAATATATAGAAAGTACTATAACAACAAAACACAATACAAGACCATGTAGTAACATTACTACAAGTAGATATATACAGACATGTACATACTTTCTAAATAACAATAAAAGTAACTTTCAGACTCTCGTAGTAATGTTACTACAAGGCTATAATACAGAAAACAAGACCATGTAGTAACATTACTACAAGTAGATATATACAGACATGTACATACTTTCTAAATTACAATAAAGTAACTTTCAGACTCTCGTAGTAATGTTACTACAAGGCTATAATACAGAAAACAAGACCATGTAGTAACATTACTACAAGTAGATATATACAGACATGTACATACTTTCTTAATAACAATGAAGTATCTTTCTGACTCTCGTAGTAATGTTACTACAAGGCTATAATACAGAAAACAAGACCATGTAGTAACATTACTACAAGTAGATATATACAGACATGTACATACTTTCTAAATTACAATAAAGTAACTTTCCGACTCTCGTAGTAGTAATGTTACTACAAGGCTATAATACGGAAAACAAGACCATGTAGTAACATTACTACAAGAAGATACATTTGTATTTACAAAGATACTTTCCAAATTACAATAAAGCAACTTTCATACTCTCGTAGTAATGTTACTACAAGGCTATAATACAGAAAACAAGACCATGTAGTAACATTACTACAAGTAGATATTTACAAACATACTTTAAAAATTACAATAAAGTAACTTTCATACTCTCGTAGTAATGTTACTACAAGGCTATAATACAGAAAACAAGACAATGTAGTAACATTACTACAAGTATATATATACAAACATACTTTCCAAATTACAATAAAGGGACTTTCAAACTCTCGTAGTAATGTTACTACAAGGCTATAATACAGAAAGAAAGACCATGTAGTAACATTACTACAGGTTTATATAGGTATACAAACATACTTTCCAAATTACAATCAAGTAACTTTCAAACACTCGTAGTAATGTTACTACAAGGCATACAGAAAACAAGACCATGTAGTAACATTACTACAAGTAGATATATACATACATACATTCCAAATTACACAATAAAGGAACATTCAAACTCTCGTAGTAATGTTACTACAAGAATATAATACAGAAAACAGACAATGAAGTAGCAATTATACATAACTACAATAAATCGTAGTAATGTTACTACAAGGCTATAATACAGAAAACAAGACACATAAGGAACATTTACATATAATTACAATAAGAAACTTTCATGCTCGTAGTAATGTTACTACATGGCTATAATACAGAAAACAAGACAATGAAGTAACATTTATAAATAATTACAATAAAGGAACTTTCATACTCGTAGTAATGTTATTACTAGGCTATAACACAGAAAACAAGACAATGTAGAAACATTACTACAAGTAGATATATACATACATACTTTTCAAATTACAATAAAGGAACTTTCAATCTATCAAAGCAATGTTACTACAAAGCTATATTGCAGAAAGAAGACCATGTAGTAACATTACTACAAGTAGATATATACATACTGTACATACTTTCCAAATTAGAATAAAGGAAATTTCAATCTCTCAAAGCAATGTTACTACAAGGCTATATTACAGAAAACAAGACCATGTAGTAACATTACCACAAATAGATATTTACTTACATCAATGATACTTTCCACATCACAATAAACATGAAAAAAATATAAAAAGTACATATGGCAAATAAAGTATGAGAACTTTGGAAGATTATTCTCCCAGAAATAACAAAAGTTTACTTTTATTAAACTTAAATAATCGTTTGAAAAATACACATGACAAATGAATTGATAAGAAAATTGAAAGAGCATTTCGATCAGAAATATCAAAATGATTCTTTTATGGAACTTTCCCTAGAAATGATCATTTGAAAAATACAACATACATGTGACAAACGAAGTATGAGAAACTTTGAGTAACATTCTCCGAATATATCAAAGTGATTCTTGTATGGAACATGGGTTACCATTCCCCTAGAAATTTTGGCTTTGAAACATAATGAAAAATATACATCACAGCTATAGTATTATAATATTTGGAGGAGATGATGCTTTTATGAAACTTAAGGGAACATTCCCTTTGAAATGATTGTTTTGAAAATATGAAATACACATGACAAATGGAATATGGAGAAATTTGAAGGAAAATTATAGTTTCAATCTGATACTTTCATTAATTTCATGGGAATATTCCCCTATATTTGTTGTTTTCAAAACTTCATGACTGTAACAAATTACAAAATACTTCACAGATGCTGTTAGGTAAAACCTCGAAGAATATTACTAAATAAAGCCTGTGTTTGTGAAACACGAATGCCCCCGGTAGCATCTTTGTTAGCACAAACTTCATTTTCTGTTAAGTATGTGAAAGGTCGACAATTTTGGTATCAATGGAAAGGTCTTGTCACAAGGAATACACATATGAAATATGAAAGCCCTATCACTTAGCATTCAAAAGTTATGCCCAATGTTAAATGTTTTGAAAAGTAGGTCAAAAGTCAAGGTCATGAGGTCAAAACTTTTGGTATCAGTGGAAAGGTCTTGTCACATGGAATACACATGTGAAATATGAAAGTCCTATCACTTACCATTACAATGTTATTCCCAATATTAAAGTTTTTGAAAAGTAGGTCAAAGGTCAAGGTCAAGAGGTCAAAACTTTTGGTATCGTGGAAAGGTCTTGTCACAAGGAACACACATGAGAAATATAAAAGCCGTATCACTTTCGATTCAAAAGTTATGTCCAATATGAAAGTTTTTGAAAAGTAGGTCCAAGGTCAAGGTCATGAGGTAAAAAATTGTGGTATCAATGGAAAGGTCTTGTCACAATGAATACACATGTGAAATATGAAAGCCCTATCACCTTCCATTCAAAAGTTATGCCCAATGTTAAAGTTTTTGAAAAGAAGCGCAAATGTCAAGGGCAAGGTCATGAGGTCACTGATTTTGGTATCAATGGAAAGGTCTTGTCACAAGGAATACACATGTGAAATATGAATGCTCCATCACCTTCCATTCAAAAGATATGCCCAATAATAAAGTTTTTTCAAGACAAACAGACTAACAGACAGACAGACTTACAGACGGACAGGCCAAAAACTATATACCCCCGAATCTGTGATTCCGGGGCATAAAAATAACAATAAAACTTTGAGGAACTGCTGTTACAGCG
>VSWD01000001.1:59741-165821 GCA_033119305.1 Pinctada imbricata | reverse complement strand
AGAGAGAGAGGGGGTGTGTGTGTGTGTGTGTGTGTGAGAGGGAGTGTGTGTGTGTGTGTGAGTACGAGAGTGTGTGAGGGTGACTGTGTGGGAGAGGGAGGGTGTGTTTGTGCACGTCACGTTCTTTTATATACAGCCTAGGGGGCACAATTTTGATTGGATCTTGACCAAATTTCATTCACTTATTGCATATGACAAGAGGAAAATCCCTTTTGATTTTCAAGGTCATGGGTCAAAGGTCAAGGTCACCAGTTGAAAATGTCATAAATCCTTTTATACAGCCTAGGAGGCACAGTTTTTATTGGGTATTGACCAAACTTCATACACTTATTGCTTATGACAAAAGAAAGAACCCTATATATTTTCAAGGTCATTGGTCAAAGGTCAAGGTAACAAGTTGGAAATGTTAAATGTCATTTTGCTCAGCCTAGATGGCACAGTTTTGATTGGATCTTTACTAAATTCCATACAGTTATTTCTTATGACACTCTTTTAATACAGCCCCGATGATACATTGGAGTTTACCAAACTCCATACACTTACTGTTTATAACAAGAGGAAAAACCCTTTTTAATTTCTAAGTTCAAAGATCAAGGTCACTGATGGGAAATATTTAAAATCTTTATAAACAAAAAAAAAAAGAGGGCAAAATTTTGATTGGATCTTTCCAATGTCCATACACTTGTTGCTAATAACAATAGGAAGAAACCCATTAATATTATAGGTCAAGGTCGCAGGATTGAATTCGTCAAGATCATTGAAGATCGTCTGTGTCATTCACCAAAAGATCTTGGTCAAGCTCTTTAAAGTATACATCTAATACAAATGACACAAAGAACACTTCTTTGATTATCGAGGTCAAAGGTCAAGATCACAGATATAACAGAGGCAACTTTGAAATGGAACTTCATCAATTTTGACGTATATTTGCATATGTTGTGAAGAATTTCAAGTTCTATTTTAAGATAACCCACGAAGTGGTTTATATCCTTGTCACGCCTTCACATTCTTTTGGCCAACGCACGAGCAACGACCTTCAACACGCTGTTAAACGTCGGGGTTTGGTCTGAAAATCATTTATGAAGCAACGTTCTTAACGTGCGAATAGCGACCTTGTAGCGCATAGTGAGCACAGCGTCTTCCAAACGCATAAAACTAGTTGACAATTTACCTGTTAACGTTCTATAACGCGTGCTAAAAGGCCTCGCAACGTTCGCGCCTAACGACTTGTCAACGACCTGGCAGCGACCTTCTAGCGATCTACAACGTTTATAGCAAAACTTAATTTTCAGAAAACATTTCGTTGTTAAGACGTGAAGCACATAACAAGGACACAAGGTTGTCTTTGGGCACACGTTGAGAACGTTAGACCATCGCTAGAAGAGTGTGGCTATGTACGCGTTAGACTTGCGCTCCTCTATCGTTACATATTCGTTGCAATTATCGGCGCCCTCTCACGTTTTAGCAACGACTGCACAGTGAAAATGAAGTGCGTTTTTATTGGTACATACCTTCATTTTAGGGTAACGCGGAGGGAATGTAATAAAGTAATGTATTTTATTTATCATAAAGAAGTTTTAAAATATTTCTATTATTAACCAGCTGGTATCTATTATCGATAAATGTTCAAATCTTGTATATCACCCCCCCCCCCCAAAAAGAAAAATGTACTATGCGTGTCGACTAAACTCCTAAAATAAGCCACTTTTGGCGACTTGGTCACCCTACTAATAGTACATCCACTACATATTTTCCCTTCTATATATAGCGTTATGAAACGTGTTTCCCTTTTACACTTTTCTGACGGTATGTACAGCTATTTTAAGAAATTGGAAAAGGTAAAATATTAATTGGTCAATATCAGCTCTGATAAAAATTACATAATGGTGAAACTTCTCATTGGAATTAAGTTTGATATGACCTGTAATATACATGAAAATCTCCTCGTCTAGAGAACTTTAAACCATAGCAATTTAAGTCAATCGACTTAAAGTTTTACACACTGTTCAATTGGAACGTTAACAAAGAATGCAAAAGTAAATTGACAAACAACGGATGGACGCTGGAGCAATCGCCTTTCTCTCAGTTTTGCTAAAATGTACATGAGTAATCACGTCAAAACTTAAGTTTTGAAAAAGTGATTCTGGACATTGACTGGTACTGGACCAATCTAAAGCCTTGCACCAGCATATTCATCAGAATTTCTTCTGACTAACTGTGACGACAGGACTCCATGATGGACCATGTCCAAACCTCTTTAGAGAAGACAGGGCCCTGACCACATGTCCTGTCTGAATCTCAGTTGGTCTTCTCGGGTGATACCATGCATGAGCTCGCTACAGCCGGCAGAGTATGGACTGTATTTCGTATGCCGTCTTTATATATCAATTTACATTTTCATCTGTATTGCTTGGGCTCCTGCGTTTTGTTGTCTGTTTTTATGATCATCTTACAGTGACGAGGTTATTTTATACCACTATAGTGCGTTTTTCAAGTCATCTGCGTAATCGGAAAAGTGGGATGGTTGTGCGCACGTAATTCGGATAACCACACCGGCAGATGGCGGTCCTTAGTCAGCACCGATTGCCCATTGGTCTCGTTGGATTATTTGAAGTCATTAGTGTTTGGTGTTTAGTTAAAAAAAATTATTCATCACAAGTATAAAGTACTTTTAGAAAAGAAGCTTAGAGCTTATGTTAATTCTTCTCCAAAAGTGTTTGGTGTTTCTATGTAATTTTGTGTTCCTTGTGCCTTTTGCGTCTGTTCCTGTGCGTGTCTGCTCTGTGTTTTGCATTGGGTGTTTGAGGGTTTTGCTGTGAGTGTTGCAACCGGGTGTTGTTGGAGATCCCCTCCTTTCATTTAGATTTTGATTTGTAAACTTAAATGCACTTACCGTCAACAGAGATGTCGTCAACAAGTGGACTGAAATAAAAAAAATATTTCATTTGAATGATTCTGCTTCATTTCGATGGGATATATACTAAGAGGATAACAACTGAACTAGAAAACTTACCAAGTTATGTTATAAAGGACCCCGCTAAACAGGCTTTTGAAATATACGAAAAATTAATGAAATTACTCTTGTTTGCATAATTCTCTTGTCACAAGCCTAATCACTTACCATTCAAAAGTTAAGGCCAAGGTAAAAGTTTTTCAAAAGAAGGTCAAACTCCAAGGTCAAGGTCACTAGGTCAAATTTTACTGCTTTGTCTGATTCGTCTCATCATGGTTTATCAACATATCAAGATTCAAGTTGCTGCTCCAAGCAGTTTTCTCTCAACGGACTTAAACGCAACATTTTAACCAAAATGTTGACGCACTGACGGACGGACAGACGGACTACACCATTTCATAGACCAGATTTTGCTTCGCAATCCGGCCCAAAACCGAATCTACACCATAGCTACATATTATGGATTCATCTAGAAATAATTTCGTATAAATACTGACTAAATTTTTCAAAATGGCGGCGCCCATACTTGGTTGAAGGTTTTTGAGAGTGTCCGTATGCATCTTTCTTCATAATTTCCGATAATTTTTCCACTTGTTTCGTATATGTGTTACCATCAAAGCTTGCTCAGAGCTGTTCGTCTAGCTTCGCTATTAGAGTGCAGCAGAAATTGTGTAGATTGACGGACAAAAAACTCTTTATACTAGTGCCATTACATTATTTCTCCCGCATACTTACCCTTTATGACTTGAATACTGAGAACCTGAAAAATAAAATTTGTGTTTCTGAAATAACTGAAAAAAACAAAAGCCCATATCAGCATCTTTAACAGTATTAATACGATTATCTGTGCAGTAGGTAAAACTCTTCATTTGATTAATAGTCACGAGGTCAAGACTGTTTGTATCAATGCACCATAAAGTTCTTCTCATAATAAATACGCATAAGAAACCCCAACTATCTCAAATTCCAAAGTTGTGTCTTTACCACGGACACGATGACACAGATGATGGAAACAACGGACAAAAAAAAATATAAGTCCCCATTTTATCATGGCAGCGGATTGAGAGTAGTCAAAGATTATGCAGTTTTTAAATTGAGAATCTGTCATATTAAGGACTAATGAAAGTCTCACAACCAAGCAATACATTAAAGGGAAGTAGACTATCGATACCAAAATCTTCCTAAAATGTGCATTCGAGAAGAAAGTATAAGTCATGGCCTATACATTTACATTTGTTGATACATGTGACCTACTCATTTAAATGCATCATCTGTTCAAGTCTAGCATTCCTAGCACTAAAAATAAAGAAATACATGTAAAACCAAAAATTTTCTAACATGTGCACTCACTCCAGCTGAAAATTTAGGTCATGACCTACATTTGAACGTAGATTTGTGATCTACTCATGAAGACACATCATCTTTGGAAGTTTGGTCTTCCTAGCACTGCATAAAACTAGAACTATCCTAAAGTTGATGACTCATAACCATCGAGGAACGGTTTTGATCCAACATACACTTGTTCAAATTGAAACTCTCATTCGCGTTTTGGATGTTTTCGTACGACCATTTAGAACTCAGTATGAAGCTTTCAGAACTTCATTATCATAATTAATCATAAAGACCATTACTTCTCACATAGACCTGAAGTAAAGGTCAAGGTCAAAAGTCATCATACCAAAATGTAGTACTCGTTGTGGTTAATATATCTATGACAAATGAAATGACAAATATGGATAATGCTTTCCATATATGGTATAAAAGGCTTACCATAGATTGTATAAAATAGGGTATAAAAGACTGAACATATATGGTATAAAATTTGGTATAAAAGGCTTAACATATATAGTATAAAAGAACACTCCTTTCACATTTTCTTAAACGATTATGCAATATAGGCCCAAAGTCAAGGTTAAGGTCACAAGGTCAAAAGTCATAGTAACAAAATGTAGTTCTACTTATGGTTAATGAGTGTATGAGATATGAAAGTATATACGAAAGGTGCTTTCAAAACTCCGTAACTTTACGTTTATACATGCTGTATAAGGTAAAGTTCAAGGCAAAACGCCACAAGGCAAAATGTCATGGCACTGTTTAGTGCTTTCTATCGTGAATGCGTGTATGAAATATGAAAGGCCTACCATTCAGAGTATAAAATATATCTTTCAAAACTCTTAACCTAAAATGCTGTATAGGGGGAGGTCAAAGTGATTGATACCACAATTTTCCTTCCATGTGCACTCAAGTGGAAAATACAGGTCATGACCTACAGTGGAATGTAGATTTGTGATCTCCTGATAAAGACGCCTCGTCTGTCCAAGTTTGGCATTACTAGCACTTAAAATAAGAAATAAAACTTCTTAACATACTAGTGCAGACGCCGACGTCGACGTAGACGCCGTCAAGAAAGTGATACAATAAGCTCCCTCTCACTTCGGGAGTTGAGCTTAAATTCATGTTTCACGTAACAAAATCAAATGGCTGAAGGCCCTGAAAGATACTCCACTAACAACTTGATGCAACATCTAACTGGACTGTAAATGTTGTTGTTATATTTGGATATACTGTGAAAATGTGTATCCATACTTTGGCAAAGTGTTGATACTTATGTTTAGTACTACAATGTATATATGGATGACCTTGACTTCCGAATAAAGTAAGCAGTTATGTCAGAACACAGCAGTAATGTGTCGGCATAAATCAACCATAATGGTATGCATGTACATATGTCATATGCATAGCCAGAATTGCAGCATATCAATAAATATTTACCTTGCAAGCATATCACATAACGTGCGTGCATGAATTCAAAACGGTGGACGGAGCAAGTCTTCTGGACATTTAAAACTCAAGTCCAAAGTCTATGACAATTTCAAAACAAGAGGTCCAAGAGGGCCACGATGGCTCATATGATGAAAACTTCGTTAACTAAGCATATCACAAAATGAAGAAGTTTGCTAAAGGAAAAAAAAAATTGACTTCGGAGTGGAACAAAAAATAACACACTTCTCAAGATATCTCTCTAGATAACCCTGATGCTCTCAATTATTGATACATGTACCAAAGAAGTTTGTCAAAGGTGTGTAGCCCATGTGACCTACTTTTGCCTGTGGTGGCACAATCTGTTGACAGATCCGGGCAAAAAACAGCAATAATTGTAGGGACCATGATACCTCTTACCTAATATGTTTCATAATTATCTGAAAAGTTGTTTTGGAAAAGAAGCTGAAAATGTAGGAAACTCCAGATATTTTCTCAATTATGAAACAAAAATAAAGCCTGTGTTTGTGAAATACGAATGACCCCGGTGGCATATTTGTTAGTATAAACACTATTTTCTGTTAAGTACATGTATGTGAAAGGTCAAGGTCAGGATCACTGGGATAAAAATTTTGGTATCGATGGAAAACTTTTGTGTCAAGTAATACACATGTGAAATATCAAAGCCCTATCACTTACCATTCAAAAGATATTCCAAATGTTTAAGTTTTTGTAAAGTAGTTCAAAGGTCAAAGTCAAAGTCAAAAATGTCAAATATGAAAGCCCCATCACTTACCATTCAAAAGTTATGCCCAATGTCAAAGTTGATGAGGTCAAACATTTTGGTATCAATGGAAAGTTGTCAAAAGAAATACACATGTCAAATATGAAAGCCCTATCACTAATCATTCAAATGTTCTGCCCAGTGTTTAAAGTTTTTGAAAAGTAGGTCAAACGTCAAGGTCATGAGGTCAAACATTTTGGTATCAATGGAAAGGTCTTGTCACAAGAAATACACATGTCAGATATGAAAGCCCTATCACTAATCATTCAAATGTTCTGCCCAGTGTTTAAAGTTTTTGAAAAGTAGGTCAAAGGTCAAGGTCATGAGGTCAAAAAGTTTGGTATCAATGGAAAGGTCTTGTCACCAGGAATACACATGTCAGATATGAAAGCCCTATTACTAACCATTCAAAAGTTATGCCCAATATTAAAGTTTTTGAAAAGCAGGTCAAAAGTCCAGGTCAAGGTCACGAGGTCAATTTTTGTATCAATGGAAAGGTCGTGTCACAAGGAATACACATGTGAAATATCAAAGCCCTATCACTTCCCATTCAAAAGTTATGTCCAATGTTAAAGTTTTTCGGACAAACAGACAGACTCTTTGATTCTGGGGGCATAAAAAAGTAAAAGCATTTAAGAACTTCTAAATCAAAATATTACAACATGATTAAGGTCAAAGCTTAATGTCAATGTCCCTAGGTCAAATGTCTTGGTTTCAAAGTGTTGCACTTGTATGAAGTATGAAAGCCCTGTCACTTATATTGGCTTAAAGAACTTCTTAACCAAAGCATAGCTATAATCTCAAGGTCAAAGTTTCTAGGTCAAACGTCCTAGTTTCAAAATGTAGTACTTTATATAGTAAAAGTAATGCATGAAATATGAAAGCTCTATCACCTATATTAATTTTGAAGAAATATCTGCATTAAGAACTTCTTAAGTGGACAGACAGGGTGTTTCCAATATACCCTGAAAACTCATTTAAAGGGGGTATAAAAATTAGTAAAATTGGTCAACTGTTTGGTTAGATTACCTTTTTTGGCATACAATCCTTTTCTTCTCAGAAGAACAACAACTACAATAACTGCTATGAGGACAATAAAGGCTACAATCCCACCAGCCACACCAGCAACAGGCAATGATCCCAAAGTTGAATTATCTAGTCCAGCTGTATTGGAAAGTAAAATTGCAAAATCAGAAAAAATAAGTCAAAACTTTGTTTGAGATGTTTTTTTTCAGTTGATCAACAGAGCTATAAATATTGAAAAATTCTTTATCGTTATTAAATCAATATTCTCTTTATCCAAATATGTTTTATTCTAAATGTTGCAAATTGTCTTAGAATTAAAATCTGTATATATAAATTACATTGCACAGAACACGAAATAGCTGTTACTGATTCAGTAGGTCCTATGGTATTTTGGGCTTCGATTTTAAAAATCCATACGCCGGGAGTGAGAGTCAAAGAACCAGACAAATTCTTGTTCCAACCAGTATCAGATATAATTTTCTGTCTATCTGTGAAGTTCCCTGTCCCATTCTTCTTATATAAAATACTGAACTGCGTTATGTTCATTTCACCGAGTCCATTAAATTGAGAAATCCAGAAGAGTCTTGCTACGAGTGGAGCTGTACAGTCGATTAATAAATCTGTAGGTGGGTCTGGCCTTCCTAAAATGCATGATAATAGTTTGTAAACCCTTATCTAAACCATACAAATAATGTCATGAAATTGTTACATACATGTATCACATTTCTATTGCTTTTATATTCTATGTCCATCATAAAATGAACTGACAAACATTGACCAATTCATTGCATTAAACCATGATTTTTGTAGATAATAAATTAACTGATATAAAACTGTAGTACTCGGTACAATGTTTGTTGAATTCATTCAGGCATTTATTTGAGAAGAAAAAACACCCTTAAAGACGGTATGGCCGGATTGCATGGCCAGATTGCAAAGTAAGTGTTTGTCATAAAAATGGTAATGAATGCCCATATGTTCGGACCATTATTGCTCAAATTCTTAACTGAGGTACAATGCGCCTTGTATATTTTATTACAATGCTTATGCTTGTGTTTGTGAATTTGGGTATGATAGAGATGGAAAATGAACACAACAACCAAGGTCAATAGGTCAAACTATCAAGGGAAAGCTCATATCTCAAGCAAACTTCATGTAAAATATCAAAGCCCTATTTCTTTCCGATCACAAGATTATATAGACTTAATAGGAGAAAATGACCTCATCCATTTCTAAGACCCTTGGGGTCAGGCGCTCAAACAAAGGAAGGGAGGGGATCTCCAACTAGACCCTGTTGCAGTACCAACAGCAAAACACCAAAACACCCGATGCAAAAACACAAAAGACGATAATAGTATGAGACGAAAAAGAGACATACGACATGTAAACATCAAACATAAAAGAATATACATAAACCGACGAGACCAATGGGCAACCGGTACCGACTTTAGTCGGCCATTTGCCACGCAAGTAGCAAATGGTGAGATTATCCTGTATTACGTGCCACAACCCTCTCACTTCTCCAATTACCCAGAGGTCTCAAAGAACGTACAACTGTGGTGTAAAACAACCTCCTCACTGTAAGATGACATCACACAAACAAGACTGCAAAACGTAGATGCCCCAGCAACATAGATGAATATGTAAATGGATATAAAAAGATGGCGTGCGTAATACAGTCCGTGCTCTGCCCGCTATAGCGAGCTCATGTAATCACCCGAGGAGTCCGACTGACATTCAGAGAGGACAGGTGGTCGGGGCCCTGTCTTCTCTAAAGAGGTTTGGACAGGACCCGTCATGGAGTCCCGTCGTCACAGTCAGTCAGAGAGCAAGTCTCAAGGATGCGCTGGTACAAGACTGTTGATTGGTCAAGTACCAAGCCTAGTGTCGGTCTGGTGACATTAGGATCATATCCATGGTATAAAAGGCGTTTGATGACTCTGATGCATTTTCGATGGTTATGCTGCCTACCTTTGATCCTTCTAATTTTGTTTATCATATCACCATAAAAGACAGGTTGTGTAATACCCAAAGCAATGTACTCTGTTGCGTGTATAGATCCGAATTTTAAAAGAAGTTGACAGTAATTTTTGTAAAATTTCCAGAAAGTCTTAACTAATTTATGACAGCAGAAATCTTGACCTAAAAGTTTTTTGGTAATTTGTAAATTTC
The DNA here is from genome assembly GCA_033119305.1 of Pinctada imbricata. Taxonomy (NCBI): domain Eukaryota; kingdom Metazoa; phylum Mollusca; class Bivalvia; order Pterioida; family Pteriidae; genus Pinctada; species Pinctada imbricata. The sequence goes on along the minus strand of VSWD01000001.1, from coordinate 156,126 downwards.
TACTGTGAAAATCGAAAATATCAGTACATGATCTAGCGTACCGGATGAGCTGTGATATGTAAATGCCGTATGACGGTAATCTCGAACATCACCGTAAAGCCAGGGGAAATTTACTATGTTGAATCCAAAATCATTCCTTTTGTCATATACACTTGTATGAATCTTTCAGTTTACAATTTTGATATTTAGGTCCAAAAATGGTGTTTCTGTATTTGTAACGTTTGCCTTGTTAAGTGTTAATTCTTGTGAATAAGTTTCATTCTTATACAATTCAAAAGCAGGATTGTCAATAGTTAGAATATCATCCAGATACCTAGAAGTATTATTAAAACATTTCAGATCATCAAATTTTCTTTGCTTTTGAAAATTTTGGATAAATTCTTTTTCATAAGTGTATAGAAATAAATCTGCAACAAGAGGCGCATAGTTAGTACCCATAGGAATTCCTACAACCTGCTTGTATAGATCATCACCAAATCTAACATAAATATTGTCCAAGAGAAAGGACAAGGCATTATACAGGTCACTAAATGTCCATGATTTGTATGATTTGTAGTCTGTCGAGGAAAAGAAGCCCTTCGATTCAGATGTATAAATGTAAGTTTTCCGCTCTCGATCAAAACACCATTTAATGAGATTAGATAATCGATCATTAATTTTGTCATGAGGAAGTGTGGTGTACATATTAGAGGATTCGTATGAAGAAATCGTATTGGTTTAAAAAATTTCCAGATTTCATTTTGGCAATCAAATCCCCTGAATTCTAAATAGACCAAAACAAATTTACATCGTTCCTGTTTAGAAATGTTTCACAATATCTAGTTATGTGTTCTTTAATAGCAGTAAGTGCTGACGTCAGATTTCTAGACAAAATTGTAGTGGAGCAGTTACTAGGGTTAGCAATAAATCGAAATTTGTACGGAGCACTTTCGGTATGCAATATAGTGTTGGGAGATCCAATTTAGAAATAGAGATATTGAACGAAGATATCAGGTCACAACCAGACCACAGACCTATCATATTGCAAAAAGAATTAAGTCTCCATCATTTATTGGTGTTTCTAAGACCCTGAGGGTCAGGGCTCAAACAACATACCAGGTGCACAACTAGACCGTATACCCATCCTATTGCAAAAAGAATTAAATCTCCATCATTTATAGAGTCAGGGGAGTTGTGAGCACAGCACAAGATAACATAGGAGTTATATAGGAGAAAATGATCACATCCATTTCCAAAGACCCTGGGGTCAGGGGCTCAAACAAAATATCAGGCCACATACCAGACCACAGACCCATTATATTGCAAAAAGAATTCAGTCTCCGTCATTTATAGTGTCAGAGGAGTTGCGAACACAAGATTACATAGATTTACATAACCACGCCCATTTTCTATGACCCTGAGGGTCAGGGCTGGAACAAAATGTCAGGTGCGTTACTAAATCACATACCGAGTAGGATGCAAAAAGAATTAACTTTCTATCACCTATCATCTGTCACGCTCTTCGAGACCTCTGGGTAATCGGAAAAGTGGGAGGGTTGTGCGCACGTAATCCAGGATAAACACACCTTCTGCTATTTCGTGGCAGATGGCCGTCCTAAGTCGGCAACGGTTGCCAATTGGTCTCGTTGGTTTATGTCTGGTCCTTTCTGTTTGATGTTTCTGTGTTGTGTGTTGACGTTTCTTGTCCCTTTTGCGTCTCTTTCTGTGCTAGTCTGCTCTGTGTTTTTGCATTGGGTGATTTGGGGTTTTGCTGTGGGTGCTGCAACCTGGTGTTGTTGGAGATCCCCTCCTTTGTTCTATGGTTTCTGGGGAGTTGCGAGCACAAGATATGTTTACGGACGGACGGACAGACGGACGTACGCCGGACGACGGGGTATCTCATAAGCTCGACTGGTCTGAGACCAGTAGAGCTAAAACTGACCGGATAGAAAAGAAATGATCCTATCGTATTTTCCTTTCTTAATGAATTATTAACAGTATACATACGCCCTATTAAAAAAAAGAGCTCAATATATGCAATAAGAGCGAAACGAAGTTCGGAAAACTGAAATTTTCATAAAATTTGCTAAGTCCAAGGGCTATAACTCTTGTAAAGATAGGTCAATCAAAACTTAACTCAAACTTGATCCGTATCACTTTGAGATATATCTACATACCGAAATTGAGCTCAATATATGCAGCAACAGCAAAGAAAAGTCCGGAAAACTTAAGAGCCATTCTCCGTAAGCATCAAAATATTATAATTGGGGTTGGAAATCGCATGTCTCAGATTTTCATAATTTTCATCGTGATAGGCAAGTTTGACCCCCTCACCATGAAAACGGTATTTGTTTTGGAATTTTACCAGATGTTGCCATGGTAACCAGGCATCTTGTTTTTGGCTAGAAATGACGGCTTGAAATAGTGTAAAAGGGGTAGGGGCAAAAGTGACCATTTTTGGCCCCAATCAAAAAATTTTAAAAGGTTCTATTTTCTTATTCATTATGCTTCTTCTAAACAAAAAATGACAAATTTTATGTGATTTTTCGAAAACCCAGCCTTTTAGGGCAAAATGATTGAAAGTTTAGCACTATATCTTTACATGAGAAATCCAGCTTTTTAGCAAGGGACACACATACCTACAGTAGTAAGCCCTAGAGCAAGGACATGTAACAGGTTCATACTCATATGGGACATTCCTTTTCATATTCTGAATGTACATGAAGTTTATATATTGTTTTCATTTTCGTGCATAAACATCGACGGCGGGTGCAGCTAGCCAACAGGGGATGCTTGCTCCTCCCGGGCACCTGGTCCCACCTCTGGCTTGCTGGGGGTCCGTCGATGCTTAATTTTGTACTGTATTGTGAGTGCTGTTGAGATTATCGTCAGGATCTTCTTTAACTCATGGAAAGTATAACTTTGATACATGCGCTTGCTCTATATATACTATAAACTATTATGTTAAAATCTGGTTGTTATCATTTTACCACTAATTTCCATAGTAGTGGGCAATTTTGGCGGGAAATAACACTCATATTAGTTGATTATATCTATTTTCAATTCAGTTTCAATAAACAACAACATCTCTACTCTTATTTGAAAGATAAAAAATAGTATGAAAACAATTTTTGAAAATAGCAAAAAAGGGACAAAAAACGGCAGCTTTTGCCCCTACCCCTTTGCCATATTCAGGTATTATTTAAATAGTAAAAATCTGGAATTTGCAAAATTGTTAACATATTATGACAAACAATGTACCTAGATCTTTTATGAAAAATATAAACTTTTCTACAATTTTTGAGGGAAACCACATATTTCAGAAGATAAAGTTACCATATTTTGACCTTTTACAGAAATTCAAAAATTCACATATTTTGGTATAGCATAGAAAAAAATCCCAACATTGGAACAATGTGAAAACTAAGTCACCTGAATCAATGATCATTCATAGTCAAAATGTAAAAAATCCAGAATTGTGTTTTTTGTTTAAAGAAAATAAATCAAGTTTGAAAATGGTTACCATAGCAACATCACAGTTTTTCGTTATTTCTATTTTGCCACAAGAATCTTTAATCATACAAGACGAAACCAAGCAGATATGGTACTAGATAGAAGAATGCAATTTCTGAACTATTTAAATGCCCGAAAGGTCAGTGTTTATTGATTGGTTGCCATGGCAACCAAACAATAAGCCTAAAAAAAAACAGTATTTAAAGCAATTTTTCGTAATTTTTAGAATTTCATGATGATATAAATTGCCTTTAAGTGTTATTTACTGAATATCTCTTAATCAGTTAAGCAATTTGTATAACTTCAACACTTGTGATTTGTTTTATTGCAAAAAAAAAACTTAATTTAATTCTCCATAGCAACGGACCTTTACAGCACTACAAATGGAAGAACAAAACACGAAAATTAGATATTTCTCAATTGTTTTCTCAATTTTCTTAGTGAAGCTTAACACACTCTCTATATTTTAATGAAAAAGAAATAGTTTGTTGTAAAAGAAGTCGGTATTTTGTTTGTGGTTGCCATGGCAACGATGGTATCTTCAGAAGCCAGAATAACGTAATTTAAGTACTTTTTCATCATATTTAGTGCTTTTGTTGATATAAATTGACTTTGAGAGATGTGTACTCAGTGTTCATTAGCCAGCTAAGCAATTTCTTCAAAATTTCCTCAAAATAATTCATTTCTGATTCATTTTCTTGAGAAAAGCCTCAAAATTTTCCTTAGCAACGGAAAATCGCATAAATTTATCTGCAAAAAGAACCCCTCAAAATTATAAGATATCTCCTTTTTTTCCCTCAAAATTTTTCTATAAAGTTTTATACACTTTTTTTTTCAATTGAAAAACGAATTGTTCTACAAAAGAAAGCAGTGTTTGTTCTACAGTTGCCATGACAACGGTATATATGGAAGCTAGAATAATATTATACAAGGAATTTTCATCATTTTCAGTGTTTCAAGTTAGTATAAATTGAGTTTTAGGGATATTCATTGAATAAATCTGAGCCAGCTAGACAATTTCTTCAAATTTCTGTAAAATTGATTTATTTTTGACTGGTTTTCTTGAAGAAGCCGTAGAAATTCTCCATAGCAATGATTTATTGTAACACTACACCTAGGAAAACTCCAAAATATTAGATATTTCTCAATTGTTTTCATAATTTTGCTAATGACGAAGCTTAGCACACTGTCTTTTCTCTATTCAAAGGAAAACATAAATTGTAGTTAAAAAAGGATGCAGTATTTGATTCTTGATTGCCTTGACAACTATATATCATGAATATCATGAAGATAGAATAACATTATTTCAGCAAATTTAATCGTATCTTAAGTTTTATGCTGATATGTTTAAGTTTTACGAAATATTATTTTATCTTAAATTCCAAGCAACATTCAAAAGAACTCAACGCTGATTTTTTTTTTTTTTTTTGAAAAAAACCCTATGTAAGGACCAACGCTGATTTTTTTTTTTTTTTTTTTTTTTTAAAACCCTATGTAAGGACCAATGTTAAGAGGAAATTCGACCAAAATTGTATTTCTAGGTCATCTGGTTACCATGGCAAAATTGAGCTAATTTGAAGCTCTATAATTTAGTCTATATATACGACATTAATGGAAGATTTTTTTTATGCATCCTAAATATTTGGACATAAATTTTAAGTTAAGCTCACTAGTAGTGTCTGATATTGTACAAAAGGCTGGTTACCATGACAACATAATTAACAGAATTTTGATATATTGATTTCAAAATTCTGTTAGTATTTTCCAATTGCTCTTCTCACTTGATGGGTATATGATAAGAAAATGGGAATTATTTTTAAAAAATGAGCAAATTTAAGATAAACCCACTTGTTGCTATATACATAAATCACCTTGGCAATGGTTACTATGATCTATAATATAACCAATTTTGCAACTTTAGAGGCCCTGCCAATAAGCATCAAGCTTTGGGTGGAAAGTCAAAATTTTAAATATGGCTGAAATGACTTGATAATGCAGCAACATAACAAGTTAAACATTATAAATGTCAACATTGAACATTTAATCTTGAAGAAGATGTTTTAGAAGTGTTGTCATGGTAAAAAAGTGAAAATGACTGAAAAATCAGTCTTTTGTGTCTTCAACAGCAGAAATATGTAAAATTCTACATACATTTTCTGAAGTATTAATTACAGTAGAAGTTTGGTTCTGATGAAATTTCATATCATAATTCATTTTCAATATCATACACGGTTGCTATGGTAACCAAAATTGCGAGTATTTTAAGGTTTTCTATAATATGCAAAATTTAGTTAGTTTAAATCAGGTGTATCTAAAGTGCGCAACCACTGCCAATAGTGTTACTTATTTTTCAGTAAATACTAATGCCTAAATGTTAAGAAACTGCAATAAAATTGGGTATACAGGTAAAAGTGTTCAAACAGTTACATCTGCATTTCAGCAAATTTTAAGCAAATTTGGCCCCTCTACTTTATTTGAATATTCAAAAACGTGCGTGCCTGGCCCATGATGTAAGTTTAAAATTAAAAAAAAAAGTTTTAAATGATGCTATTGAATTTAAAGACGTTTAACATTTTAATGAATTTCCCGTAATTTTGACCTTGATATTTGACCTAAGCATACATCCGAATTAGGTGAAAGGGTTCTACGATATTATTTGGATACAATGTTCTTATATTCATTCCCCCTTATTGTAATCTTTACGTTTGATCTTTTGACTAAAAAATCCAATCTTCTTTGATGGATAGGTGAAAGTGAAAGTATGACGGAATAAAGGGCAAAATGTTATTCACTTCGCCATTACATGGCGGGGATATACAAAGTTAACGACGGAAGGACAATAACGCCCACGACAGGTGGATTACTATGACAAAACCTCTATTTAGCTTCGTTCAGGTGAGCTTTCATTTTCACAATAGACTAAATGTAATTGCATAATTACCTTGTGATACAACATGGAAAACGACAGTTGCATTGCCCTGAGAGTTTTGTAGCTCTGCAAAATATTCGCCGAAGTCTTCGCTTGTAAGATTCCTTTTTAATGTCGTTTTATACTTTACGTTTCCAATTTGTTTTGTCTCTGTAAGAACCACTGACTTTTCTAATGTCCTATTAATTGAGGATTGATTTCTGCGAAAATACCAATGGATAGTCGGAAATGGATTTCCAATAGATACAAATGTCACACTGAGTTTTTTATCACTATTCACAGCAACTCTTAGAGGGAACTTGCTTTCATCTTCTGCACGGGGAGGACCTAAAACACAATATTTGGGAAAAAAATGCTTCCTTCAAAATGTAAGGCAATCATGAATAAACGATGCTGAATTAATAAAAGACAACAGAGTTTTCCTACCTATAAACGCAGAAAATAACAAGTAGGGACAAGTCTGTATCGGAAATCCAGCATCCAATGCATAGCCATATTCCCAACCACAGTCTCTGTCGAGAATAGAGCTCTACTGGATTTTTTTTTCTCATCACCTCCAATTAATCATACTTCTTCAATTATGTGGAAAAGAAAATTAAAAACCAGTCATATATACGAAAGATAATTCTTTCTATTCAAAGAATACAAATTTTATAACATTATCATCAACTAGAATTGCCCGAAAATGACAAGATGTGGAGTGAAATTAATATTTATAAGGTCAGAGTTAAAGGTCACTATGATAAGAAAAAGTTTAAATATTTCACCAGACCGCTAAAAATTAATTTTCTCAACGATCTGATAAGAACATTTTTCATTTTTTTTTCCTTGGTTTTGAAGAAATAATCTGTCGTAATTGAATCAATTATTATTAGCCACACCTGTTGATACTTCATACAATACCTTACTTCGAAATTATTTAGTCATCGTAAGGATTAATTCACCAAAACACTTTAATGACTGGAATAAAAATGTAATAATTCGTCATATCCCTGACTGAGAAACTTATCTGAAAGACGCCTAGCTCTCAGAACAAAATCCGCATATTTGGTACTTGCTCTGGTATAGCTGTGCAATAGTGGCGAAATAAAGAAGACGAACTGAATTTAGAGTCTTTATTAAGAGGAGCGTCTAGTGACTACGACGACTAGATCTGAACTATCATATTAAGAAATACAGAAAATATATATACACAGTAAAACATGTTCACATATATCATATTAAGGAAGGTGTGTGCGCATAGTCCTTCTAATTGACTATTTACAAGGGTTAATTAGATTATTCCCATCTTAAGGTGATGAAGCTCGGTACAAACTGACCATTACATATACCCCGAGGCTTCATAGGCGAGTTAACTAGATGTAAGTTGTCATCCTACAGTTAGTTATGACTTGTAAGACCGTGATAATATTCCACTATTAAATAGTTAAGATAATTCAGATTTTATTAAAGCTGTCCTTTATCTTCCCCTGTTGAAAGAAAAAAATTCTTTTATTTAATAAAGAAATCACTTTTAAAATCACATCTAAATATACATAATCAATCATTGCAACGCGAGCGTTTGTTCATTAAACACACACACAATTCAGCTCCTAGTGTTTGTTTTGTTTTATAAAATATGCAAAGTTAATATCACTTTGGACGTTGTTTTTTTTTCGCGAACTTTGGTCCATAATGTCTGAAACTGAGTCATCCGGTGATCTTCTTCCGCCAGTACGTTTTCTTTCGCGGTTTGCCGTACATGGTGTTGTGTCACGCCATCCGTATGAAAGTTCCAATTCCCGTCACCAGTAGATATAGTTTATAGGTTAAAGAGGTTCATTCTGGCTGCTAACTCGGGTTCTCTCTTCCTTTTTTAATACCTTGAGATGTGTCAGTTCTGCTTGCATCCGGTTCCTGTATATGTATCCGGATTAGATATGTAAAGGAAAATCTCGTTTGGATATACCGTTCCATCGATGATTCCTTCCGGTGTCATCGTCGCCTCGTACAAAAAATATGATATAGGTTACGTCTATATTAAGGGTTAGTCTATCCTACTTCCGCAACCCCCTCGAGGTCCTGAGGCTGTGCTCTAGCGTGGGGTTGTACAAAATTTCGTAGCTGCTCTCGGCACTTTTTCACAAAAAGGCAGTCCCCTCGAGGTCCTGAGGCTATGCAAGAATTTGTGAATTTATTGTTTTTACCACTATCAGGTGTATCATTGTCTATGGGTCATATATGTCTGTTTCCATAACGACTTACAGTCCGTTCCCGTACTTTTCGTCGTTTAAGCAAGGGGGTGTTCTCTTGACAGGTCCTTGATAACCGGGAGCTCGAACTTCAGGTAGAGCGATTTCCTCTCTCCCTCCTCTTTGTCCATGTCCTTAGACCAGATAGAATCAGCTAGTCTCTGCATAAGGGGAGCTGTGGGTCCAGGGGGTGCGTTTAGCAATGTCTCTTTTTCCACTGCCTCATTGCATTTTTTTGATTCGTTGAAGGACGACACCTCAACCCTCTGTTCATGAACTTTTGAAAACCAGAGCCTCTTACACTTTAAATAACTCTTTGATCTACATTTATTAAAAATTATGATGCCCAGAATTAGAGATACTCCTAAACCTAACACTGCGTACCCCCAACTAGGAATATGAAATGAGTCTTCGATAGGGGAAAAATGAATAGTTCCTAGATCTTTAACAAAATCATCCATTGGAATGTTTGATATTGGAGTTAATCTATCTGGAAGAGGAAATGACGACAAGTTTGGCAAAGATTTTTGAAAGATATCCCAAATCTTTATTGACCCAAGACGCACTCCCTGGGTTAGGTTCAAAGGTTGTTCGTTTATGTAAAACTTGCTTTCTTGTCTATAGAAGGGCGGAAGAGTTAAATGCCCATTAACAGCTTTACATGACATAGGTAGTTTGAAAATAGTAATAGGTGGATTTATTAAACGAAACGTGGTGATACTCCCATGTGACGTTTGACATACTTGAGAAAGCTTTATCGTTTCAGACATCGCGATGGCTCACTGCCCATCACTTATATATTTTGCAACTGGAAGGGGGCTTACACCTACTTTCTGCTTACATAACTGTGAAATATCTCTATCATTAGCCATAAAGAGAGATACTAAACAACTTTTACTGCGAATCATGGGAAAGATTGGACTTTTAATTTCACAAAAATTTTTGACTGGGCTTGTACATTTTAAAAGTTCGTGGGTATTTTGAAAAACATAGTTCTGTATGTATTAACAGCTAACATTTCATTTTCTAGCTCATAATTAGCTACTAGATTAGGATTATCCAATGGATTTTCCTTAGCTTTTACAGACATATTCCTTGTAGGAATGAATGGGACAGGTAAATTAAATGTTTGATACACTTCAAATTTTGCATATCCATCCAACAAAGGTATATGAATAATAGTTATGAGGTGGTCTGTTTCGACCGCCGTAGCTGCTTCAAGATACTTATAATAAACCCATAGCTCGTTGTTCAAGTCTTTAGGTAAGATCATAGTAGGGGGAGTTTATTTTTTATGTTTATCAAAAGCATTTGTAGTTTAGGGGGCGTTAGTATCGACGGTGTAAGTTATCCTAGAGAAAGCACGTGTATATCTTCTCGCATGAGCGATATATTTACTAGCCCGTGCCACTTTGGGCTTGAGCTCTTAACAGAGAACACGTGTATAAGAATATTCATTTATCCGGTTTGAAAACCCAGTATTTTGTCAATGTTGTATATATATTAATCGTCTGTGTCTTCTGCGGCAGTCAGTTCGTCATGTGCTGGGTAAGTCGACTTTATTTTATCTATATTTTCCCTAAATTTGCCAGGACTTAGTTTCTAACATATCTGTTATGGATATTTGCACATTCTAATTGATTTAATGTTCAAAATGTATAAGTAATGTATCAACTGTATATATCGTAGCATGTAGACACAAAGTACAGTGTCGTACAAAAGTATGTTTGATCAAATTGTGAAAATATGTATACTTTCACGTAATGTTGTAAAGTTCGTAAGTAAGGTATTCATTCATAAGTGAATAACCGTATGTATGTACTAATAACCATAAACCAACGCAGTCCAAAGGTCATAAATCATTTTCTTTAGCAGCAATCCCATTTCTTCATGTACATCTAGTCATAATCTATCATTGTTTAAAGTTTTCATTAAAATATGTGCATTCCTTTAGCAGTTGTGATGGGAAACTGAAATTAAGTCTGACATACGGATTGACGGACGGACAAAGGATTGACGCACAGAAAGAGGGAAGAATATACCTCCACAACTTTGATGAAGGAGGAGTTATAAATATATTCCGAAAGTTTAAGTTCGTCTAATGTTGCCAGCCTGTCTCCACTTGGGTTTAATGCTGTGACAATTATCTTTATAGTCTTCGTAGGCTTTAGACCATGAAATAAACTAAAAATAAGAATTTCATTAAATGTGTCCAAAACATTTCTAAAACATACTTACATAAAACACTAATATTAATAGATCTGCTGTCTGCATTACCATATCCATTAAACGCTGTAACTTGATATGTAGCCGTCTCTGAGCAGTTTATTCTTTCAAATTTCAGTATACTCATGTTAGAATTTTCTGTCTTCAATGTCTTATTGGAATCATTATTCCTCCAGGTTACATTTGCTATAGGATTTCCTTCAAGAGCGGTATATAAAGAAACATTTTCATTCTCCATTATTGTCTGTTTTGACATAGAGAGATTTAGAATCATCGATGGATCTGTAAATGAAAACATAAGTATTGTTTTATAAATTCCTAATATAAAACTTCAGTTAAATTTTCTTAAAAACCAAAAGTCTTAGTTGAGACTGAGCCTCTCTTGGCTACTATTCTTGAATTAATCTAATTGAACAAAATGCATATAATTTAAAAAAGACAGTGATACAAGGGGCTTATATACGAAAATCATGAAATATAACCTTCGGGTCATAAGCAACAACATACTAAAATATTAAAGCGATCCGGCAAATTTTTCAAAAGATCTAGCCCGGACAGGAATGTATGCATATTTTCATTAAAATTGCACTAAGTGACCTTGACCTAGGCCACAAGACCTTGGGTCAAGGTGATGTGAAATCTTCGGGTCATAAGCAACAACATACTAAAACATAGGTAATCACAGATTACGAAGCTCACCTCGTGGCAGCAAAATTCAATTCAAACATATTTCTAAGTACATGTATATTGGCTTTTAAAGGCAAAATCATTCAAGCGGAAAAAGTAGGTCAAGGTCATTTTATGAAAGTTTGATCAAAGATACATCCAATATGCAAGTTTGGTATATGTAGCACTTATACTTTGCTCAATATTGGCTATTAAAGGCAAAATCACTCAAGCGGAAAAAGTAGGTCAAGGTCATTTTATGAAAGTTTGATCAATAATACATCCAATATGCAAGTTTGGTATATGTAGCACTTATAATATGCTCAATATTGGCTTTTAAAGGCAAAATCACTCAAGCGGAAAAATTAGGTCAAGGTCATTTTATGAAAGTTTTGATCAAAGATACATAGATATGCAAGATTGGTACATTTAGCACTTATACTTTGCTTAATATAGACTTTTAAAGGCAAATTCACTCAAACGGAAAAAGTAGGTCAAGGTCATTTTATGAAAGTTTTGATCAAAGATACATCCAATATGCAAGTTTGGTATATGTAGCACTTCTACTTTGCTCCATATTGGCTTTTAAAGGCAAAATCACTCAAGCGGAAAAAGTAGGTCAAGGTCATTTTAGGAAAGTTTGATCAAATATGCATCCAATATGCAAGTTAGGTACATGTAGCACTTATACTTTGCTCAATATTGGCTTTTAAAGGGAAAATCACTCAAGCGGAAAAGTAGGTCAAGGTCATTTTATGAAAGTTTGTTCAAAGATACATCCAATAAACAAGTTTGGTACGTGTAGCACTTAAACTTTGCTCAATATTGGCTTTTAAAGGCAAAATCACTCAAGCGGAAAAAGTAGGTCAAGGTCATTTTTTGAAAGTTTGATCAAAGATGCATCCAATAAACAAGTTTGGTACATGTAGCACTTATACTTTGCTCAATATTGGCTTTTAAAAGCAAAATCACTTAAGTGGAAAAAGTAGGTCAGATACTGCATCCGATGCATGGGTCCATCTCGGCATCCCATGATGAATAACTTGTGCAAGTTTGATTGGTGTAGCATCAGTACTTTGTCAGATACTGAGCTACCCCAAACTTCTTAACCAAGCCACTCTGAGCTACCCCAAACTTCTTAACCAAGTCACTCAAGCAGAAAATGTAGGTCAGATGCAGCATCCGATGTATGAGTTCACCTCGGCATCCAAATATGAATCACTTGTGCAAGTTTAGTTACTGTAGCATCAGTGCTTTGCCAAATACTGAGCTACCCCAAACTTCTTAACCAAGGCACTCTGAGCTTCCCAAAACTTCTTAACCAAGTAAATCAAGCGGAAAATGTAGGTCAGATGCAGCATCCGATGCATGGGTTCACCTCGGCATCCAAATATGAATCACTTGTGCAAGTTTGGTTACTGTAGCATCAGTACTTTGCCAAATACTGAGTTTGATTGCTGTAGCATCAGTACTTTGTCAGATACTGAGCTACCCCAAACTTCTTAACAAAGCCACTCTGAGCTACCCCCAACTTCTTAACCAAGTCACTCAAGCAGAAAATGTAGGTCAGATGCAGCATCCGATGCATGAGTTCACCTCGGCATCCAAATATGAATCACTTGTGCAAGTTTAGTTACTGAAGCATCAGTGCTTTGCCAAATACCGAGCTACCCCAAATTTCTTAACCAAGGCACTCTGAGCTACCCAAAACTTCTTAACCAAGTAAATCAAGCGGAACATGTAGGTCAGATGCAGCATCCGATGCATGGGTTCACCTCGGCATCCAAAGATGAATCACTTGTGCAAGTTTGATTGCTGTAGCATCAGTACTTTGTCAGATACTGAGCTACCCTAAACTTCTTAACCGGACGCGGACACGGACGCGGACGCGCGGGGGTATAGCATAAGCTCACTCAACTTCGTCGAGGTGAGCTTAATATGAAAGCGCCGGACAGGATTGTTTGCATAATTTCATTAAAATGCACTTAGTGACCTTGACCTTGGTCACATGACCTTGGGTCAAGGTGATTTGAAATCCTCGGGCTATAAGCAACAACTTACTAAAATGTGAAAGTGATCCGACAAAAGGTTTAAGAGATATAGCCCGGACAAGAATGTATTCATAATTTCTTTAAAAATGCACTAAGTGACCTTGACCTTGGTCACATGACCTTGGGTCAAGGTGATGTGAAATCTTCGGGTCATATGCAACAACATACTAAAATATGAAAGTGATCGGGCAAACGGTTCAGGAGATATAGCCCGGACACGATGTGTGACAGACGGACAGACGGACGCAAGGACAGACGGACGAGATAGAGGCAAAACCATTATGTCTCCTCCCTGTTGGGGGGGAGACATAATGACCACATCCATTTTCTAACACCCAGGGAGTCTGGGGCTCGAACAAAATCTCAGGTGCATTACTACACCATAGACCCATCATATTGCAAAAAGAATGAAGAGTCTATCATTTATAGTGTCAGAGGAATTAGAACACATAATATCAGGTGCAATAGACTAGACCACAGACCCATCATATTGCAAAAAGAATCAAGTCTCTATCATTTATAGTGTCAGAGGAGTTGCGAGCACAAGATTTCATAGATTGTCATGACCACGCCCATTTCTTAAGACCCTGGGGGTCAGGGGCTGTAACCAAATGTCAGGTGCACAACTACAGACCAATCATATTGCAAAAAGAATCAAGTCTCTATCATTTATATACTAGTAGTCAGAGGAGTTGCAAGCACAAGATTTCATACATTTTCATGACCATGCCCGTTTTCTAAGACCCTTGGGATCAAGGGCTGAAATCAAATGTCAGGTGCACAACTAGACCACATACCAAGTAAGATGCAAAAAGAATTAGCTTTCTATCTTCTATGGTTTCAGAGGAGTTGTGAGCACAAGAATTGTTTACGGACGGACAGACGGACGGACGCCGGGGTATAGCATAAGCTCGACTAGTCAGAGATGTTCTGCGTTGCCTAGCCCACTGAGAACAATTTTATTTTTCATGCGGACGTCTCGGTAAGCACATACAGGATCATGTCACGTGGTATAGCCGATAAAATTATAAGCAATCTCTACACACGTGCACAAGAGACAGCTAATGTTTACTGAATTACTGAGTAAAAATGACTGAGTAAGTAAAACTGTATGAATTGGAAATGATTTAACACAAGAATAGGTTCAAAGCATAGCAAAAAAGTTTCAAGAGTCTTAGACTTGTAAATTGTTAAAATTTGTGAGGAGATGTTGATGTTGCGTTTCAAAGTGAAATAAAATGTTATAAGTCATAAAGTCAGTTCACTGTCAAGGCCAATATCAGAAATAGCAAAATGTTTTGAACTAATGACCTTAAATTAGACATTTATTTTTCTTTTCTTTAAGGTTGTGACTGACCATGACATATATACTTCTTCTTCTTCTACTTTGTGTAGTGATTCGTGCATTTGAATGTATTATTCATAATATTTACATAATTTGGAACATAATATACTTTGCTAAGTATTATCATATTTATCATATATCCAATACTGAAGTTCCATACATCAATCTTCCAAACACAGAACAGATTGCTTCTTTAGGTAATTAATGCAAGAAGCATTAAACACTGAAACACTTGTATTATGTTATTAAAAAAGTCAGTTATCTGAACTTAGCTTAAAGTACATAAGTCAATCAGGGTATCTTTTTATGGAAAATTTAGCACATAAAATACTTGTCTCTTATAAAATGGTCGAATATTTGTATTTTTCTTATATATTGAAGAGAAACTATACCACTTACATCTTACATCCAGAAGAATCTGTTTGCTTTGATCATATGACACTTGAGAGGAAACAGCTCGACATCTACAGGTTTTGCCATTTTCAGTTTTGCTAATTTGGAATCTCAAAATTGAATATGTCTCAGTGTTAGTGATGAACGATGATGAGAAGTTTCTCGTTCCTACTGTCCATATCCATATAACAGGAGGATTCCCATTAGATGTAAGAGAGCATGTAAATGTTACAGTATTACTCTCATTGTGTATAAGTACTGGGTTGTTGAAACTTGGAACACCTTCTGGAGGATCTACAAAATAAAACATAGGGTAATCAAAGATTACATAGCTCGCCTATACAGGTTTTTGTCAGAAACCAGGTTAAAGTTTTTGAAAAGTAGGTCAAAGTCCAAGGTCAAGGTCACTAGGTCAAAGGTCATGGTCTCAAATGAAAGGTCTCGTCACAAGGTATCTACATGTGAAATATTAAACTCCTACCCCTTATAGTTCAAGAGATATAGCCCAGGTTAAAGTTTTGTCTACGGACGACGACAACGACGCCGAGGGTATGGCATTAGCTCTCCGGACTTTTTCGTCCCTGCGAGCTAAAAATAAAACACCGCTAAAGACGGTATGGCCGGATTGCAAAGTAAGTTTTTGTCACTAACTGGGTCAAGGTCAATAGGTCAAATAATACAGCATAAATTGAAAGGTTTTGTCAGAGGCAACCTACATGTATAAAATAAAGTTTCTACTGCACATAGTTCCATAGATTTTGCTTAAACCAAGACTTCAACCAAAATCTTTGAGTAGGTCAAAGTCTAAGGTCAAGGTCACTAGGTCAAATGTTACGGCATAAATTGAAAGGTCTTGTGATGGGCAAGCTTCATGTATAATATAAAGTTTCAACTGCATACAGTTACTTAGATTTTGCCTCAACCAGAAACTTTAACCAAAATCTTTAACTAGGTCAAAGTCCAAGGTGAAGGTCAATAGGTCAAATGATATGGCATAAATTGAAAGGTCTTGTTATGGGCAAGCTTCATGTATAATATAAAGTTTCAACTGCATATAGTTCCTTAGATTATGCCTCAACCAGAAACTTTAACCAAAATGTTGACGGCAGACGGACGGACGGACGAACGGACGGACAGACAGACATACAGACGGACGGAGGGATATCGTCAATCTAAAGGCCGGAATTGCTTTGTAATCCGGCCAAAAATAATATCACTAAAACAAGAGAAAAGAACTTAACAAGAGGCCAAGGAGCCACATCGCTCACCTGAGAACATTGGAAATCTTACCCTAGGAGGTTCTGAATATGATATATACTGTCCTGTATAATTCTATTCAATAGCTATCCTTCGTCCAATTATTAATAAGTGTATAAAGGAATGTTTTGATAGATTTAAATTAATGAGAGAAATCTTGTATTAGACATCAAAAGACATACACTTTCTCATTCATTCATAAAATTGTACTATAATACTACTAAAAGTATATCAACATTAACATAGGGCAAGATATGGGAAAATGTAACTTGAATAAAAATGTTGAATTGCAAAAACATATAACAGAATGACAAGCACGCACCAAGAATAAAAACAACAACTAATAAAGAGTACCACGAGTACTTCATTCTCACAAGGTTTCTTCAAAATCCCATAAGTAGTTCTGAAGAAGATCTCCCATATGTATGAAAATACCCCCCCCCTTTCCTTTTATACATAAGAATAAATCAAAGCTCTGAAGGAACTGATGGCGAGTTTCGTTTATTCATTTTAGAATGATATCAATTAAACTATCTTATGGGATTTTTAAATATTGTATTAGCAGATAGAACAAATCAATTTTCCAATGTTCGGGAACAAAACATTTATGAACCTATGTCAGCATGACTGCTAGTCAGTGACGGATTAAGGGGGGGGGGGGGGTAGGGCCCCTTAAAATTTTCCAATCATGGGTAAAACAATCATTTTAAATCAAGAAGGAGTGAATACAGGAAATATTACGTACCTTTTGGTAAATATAATTGTTAAATGCATCAAATTCCATTCTTTAATTAATTACAGTCACGATAATGGGTCCTAAAAAGGCTTAAATTCAAGAGATTCCAGGGGGCTTTTACCCCCCTTACAGGGCTCTGCATGATGCCAGTCTCAAACACGTGCAAAAACGTATTGCCCAGTGCATGGGGCCCATGGCCAAAGTATGAACCATCCAACCAAAGATTGTACTCAATATCTTCCAAAATGGAAGTAACCGGATGTGACAGTTCTACCGAATTGAAGCGACGGGTGTTGCATGCAAGCAGGAGATGCTTACTCTTCCTGGGCACCTGATCTCACTCTCATATCGGGAGTTCGCTTCTTTTCATATGGTGGAGGTTTTTGTTTTTGTTTGCTTTGGTTCCTGTTTTGTCCTGTTTTTGTATGCCTTCGGTTTCTGATTTTCTGAATTATCGATTTTGTACTGTAGACAGGGATATGGTCATTATCCATATTTGTCATTTTTACCACTGTTCATGTGTCACTGCTGGTGGACAAATTGTCCCCGAGGGCACTTGTCGAGCAGTCTTTTGCTTAAATGGATAGAACTCAAGAGACCTACAAAGTGGCTGGGGCGTCGCACACTATAAAAAGGCCCCAACCTGTTGCGTCTACGGACACATACGCAACAGGTAACTTAGGTGTCCCTAGAATTAGCTTACACGACATTAGAGATGAAACATTTGTAGTTAGTAACAACCATGAGTTTTGGTATAAACATGCAGATGGGTATATTAAAATCAAGCCCTGTAAGATTGAAGTGGTCGATATACTAAAAGAGCACCTATTTTCACCAAGCGATTGCTCAGTTTCTAAGTGTGGCATGAAGAACTGCAAAACTTGTAACATCCTAATAACAGACACTTCATTCTCAAGTAATCTCACAAAACAAACATTTAACACGCATAGTTTTGAAAACCTTAACTGCATGACATCTAATGTTGTGTACGGAATAGAGTGCTCACTTTGTGGATTGATTTATGTGGGCGAAACCAAAGGCCAGCTCCGAAAAAGAATGTCAGGACACCGGTCAAAAATAAATAATAAGCTCAAAATGCATCGAAGATGCAAAATGCCGAGTTGCAAAACTGGAATGTAAGCAGGGCTCGAAATTCGCGGTCGTCCGATCGTCAAAAACAACCTACTTACCTGTGGGACGACCTAGAATTGAGACCAATTCGTCCGACTGACGACCTATTTTCAGACATATGTGAATCCGCTCAAAAGACATTGAACGGAAACCCTGAAATTTTGGTATTTTTCGAAGTGCAAGGGGCATAACTCTGTCAAAATTTTTTCGATCGGACCTTAATACGAACTTGACCTGGATTTTCATTTGATGTGTCTGTATACAAAATTTCATTTCAATATGTAACTCCATTCAAGAGATATTGAACGGAAACCCTGAAATTTTGGTATTTTTCGAAATGCAAGGGGCATAACTCTGTCAAAATTTTGTTGATCGGACCCGAATATGAACTTGACCTAGATTTTCATTTGATGTGTCTGTATACAAAATTTCATTTCAATATGTGAATCCACTCAAGAGATATTGAACGGAAACCCTGAAATTTTGGTATTTTTCGAATTGCAAGGGGCATAACTCTGTCAAATTTTTTTTGATCGGACCAAAATATAAACTTGACCTAGATTTTTGTTTGATGTGTCTGTATACAAAAATTCATTTCAATATGTGAATCCGCTCAAAAGATATTGAACGGAAACCCTGAAATTTTGGTATTTTTCGAAGTGCAAGGGGCATAACTCTGTCAAAATTTTTTCGATCGGACCTTAATACGAACTTGACCTAGATTTTTATTTGATGTGTCTGTATACAAAATTTCATTTCAATATGTGAATCCACTCAAGAGATATTGAACGGAAACCCTGAAATTTTGGTATTTTTCGAATTGCAAGGGGCATAACTCTGTCAAAATTTTTTCGATCGGACCTTAATACGAACTTGACCTGGATTTTCATTTGATGTGTCTGTATACAAAATTTCATTTCAATATGTAACTCCATTCAAGAGATATTGAACGGAAACCCTGAAATTTTGGTATTTTTCGAAATGCAAGGGGCATAACTCTGTCAAAATTTTGTTGATCGGACCCAAATATGAACTTGACCTAGATTTTCATTTGATGTGTCTGTATACAAAATTTCATTTCAATATGTGCATCCACTCAAGAGATATTGAACGGAAACCCTGAAATTTTGGTATTTTTCGAAATGCAAGGGGCATAACTCTGTCAAAAATTTTTTGATCGGACCCAAATATGAACTTGACCTAGATTTTCATTTGATGTGTCTGTATACAAAATTTCATTTCAATATGTGCATCCACTCAAGAGATATTGAACGGAAACCCTGAAATTTTGGTATTTTTCGAAATGCAAGGGGCATAACTCTGTCAAAAATTTTTTGATCGGACCCAAATATGAACTTGACCTAGATTTTTGTTTGATGTGTCTGTATACAAAATTTCATTTCAATATGTGAATCCATTCCAGAGATATTGAACGGAAACTGATGTTGCGGACCGACCGACAGACCGACCGACAGACCGACCGACAGCGGCAAACCTATATGTCCCCTCTTCTTCGAAGGGGGGCATAAAAAGTCGGTCCTTCAACCAACAAGGACAATAGACTTTCTAGGTTTGACTATAAACTCGATGAATATGAAGGTCATGCTCCCAGAGGAGAAATTACAGAGCATAATTTCAAAATGGAGGAACGCTGCTCAATCAGACCAGATTACAATTCACGAACTGGCAAGTTTGATTGGGTCATTAAATGCAACTGTGGAAGCAGTAATTCCCGCGGCCCTATATGTAAGAGAATTACAAATGCATCAAACAAAATGCTTACTAAAAGCACAATCGTATCAAAAAAAGATCACAATTCCCCCACAATGCAAGGAAGAAATCCATTGGTGGGTAAACAAACTTTCTCATTGGAACGGGAAACAAATTCTATCCCAAGGGCCGGACATTGTCTTGGAGACAGATGCCTCCCTCAAGGGATGGGGGTTCCATTGCCCACAATTGAACCAGAGGACAGGGGGGCCGTGGGATGCACAAGAGAAAAAAGAACACATAAATGCCTTGAAAATGAAGGCAGTAGAAATTGCAGTAAAATCAATAACCAGGGGCAAATCCAATGTACATGTACATGTGAAAATAGACAATGTTACAGCAGTCAGATATGTAAACAAGATGGGAGGGACAAAATCCCAAAATCTAACCAAAATAGCAAAACAAATTTGGGATTACTGTCTCAAAAGAGAGATCACAATGAAATTTAAATTTTATGAGTAAAACTAAAGTAAGATATTTATCTCCCACCCTTGAAGATGTGATACATTTTATCCCACCCGTTTTCTAACGGCCTCTTTCATATTTAATTGCAGGGGCAACAAAGGAGGGCAGCAATAGGAGCCAGGCGGCCAGAGCCTAACCAGGGAAATGGACAGAGCCATTATATAGGCTGTAGCTATGTATATATTAGACTGTCAATGTTAACTAAACTGTGCCATCATAAAGACTGTACCATGATATAGGCGGTACCATTATATAGACTGTGTAATTATATAGACTGTGTCTTAAGACTGTACCATGATATAGGCGGTACCATTTCATAGACTATGTTATTATATAGACTGTGTCTTCATAAAGACTATGGCATAAAGCCATTATATGGACTACTGTATATACAAGATAAACTGTGCGTGATCGACAATATAGACGAACATTTAACTGTGCAAATAGTTTGTGCCGAATACTGACTATATCATATATGTTATATATGGACTGTGTCATAACTTGAATATTGTGTTGTCAAGTAAATAGACTGTACCATAAATAAGGACTGCCAGTTCCTTTGAAAAAAAAAATTATGGACATTTATAGTTACTTTAAATTCCTTTAATTTCTCTATGATCTAAATAAGATCATTATGACTATTCACATTTTGTTCACATATATGTGGTTACCCAAAAAAAAAATCATAATAAATATATGGTTGAACTTATTTTCTGATTTATTTCCTCTTTTTGTCAACTTATCTCAGCCTCTAGTCAGAAGGGAGATCTCGCGAGATCTCGTGCCGGCTTTAAATAGGCTGGGATTACCGGAAGTCAGGGAGAATACATTATTAAATCTTACTTTAGTTTTACTCATAAAATTTAAATTTCATTGCATGTGCAGAAGCACATTGATAAAATTTTCAATTTTACCTACAGGATCGTGTCACGTGGTACAGTATAGCCGATAAACTTATAAGCAATCTCAACACACGTGCACATGAGACGGTTGATGTTTACTGCATCCTAAAGTATCCTTTTTTAAATAATCTCTAACTTTTTTAAACATTATGAAACAACTGTTCAAACGCGGAATGCTATGTACGCTGTCTTAAAGAAATATGGTGAATAATGAGGTCCAGGGTCATGGGGCCACACTATCGGAGTTAAGAAAAACTGTGTGAATATATATTTATTTTCACTCGAATAATACATTTTTTGGGCCCGGGGATGTCACGCTTTCGGGTCACGTGATGCAAATCTGAGGTCACGTGGATTCTGCGATCACTATAGCCGAGATCGCTACGCGAAACTCCCCTAAAAATCATAAAAAAAAATCAAAAAAATAAAATGTTCTACAAAAATCACTATCAAACCATTGAATAATTTAAATATGACAAATATGCAGTAAATGAGTGCACAACATCACAAAGTTATTCAAAGAAACAGATCAAAAATGGGCAGTTCTAAAAAGGTCCGAAAAGATATAAACTAGAAGTCTCTGACGAGACTGAAGCTCTCCTGGTTGTTTAGTAAAAATCTAAATGACACAACTACTATAAGGGGCTAAAAAAGAATATAAGATGCGCAAGAGTAACATTAAGCATAAGTCTGAACATAATGCAAAAAACTTTTTAGTTATACTTTCTTAGTAATGGTGTTCAGAACATTACTTGTAGGGGACCATAAGTACTTCATACCAACCAAGTTTCATCAAAATCTGTTCAGCCGTTCTGGAGAAGAAGTCGAAAATGTGAAAAGTTTACGACGGACGACGGACGACGGACGGACGGACGCCGGACGGTGCGCTATGACAATAGCTCACTTGAGCTTCGCTCAGGTGAGCTAAAAAGGGAAAAAAATTGTGAGAGGTCCCGCCGGGGTTTGAAGCCACTCCCCATGGGTCCATTGGGCATGGAAAACATACATTATACCTATGTACAATCTTAAAAAATATTCCTTAAAAATCTAAAAGTGGATATCTTGACAAAATTCTTTCACTTATAGGGTACCATGCATGAGTACCTCATATCTACAAAATGTCATGACAATCTGAAGAGTGGTTATAGAAAAGAAGCAGAAAATGTATGAAAATCATCCCCCCCCCCTTCCTTTTTACATAAGAAAAAAATTCATAAAAAATCAAAAAAATAAAAATTAAGCCTAAAATACATATCAAAGCATTAAGTAAGTTAAATATGATAAATATGCAGTAAATGAGTGTGTAAAATCATACACTTATTGAGTTATTTAAAGAAATAGTGCAAAAATGTGCATTTCTGACTAAGTCCGAAAAGACGTCAAAAACGCGTCAAAAATTTGACTTCGAAGTGGAACCAAAAATAACAACACTTCTTAAGACATCTCTCTAGATCATCCTGATGCTTTCGGTTTGTCGATACATGCTTCGGTTCTGAAGAAGAAGTTTGTCAAAGGAGGGTACCCCCCGTGACCTACTTTTGGCTGTGGTGGCGCCACCTAATGACAGATCCGGACGAAAAACAACAACACTTGTAGGGGACCATGAGTACTTCATACCAACCAAGTTTCATCAAAATCTGTTCAGCCGTTCTGGAGAAGAAGTCGAAAATGTGAAAAGTTTACGACGGACGACGGACGACGGACGGACGGACGCCGGACGGTGCGCTATGACAATAGCTCACTTGAGCTTCGCTCAGGTGAGCTAAAAAGGGAAAAAAATTGTGAGAGGTCCCGCCGGGGTTTGAAGCCACTCCCCATGGGTCCATTGGGCATGGAAAACATACATTATACCTATGTACAATCTTAAAAAATATTCCTTAAAAATCTAAAAGTGGATATCTTGACAAAATTCTTTCACTTATAGGGTACCATGCATGAGTACCTCATATCTACAAAATGTCATGACAATCTGAAGAGTGGTTATAGAAAAGAAGCAGAAAATGTATGAAAATCATCCCCCCCCCCCCTTCCTTTTTACATAAGAAAAAAATTCATAAAAAATCAAAAAAATAAAAATTAAGCCTAAAATACATATCAAAGCATTAAGTAAGTTAAATATGATAAATATGCAGTAAATGAGTGTGTAAAATCATACACTTATTGAGTTATTTAAAGAAATAGTGCAAAAATGTGCATTTCTGACTAAGTCCGAAAAGACGTCAAAAACGTGTCAAAAATTTGACTTCGAAGTGGAACCAAAAATAACAACACTTCTTAAGACATCTCTCTAGATCATCCTGATGCTTTCGGTTTGTCGATACATGCTTCGGTTCTGAAGAAGAAGTTTGTCAAAGGAGGGTACCCCCCGTGACCTACTTTTGGCTGTGGTGGCGCCACCTAATGACAGATCCGGACGAAAAACAACAACACTTGTAGGGGACCATAAGTACTTCATACCAACCAAGTTTCATCAAAATCTGTTCAGCCGTTCTGGAGAAGAAGTCGAAAATGTGAAAAGTTTACGACGGACGACGGACGACGGACGACGGACGGACGGACGCCGGACGGTGCGCTATGACAATAGCTCACTTGAGCTTCGCTCAGGTGAGCTAAAAAGGGAAAAAAATTGTGAGAGGTCCCGCCGGGGTTTGAAGCCACTCCCCATGGGTCCATTGGGCATGGAAAACATACATTATACCTATGTACAATCTTAAAAAATATTCCTTAAAAATCTAAAAGTGGATATCTTGACAAAATTCTTTCACTTATAGGGTACCATGCATGAGTACCTCATATCTACAAAATGTCATGACAATCTGAAGAGTGGTTATAGAAAAGAAGCAGAAAATGTATGAAAATCATCCCCCCCCCTTCCTTTTTACATAAGAAAAAAATTCATAAAAAATCAAAAAAATAAAAATTAAGCCTAAAATACATATCAAAGCATTAAGTAAGTTAAATATGATAAATATGCAGTAAATGAGTGTGTAAAATCATACACTTATTGAGTTATTTAAAGAAATAGTGCAAAAATGTGCATTTCTGACTAAGTCCGAAAAGACGTCAAAAACGCGTCAAAAATTTGACTTCGAAGTGGAACCAAAAATAACAACACTTCTTAAGACATCTCTCTAGATCATCCTGATGCTTTCGGTTTGTCGATACATGCTTCGGTTCTGAAGAAGAAGTTTGTCAAAGGAGGGTACCCCCCCGTGACCTACTTTTGGCTGTGGTGGCGCCACCTAATGACAGATCCGGACGAAAAACAACAACACTTGTAGGGGACCATAAGTACTTCATACCAACCAAGTTTCATCAAAATCTGTTCAGCCGTTCTGGAGAAGAAGTCGAAAATGTGAAAAGTTTACGACGGACGACGGACGACGGACGGACGGACGCCGGACGGTGCGCTATGACAATAGCTCACTTGAGCTTCGCTCAGGTGAGCTAAAAAGGGAAAAAAATTGTGAGAGGTCCCGCCGGGGTTTGAAGCCACTCCCCATGGGTCCATTGGGCATGGAAAACATACATTATACCTATGTACAATCTTAAACCAGACTTGTCAGAATGACAACATAGCTCGCCGGTGGCAACCATATGTAAATTGCAACAACAACAAAAAGTAGGTAAAATTTCAAGGTCAAGGTCACTAGGTCAAAATTTATGGTACGGCATGAAAGGTCTTATCACAAGGAATGCACATGTGAAATATCAAAGCCCTATCACTTACCATTCAAAAAATATGGCCCAAGTTAAAGTTTTTGAAAAGTAGGTAAAATTTCAAGGTCAAGGTCACTAGGTCAAAATTTATGGTACGGCATGAAAGGTCTTATCACAAGGAATGCACATGTGAAATATCAAAGCCCTATCACTTACCAATCAAAAAATATGGCCAAGGTTAAAGTTTTTCAAAAGTAGGTCAATCATCTCCAAGGTCAAGGTCACAAGGTCAAAAATTTTGGTATCCATGGAAAGGTCTTGTCACAAGGAATACACATGTGAAATATCAAAGCCCTATCACTTACCATTCAAAAAATATGGCCAAGGTTAAAGTTTTTCAAAAGAAGGTCAATCTCCAAGGTCAAGGTCAAGGTCACAATGTCAAAAATTTTGGTATCCATAGAAAGGTCTTGTCACAAGGAATACACATGTGGAATATCAAAGCCCTATCACTTACCATTCAAAAAATATGGCCAAGGTTAAAGTTTTTCAAAAGTAGGTCAATCTCCAAGGTCAAGGTCACAAGGTCAAAAATTTTGGTATCCATGGAAAGGTCTTGTCACAAGGAATGCACATGTGGAATATCAAAGCCCTATCACTTACCATTCAAAAAATATGGCCAAGGTTAAAGTTTTTCAAAAGTAGGTCAATCTCCAAGGTCAAGGTCACAAGGTCAAAAATTTTGGTATCCATGGAAAGGTCTTGTCACAAGGAATACACATGTGAAATATCAAAGCCCTATCACTTACCATTCAAAAAATATGGCCAAGGTTAAAGTTTTTCAAAAGTAGGTCAATCTCCAAGGTCAAGGTCACAAGGTCAAAAATTTTGGTATCCATGGAAAGGTCTTGTCACAAGGAATGCACATGTGAAATATGAAAGCCCAATCTGTATTGGTTTAAAAGTTATAAGCAAGGTTAAAGATTTTGTGCACGCGCACGCAGACGCAGACGCAGACGCAGACGCCAACGCCGACACCGGGGGTATGACAATAGCTCTCCGGACATTCGTCCCAGCGAGCTAAAAATATTCCTTAAAAATCTAAAAGTGGATATCTTGACAAAATTCTTTCACTTATAGGGTACCATGCATGAGTACCTCATATCTACAAAATATCATGACAATCTGAAGAGTGGTTATAGAAAAGAAGCAGAAAATGTATGAAAATCATCCCCCCCCCCTTCCTTTTTACATAGGAAAAAATTCATAAAAAATCAAAAAAATAAAAATTAAGCCTAAAATACATATCAAAGCATTAAGTAAGTTAAATATGATAAATATGCAGTAAATGAGTGTGTAAAATCATACACTTATTGAGTTATTTAAAGAAATAGTGCAAAAATGTGCATTTCTGACTAAGTCCGAAAAGACGTCAAAAACGCGTCAAAAATTTGACTTCGAAGTGGAACCAAAAATAACAACACTTCTTAAGACATCTCTCTAGATCATCCTGATGCTTTCGGTTTGTCGATACATGCTTCGGTTCTGAAGAAGAAGTTTGTCAAAGGAGGGTACCCCCCGTGACCTACTTTTGGCTGTGGTGGCGCCACCTAATGACAGATCCGGACGAAAAACAACAACACTTGTAGGGGACCATAAGTACTTCATACCAACCAAGTTTCATCAAAATCTGTTCAGCCGTTCTGGAGAAGAAGTCGAAAATGTGAAAAGTTTACGACGGACGACGGACGACGGACGGACGGACGCCGGACGGTGCGCTATGACAATAGCTCACTTGAGCTTCGCTCAGGTGAGCTAAAAAGGGAAAAAAATTGTGAGAGGTCCCGCCGGGGTTTGAAGCCACTCCCCATGGGTCCATTGGGCATGGAAAACATACATTATACCTATGTACAATCTTAAAAAATATTCCTTAAAAATCTAAAAGTGGATATCTTGACAAAATTCTTTCACTTATAGGGTACCATGCATGAGTACCTCATATCTACAAAATGTCATGACAATCTGAAGAGTGGTTATAGAAAAGAAGCAGATAATGTATGAAAATCATCCCCCCCCCCTTCCTTTTTACATAAGAAAAAAATTCATAAAAAATCAAAAAAATAAAAATTAAGCCTAAAATACATATCAAAGCATTAAGTAAGTTAAATATGATAAATATGCAGTAAATGAGTGTGTAAAATCATACACTTATTGAGTTATTTAAAGAAATAGTGCAAAAATGTGCATTTCTGACTAAGTCCGAAAAGACGTCAAAAACGCGTCAAAAATTTGACTTCGAAGTGGAACCAAAAATAACAACACTTCTTAAGACATCTCTCTAGATCATCCTGATGCTTTCGGTTTGTCGATACATGCTTCGGTTCTGAAGAAGAAGTTTGTCAAAGGAGGGTACCCCCCGTGACCTACTTTTGGCTGTGGTGGCGCCACCTAATGACAGATCCGGACGAAAAACAACAACACTTGTAGGGGACCATAAGTACTTCATACCAACCAAGTTTCATCAAAATCTGTTCAGCCGTTCTGGAGAAGAAGTCGAAAATGTGAAAAGTTTACGACGGACGACGGACGACGGACGACGGACGGACGGACGCCGGACGGTGCGCTATGACAATAGCTCACTTGAGCTTCGCTCAGGTGAGCTAAAAAGGGAAAAAAATTGTGAGAGGTCCCGCCGGGGTTTGAAGCCACTCCCCATGGGTCCATTGGGCATGGAAAACATACATTATACCTATGTACAATCTTAAAAAATATTCCTTAAAAATCTAAAAGTGGATATCTTGACAAAATTCTTTCACTTATAGGGTACCATGCATGAGTACCTCATATCTACAAAATGTCATGACAATCTGAAGAGTGGTTATAGAAAAGAAGCAGAAAATGTATGAAAATCATCCCCCCCCCCCTTCCTTTTTACATAAGAAAAAAATTCATAAAAATCAAAAAAATAAAAATTAAGCCTAAAATACATATCAAAGCATTAAGTAAGTTAAATATGATAAATATGCAGTAAATGAGTGTGTAAAATCATACACTTATTGAGTTATTTAAAGAAATAGTGCAAAAATGTGCATTTCTGACTAAGTCCGAAAAGACGTCAAAAACGCGTCAAAAATTTGACTTCGAAGTGGAACCAAAAATAACAACACTTCTTAAGACATCTCTCTAGATCATCCTGATGCTTTCGGTTTGTCGATACATGCTTCGGTTCTGAAGAAGAAGTTTGTCAAAGGAGGGTACCCCCCGTGACCTACTTTTGGCTGTGGTGGCGCCACCTAATGACAGATCCGGACGAAAAACAACAACACTTGTAGGGGACCATAAGTACTTCATACCAACCAAGTTTCATCAAAATCTGTTCAGCCGTTCTGGAGAAGAAGTCGAAAATGTGAAAAGTTTACGACGGACGACGGACGGACGGACGGACGCCGGACGGTGCGCTATGACAATAGCTCACTTGAGCTTCGCTCAGGTGAGCTAAAAAAGCAAAGGTGTTAATCTGTTTGAATGTTGGACAACAACTGTAGCTGAACTTTTGCTCGAGCGACGGGCTGTCGGTACTGGTAGCTGACATGAGTGATCCCCATTTTTATCCCTGTTGCATTGTATTTGAAATCATAACAGGCTTTAGTCCCAGTCAGCCGGTTGCTGAATTACTGAGTTCATGCATGCATATAGAAACTATTATGATTACAAAAAACAACTTATTTCTCTATAATGAACATATGACCCCAGTCACATGACCCTTACAGAACAATCAGAAACTTGTTTGTACCTTGAGCCACAGATCCCGTCGAATGTTTGTATCCGGACTCGGCCCATGACTGCCCCAAGAGAAATCAGCCCTCTTTTGACACAATATAAACCTTCCCTTTCCTTTCCTGCTCTTACAAACTACTAGCTGCTTTCATAGATTAAAAATTATCATGTATTGCACAGAATTATATGTACATAATTCAATTACCACACTGCTGCACTGAACTTAAAACTCAGAGCTGTCATTAGTCACTTAAATAAATAAAGCCTGTGTTTGTGAAACACGAATGCCCCCGGTGGCATCTTTGTTAGTATGAACACTATTTTCTGTTAAGTACATGTATGTGAGGTCACTGGGTTAAAAGGTCAAAGGTCAAGGTCACGAAGTCAAAAATTTTGGTATCAATAGAAAGGTCTTGTCACAAGGAATACACATATGAAATATGAAAGCCCTATCACTTACCATTCAAAAGTTATGCCAAATGTTAAAGTTTTTGAAAAGTAGGTCAAAGGTCAAGGTCAAGGTCATGAGGTCAAAACTTTTGGTATCAATGGAAATGTCTTGTCACAAGGAATACACATGTGAAATATGAAAGCCCTATCACTTCCCATTCAAAAGTTATGCCCAATGTTAAAGTTTTTGAAAAGTAGGTCAAATGTCAAGGTCAAGGTCACGAGGTCAAAAATTTTGGTATCAATGGATAGGTCTTGTCACAAGGAATACACATATGAAATATGAAAGCCCTATCACTTCCCATTCAAAAGTTATGCCCAATGTTAAAGTTTTTGAAAAGTAGGTCAAAGGTCAAGGTCAAGGTCACGAGGTCAAAAATTTTGGTATCAATAGAAAGGTCTTGTCACAAGGAATACACATGTGAAATATGAAAGCCCTATCACTTCCCATTCAAAAGTTATGTCCAATGTTAAAGTTTTTCGGACAAACAGACAGACAAACAGACAAACAGACAAACAGACAAACAGATAAACAGACAAACAGACAAACAGACGGACAGGCCAAAAACTATATGCCCCCGAATCTTTGATTCCGGGGGCATAAAAAAAAATGGTCAAGGTAATTTCTGAAAAATTAGGAAGAACTAAACTTGTAGCACTTTTAAAATTGTAATGAACAGCATAAATATAACTTACAAGAAGTATTTGAAGAGAAATGCCTTCTGTTTTATTTACCAGAGAGAAAAGTGAGGTGAACTGAGAGAGCAGTGGCTGCCATTGTTGTTCTTCTTTATTTATACTGCACAAGACAATTCGACCTCGAAACTAATTCATACCAAAATCATTTCTTAAAAAACTTTGTCACACCTATCAGAAAGCAGTTATCTCGTGTAAAAAAACTTGAAATATGAGTAAAATTGAAAGAAAAGCATGGAGTCTTACTGTCTT
This sequence comes from Pinctada imbricata, assembly GCA_033119305.1. NCBI lineage: Eukaryota > Metazoa > Mollusca > Bivalvia > Pterioida > Pteriidae > Pinctada > Pinctada imbricata. Next base: position 125,697 of record VSWD01000001.1, on the reverse strand, counting down.
TACATTTCCAAATACAGATAAAAGTATTTGAGCCCATATAGCTTGGGAAAGGCTAGTATCGGTGCATGAATTATAACAGAAAAGAAAGAAAGGAAAAAAACAAGTAAAAATAAATAAAGGCACCCAATTGTGATACTATAAAGATAGATGAGCTTCATAAGAATGGAATGTACTAAAATAGCCATGGTTTTAACTTTCAATCTATTGAATTTTCTGAATATAATTGAAAATGTACAGATCTTCAAACTGCCCGACAAAAAGACCACACCCTTTTTCTGAGTCCCTTGAGGTCAAGGGCTCAAACAAAATATAAGGTGCATATCTAGACTATAGACCAACCATTATGTAGGAAACAATAACATTTCTATCATTTACTGTTTCAGAGGAGTTGCATACAAAAGACCCCTTTAAGGAGGAAATGACCACACCCTTTTTCTAAGACCCTGGGGGTTAAGGGCTCAATCAAAATATAATCAAAACAACTAGGCCACCGACCAATCACAATGCAAAAAGAATTACATTTCTATGATTTACAGTTTCAGAGGAGTCGTGTCCACAAGAATTGTTTACGGACGCCGGACAGACGGACAGACGGACGGACAGACAGACGGACGACGGACGAAGGGCGATCGCATAAGCTCGACTGGTCTTTGACCAGTAGAGCTAAAAATGATCACATCCATTATCTAAGACCCTGGGGTAAGGGGCTCAAACAAAACTTCAGGAGCACAACTAGGGTCATAGACCTTAAACATTGCAAAAAGAATTATCTTTCAGTCATTTACACTTTCTGAGAAATGGTGACCATAAGATTACATAGGGTTACATAAGAGGAAATGACCATACCAATTTTCTAAGATCCTGGGGTTCAGGGGCTCAAACAAAATATCTTGTTCTCACATCAATCATAGACATATAATATAGCAAAAAGAATAAACTTTCTATTATTTATACTTTCTGAGAAATGGTGACCACAAGATAACATTGAGGTCTATAGGAGATAATGACCCCACCAATTTCCTGAGACCCCAGGGGTCACGGGCTTAGATGAAATATCAGGTGCACAACTACATCATAGACCTTTAATATTGTAAAAAGAATTATTTTCTATCACGTATACTTTCTGAGAAATGGTGACCATAAGATTACATAGAATTACATAGGACAAAATGACCACACCCATTTCCTAATACCCCAGCGGTCAGGAGCTCAGATGAAATATCAGGTACAGAACTAGATCATAAACCTTTAATATTGCAAATAGAATTAACTGTCTATCATTTATACTTTCTGAGAAAAGGTGACCACAAGATTACATAGTGTTATATAAGAGAAATTGACCACACCCATTTCCTAAGACCCCAGTTGTCAGGGGCTCAAATGAAATATCAGGTGCACAACTAGATCATCAACCTTTAATATTGCAAAAAGAACTAAAACTGCCCTAAAGAGGACGAATTATATCCCCCGAGGGACGTTTTTATAAATGGGACCATTTATGATGCAACGTGAAAAGCCTACCATTTATAGGACGCAACAAATCTGCTTTCAAATCATTTTAACCTAAACTGCAATATACGTCCAAAGTCAAGGTTATGGTCAAAAGGTCATTAAACTGTAGTATTCTTTTTGGTGAATGTTTGTATGAAATATGAAAGCCCTACCATTTATAGTATGAAAGAAATCTGCTCTCAAAATTTCTAAACCTGTCCTAACTTCAACATAAACCAAAAATTATGGTCACAAGATCAAAAGTCATGATACCAAACTGTAGTACTATTTTTGGTGAATGTATGTATGAAATATGAAATGCCTATCATACTAAACCTGTCCTAACTTCAACAAAAACCAAAAGTTAAGGTCAGGGTCACAAGATCGAAAGTCATGATACCAAACTGTAGTACTCTTTGTGGTGACTGTGTGTATGAAATATGAAAAGTTTACTATTTATAGTATGAAAGAAATCTGCTTTGAAAATTTCTAAACCTGTCCTAACTTCAATATAAACCAAAAGTTAAGGTCAAGGTCACAAGGTCAAAAGTCATAATACCAAACTGTAGTACTCTTTGTGGCGAATTTGTGTATGAAATATGAAAGGCCTACCATTTAGCGTATGAAAGAAATCTGCTTTCAAATCATCCTAACATACAATGTTGTATACGTGAAGGTCAAGGTCACAGGGTCAAATGTCATGGTACAAAAATGTAGTTCTCTTTATGGTGAATGTGTGTATGAAATATGAGAGGCCTACCATAAATAGTATAAAAGAAATCAGCTTTCAAAAAATCCTAACATAAAATGTTGTATACGTGAAGGTCAAGGTCACCGGGTCAAAAGTCATGGTACCAAAATCTAGTACTCTTTAATTAATAGTATGAATGAAATCTGCTTTCAAAACATCCTAACATACAATGTTGTATACGTGAAGGTCATGGTCACAGGGTCAAATGTCATGGTACCAAAATGTAGTACTCTTTATGGTGAATGTTTGCATAAAATATGAAAGGCCTACCATTAATATTATAAAAGAAATCAGCATTCAAATCATCTTAACATAAAATGTTGTATAGGGTGAAGGTCAAAGTCACAGGGTCAAAAGTCATGGTACCAAGATCTAGTACTCTTTATCGTGAATGTATGTATGCAATATGAAATGCCTACCATTAATAGTGTAAAAAAAATCTGCTTCAAAACTTCTTAACCGGACGGACGGATAGACAGACAGACGGACAGTCAGACAGACGGACGAAGACAGGGTGATTCCTATATATTATAATAGGGGATATAATTATCTCTCTGTCATTTATACTTTCTGAGAAATGGTGACAACAAGATTAGATAGAGTTATATAGGTGAAAATGACCACACCTATTTCCTACGACCCCAGGGGTCAGATGCTTAGATGAAATATCCGGTGCACACTAGATCATAGTCCTTTACTATTGCAAAAAGAAGAAACTTTCTTTATACTTTCTGAGAAACGGTGACCACAGGATATTATAGTGTTATATAAGAGAAAATGACCACACCAATTTCCTAAAACCCCAGGGGTCAGGGGCTCAGATGAAATATCAGGTGCACAACTAGATCATTATTCTTTAATATTGCAAAAAAGAATAAACTCTCTTTCATTTATACTTTCTGAGAAATGGTGACCACAAGATTAGATAAGAGTTATATAGGTCCTGGAGTAAATGACCACATCCATTTCCTAAGGCCCAAGGGGTCAGGGTTTAGATAAAATATCCGGTGAAACCCTACTTCATAGACCTTTAATATTGCAAAAGAGAAGTAACTCTCTATCATTTATACTTTCTGAGAAATGGTGACCACAAGATTACATAGAGTTATATAGGAGAAAATGACCACACCCATTTTCTAAGACCCTGGGGGCCGGGGCACAAACAAAATATCAGGTGCACAACTAGACCATAGACCAATCATGTTGCAAAAAGAATTAACTTTCCATCACCAACAGTTTCAGAGGACTTGAAACCACAATAAATGTTTATCGGACAGACGGACGCCGGACACAGGGCGATCGCATAAGCTCGACTGGTCATCGACTGGTCCTAGACCAGTAGAGCTAAAAACGCATCCTGATGCTTTAATTTTGTCGATACGTGCTTTGGTTCTGAATAAGAAGTTCGTCAAAGGAGGTATCACCGTGATTTTCCTTTGCCTGTGCTGACAAGAGACCCAGGGGCCATACTTACCAGATTTTTTTCAGCCACACTAGGACATTGATGAAAATTTTAAGTGACCATTTACAAAATTCTGGGACAAAAATTGAACATTCTGGGACATATTCCAGGACTTTTTTTTTCTTAAAACTTATATCGTGCTATGTACCAAATATTGTCCAATAACCCCCGTGTTTTGTATTAGCGTTTGCATGCGATAAAGCCTCGTCTTGTTTTCGGGGTGGCTCGAATGAGTTGGTCTTAGTTCTGACACATAATGTTTATAACCCGAAGAGCGAAATTTCCAAAATTTATATATCGATTAATTATAAAGAATCAGGGTCATTTTTTACACCAGAAGACAATTTAAGATTCTATGAGAAAGAATCAATCATTGTTTGTAATCTCATCACAAATCATGTATCATCTTTATATTTCAAAGTATATTGCATTAATTGGATGGCACACTTAATATTTACTTTTAATCTTATAACGACTAAACATTCTCAAATTAGGGGTGGGATGGGTTTTATATATAGTTTTTTTCATTTTATTCAGACAGAATTAGTGTGTTTCTTTAAACTGTATTGAATCAAATAATCCAAAAGCGAGAAAAAATTACTATGACAAAATTTTCTCGCAATTATAAATTAACAGATGTAAAATGTTGTCGCCAATTTTGTATATTTTATTGTTTCATTCCTTTGACACATTTTACATGTATTTAATTTTCTAAAGTGTGAGTAACGGTAATTTAGAAAACAAATCTGATTTCTTTTTTCATTTTTAGGAAGTTTTCTTGTTAATTATACTAAAACCCACATGATGGTTTGGAAACCTGCCGCTCCCCCCCAAAAAAATTCTAGATCTCCCCATTTGTTGATGTACTTACATCTTATATCCAATCAGAATCAGAAGTCTGCCTATATGATCCCACAGAAGATGAAGCTGTACATGTATATGGCTGATTATATATCTTTACTTTAGTTACTTACATCTTATATCCAGTGAAGCAGGATAAGATGTCTGTCTATATGATCCTACAGTAGATGAAGCTGTACATGTACATGGCTGGTTGTTGTCTGTCTTGGTGACCACAAACGTCAGGTTAGATCGTCCTACAGAGTTTGTTATACCACTGTTAAAGGTCCTACTACCACATCGCCATGTCCACGTGGCCTGGGGGTTACCATCCTCTGTTATACTACATGACAGTGTAACAGTTCTTCCTGTTAAGTAGGTCAGTGTACTGTACGATATCTCTGGTTTACCTAGTGGGGGATCTGTAAATGAATGAAAATCAAAGGTATGATAGATACTGCACTCACAACTTGCTGTAACATCTTATTTCACTGCAAGTATTGATGTTGTTATTCCGTAATTGTGCTGCTTACCTCGTGGCAGCCAAATTCAATTAAATCATATTGCTTAGCACATGTATATGCACATGCTTTTAAAGGCAAATTCATTCAAGCGGAAAAAGTCATTTTATGAAAGTTTGATCAAAGATACATCCAATATGCAAGTTTGGTACATGTAGCACTTATACTTTGCTCAATATTGGCTTTTAAAGGCAAAATCACTCAAGCGGAAAAAGGAGGTCAAGGTCATTTTATTAAAGTTTGATCAAAAATACATCCAATACGCAAGTTTGGAACATGTAGCACTTTTACTTTGCTCAATATTGGCTTTTAAAAGCAAAATCACTCAAGTGGAAAAAGTAGGTCAGATGCTGCATTTGATGCATGGGTCCATCTCGGCATCCAAAGATGAATCACACAGTTTGGTTACTGTCGCATCAGTACTTTGTCAGATACTGAGCTACCCCAAACTTCTTAACCAAGCCACTCTGAGCTACCCAAAACTTCTTAACCAAGTCACTCAAGCGGAAAATCTAGGTCAGATGCAGCATCCGATGCATGGGTTCACCTCAGCATCCAAAGATCAATCACTTGTGCAAGTTTGGTTACTGTAGTATCAGTACTTTGCCAAATACTGAGCTACCCCAAACTCCTTAACCGGACGCGGACGCGGACATGGACGCGGACACACGGGGGTATAGCATAAGCTCACTCAACTTCGTCGAGGTGAGCTAAAATGTTCCAAGAGTCTTAGAATTGTAAATTGTTAAAATTTGTGAGGGGATGTTGATGTTGTGTTTCAAAGTGAAATAAAAGGTTATAAGTGATAAAGTCAATTCACTGTCAAGGCCAATATCAGAAATAGCAAAATGTTTTGAACTAATGACCTTAAATTAGATATTTATTTTTCTTTTCTTTAAGGTTGTGAATGACCATGACATATATACTTCTCCTTCTTCTACTTTACGTAGTGATATGTGCATTTGAATGTATTAAAAACACTGAAACACACTTGTATTATGTTATTAAAAAAGTCAGTTATCTGAACTTAGCTTAAAGTACATAAGTCAATCAGGGTATCTTTTTATGGAAAATTTAGCACATAAAATACTTGTCTCTTATAAAATGGTCGAATATTTGTATTTTTCTTATATATTGAAGAGAAACTATACCACTCACATCTTACATCCAGTAGAATCTGTTTGCTTTGATCATATGACACTTGAGAGGAAACAGCTCGACATCTACAGGTTTTGCCATTTTCAGTTTTGCTAATTTGGAATCTCAAAATTGACTGTGTCTCAGTGTTAGTGATGAACGATGATGAGAAGTTTCTCGTTCCTACTGTCCATATCCACATAACAGGAGGATTCCCATTAGATGTAAGAGAGCATGTAAATGTTACAGTATTACTCTCATTGTGTATAAGTACTGGGTTGTTGAAACTTGGACCACCTTCTGGAGGATCTACAAAATGAATAAAGCCTGTGTTTGTGAAACACAAATGCCCCCGGTGGCATCTTTGTTAGTATGAACACTATTTTCTGTTAAGTACATGTATGTGAGGTCACTGGGTTAAAAGGTCAAAGGTCAAGGTCAAGAGGTCAAAAATTTTGGTATCAATGGAAAGGTCTTGTCACAAGGAATACACATATGAAATATGAAAGCCCTATCACTTACCATTCAAAAGTTATGCCAAATGTTAAAGTTTTTGAAAAGTGGGTCAAAGTTCAAGGTCAAGGTCATGAGGTCAAAAATGTTTGGTATCAATGGAAAGGTCTTGTCACAAGGAATACACATGTGAATTATGAAAGCCCTATCACTTCCCATTCAAAAGTTATGCCCAATGTTAAAGTTTTTGAAAAGTAGGTCAAAGGTCAAGGTCAAGGTCACGAGGTCAAAAATTTTGGTATCAATGGAAAGGTCTTGTCACAAGGAATACACAAGTGAAATATGAAAGCCCTATCACTTCCCATTCAAAAGTTATGCCCAATGTTAAAGTTTTTGAAAAGTAGGTCAAAGGTCAAGGTCACGAGGTCAAAAATTTTGGTATCAATGGAAAGGTCTTGTCACAAGGAATACACATGTGAAATATGAAAGCCCTTACACTTCCCATTCAAAAGTTATGTCCAATGTTAAAGTTTTTGAAAAGTAGGTCAAAGGTCAAGGTCAAGGTCACGAGGTCAAAAATTTTGGTATCAATGGAAAGGTCTTGTCACAAGGAATACACATGTGAAATATGAAAGCCCTATCACTTCCCATTCAAAAGTTATGCCCAATGTTAAAGTTTTTGAAAAGTAGGTCAAAGGTCAAGGTCAAGAGGTCAAAAATTTTGGTATCAATGGAAAGGTCTTGTCACAAGGAATACACATGTGAAATATGAAAGCCCTATCACTTCCCATTCAAAAGTTATGCCCAATGTTAAAGTTTTTGAAAAGTAGGTCAAAGGTCAAGGTCAAGGTCAAGAGGTCAAAAATTTTGGTATCAATGGAAAGGTCTTGTCACAAGGAATACACATGTGAAATATGAAAGCCCTATCACTTCCCATTCAAAAGTTATGTCCAATGTTAAAGTTTTTGAAAAGTAGGTCAAAGGTCAGGGTCAAGGTCACGAGGTCAAAAATTTTGGTATCAATGGAAAGGTCTTGTCACAAGGAATACACATGTGAAATATGAAAGCCCTATCACTTCCCATTCAAAAGTTATGTCCAATGTTAAAGTTTTTTGGACAAACAGACAGACAAACAGACAAACAGACAAACAGATAAACAGACAAAGAGACAAACAGACGGACAGGCCAAAAACTATATGCCCCCGAATCTTTGATTCCGGGGGCATAAAAATAAAACACCGCTAAAGACAGTATGGCCGGATTGCAAAGTAAGTTTTTGTCACTAACTGGGTCAAGGTCAATAGGTCAAATAATACAGCATAAATTGAAAGGTTTTGTCAGAGGCAAACTACATGTATAAAATAAAGTTTCTACTGCACACAGTTCCATAGATTTTGCTTAAACCAGGAACTTCAACCAAAATCTTTGAGTAGGTCAAAGTCTAAGGTCAAGGTCACTAGGTCAAATGTTACGGCATAAATTGAAAGGTCTTGTGATGGGCAAGCTTCATGTATAATATACAATTTCTACTGCATACAGTTACTTAGATTTTGCCTCAACCAGAAACTTTAACCAAAATCTTTAACTAGGTCAAAGGTGAAGGTCAATAGGTCAAATGTTATGGCATAAATGGAAAGGTCTTGTCATGGGCAAGCTTCATGTATAATATAAAGTTTCAACTGCATATAGTTCCTTAGATTTTGCCTCATCCAGAAACTTTAACCAAAATGTTGACGGCAGACGGACGGACAGACAGACAAGACAGACAGACGGACGGAGGGATATCGTCAATCTAAAGGCGGGAATTGCTTTGTAATTCGGCCAAAAATAATATCACTAAAACAAGAGAAAAGAACTTAACAAGAGGCCAAGGAGCCACATCGCTCACCTGAGAACATTGGAAATCTTACCCTAGGAGGTTCTGAATATGATATATACTGTCTTGTATCATTCTATTCAATAGCTAACCTTCATCCAATTATTAATAAGTGTATAAAGGAATGTTTTGATAGATTGAATGAGAGAAATTTTTATTAGACATCAAAAGACATACACTTTCTCATTCATTCATAAAATTGTACTATAATACTACTAAAAGTATATCAATATTAACATAGGGCAAGATTTGGGAATATGTAACTTGAATAAAAATGTTGAATTGCAAAAACATATAACAGAATGACAAGCACGCACCACGAATAAAAACAACAACTAATAAAGGGTACCACGAGTACTTCATTCTCACAAGGTTTCTTCAAAATCCCTTAAGTAGTTCTGAAGAAGATCTCCCATATGTATGAAAATACCCCCCCCCCCCTCTTTCCTTTTATACATAAGAATAAATCAAAGCTCTGAAGGAACTGATGGGGAGTTTCGTTTATTCATTTTAGAATGATATCAATTAAACTATTTTATGGGATTTTTAAATATTGTATTAGCAGATAGAACAAATCGATTTTCCAATGTTCGGGAACAAAACATTTATGAACCTATGTCAGCATGACTGCTAGTCAGTGACGGATTCAAGGGGGGGGGGGGGGGGTGGTAGGGCCCCGTGAAATTTTCCAATCATGGGTAAAACAATCATTTTAAATCAAGAAAGAGTGAATATTAGTGAATATTACGTACCTTTTGGTAAATATAATTGTTAAATGCATCAAATTCCATTCTTTAATTAATTACAGTCACGAAAATGGGTCCTAAAAAGGCTTAAATTCAAGAGATTCCAGGGGGCTTCAACACCCCTAACAGGGCTCTGCCCTGTACCCGCTGGGGACCTAGGAAGTCCCCAAACCCCTTGCCAATTTCTCCCCCCCCCCCTTAAATAATAAGCTGGATCTGCACTGATAGTACAGACGTTTATTTTTTCTTTATGTATAGCACAGGGGTGAGGTATTATCGCTTGGTCACAAACCCTTTCCTGTACCCTTTCTTCTATATGTCTATATTAAAACAAGAGCCCCAGGAGGGCACAACGCTCACCTGATACCCATGGGTGCTCTAATTGACATACTGACATTGAATAAGACGTAAAATTGATAGTGCCAGTATCACGATCATTTGAGCCTACATTCTTTCTAAAAAGATTTTTGCCAGATGCAGACAAGATTTTTTTTTTTACAGCCTTTAAAAGTACAAACAAGAAGAAATAGTAACATTTCAAAACATTATCTTTTTTACTGATTTGAATAGACGGATAATGTGATCCAAAGTCATATGCCCAGCTAGTGTATTATTCAACATCAAAAAAATCATTTTGTAAAATTCCACATTAATGTGCAGCAAGTGATGAAAAAACAGACAAAAAGAATAAAACAATGAAATAAACTTAATACTCTGGTGTATGCTGCTTTTAGGGAAACAAATTAATAGGCCCATGATACTGTAAAGCTTGTCCAACTAGCAGACCTACCACATCGTTATTTACTGTTAACTATGTTTCGCCTCGTGATAGGACTGTTACATGGACAAATTATTAGATGACAGAGTTCATGAAAAGTATCAGCTGCATCGGATTTGCTGATAAAAAATCATTTGGTCCGATAAAAACTCATGTTCTATCTATTATTTGGACAGATAAAAATTCCCAAATGTCTGACCACAGGAACCTGTCGTTTTATGAGAGAAAATGTTTTATTATTCACGACCTTCAAAGTCTCTTGTGTTCGTCTTTAGAAATGTTGTATACATACAAGATGTCGAACACAGTGGCTTAAGGTTGTGAATCATAATTTATTTCCTCTTTTAAAACAACAGCTTCCTGTGGTCCAACATTTCATTGAAAGATTTCAAGAACTCTGAACTGAATTATTTGTTTTCAAGAATTTCAGATATATCAAATGTCCTATACATTCTCAAAATCCTCGGGAAGAAATTACTCATTTGTTTTCAAGAATTTCAGATATATCAAATGTCCTATACATTCTCAAAATCCTCGGGAAGGGATTACTCATTAGATGTTTCTTCAAGAAATCAGTCCGTATACAATTCATCTAAGAGAGTCTAAGACAAAGGAAATTCGAGCTAAGTTTATAAATGATGACAAGTATGGAATTGTTCCAAGTACATGAATAATAACAAGCATGAAAGTGTTCCCAGTATACATGTATGCACATTAAATAAAATCTATTAAATACCGGCAGTACTATTTTGTTTGCACGATAGATCATCTATTAATCTCCTGAAATGTATCACGTGTACAGTACTAACACGGTGGGTAATCTCGCAACGCAGAACAATTTATTTTTCAATATTTTTGCGCAAAATAGATAATTTATTACAAAAAGGGAAATGTGATGCAGTGTAACAACACCCTAACTATGAGTTGTATCCAAAATAAGGTGGATATTATAGCTTTTTATAATGCACAAACACGATCGGCGTTCTACTTTCACTTTCATCTACACCAATCATGCCGATAGTTTTTCGGCTTTATAAAAGGATATTACCTCTCTTACTTTCGATAAAACTCGTATCTAAGGCATCCTTACACTGCATCACATTCCCCTTTTTGTGAAAAATAATTTGTAATACACGAAATTTTAGATAAACCTAGTGTTCTGCGTTGCGAGATTACCCACCGTGACTATTAAATGGGCGTGGAGGAATTAACCAATCAAATCTGTAACACAAGATATATGGCGACTTTGTTTACCATAGATACAAAAATAAAGCGGAGAAAATAATCATTATATAGGGAAATTGTTATATAATATGCATGTATGGAAAAAGTCAACATCTCAAAAATAAATTCAGAGTATATATTTGATTGCATGTGTGCCTGAGTTATTTCGACGTACGAAAATAAGTACACAAAGCCAAACTAGCTTGTCTGTTTAAAAAATCATGAAAAATCTAAAAGTTGATATTTTGACAGAATTCTTTCACACTTTCTATTCTAACGATAAATATAAAAAAAGGAGAAAAAAAACTGCAAAAGTGGGGGTCCTGCCGGGGTTTGAACCACTACTCTTGGGTATGGAAAACCTACATTGTATCTATGAATGTTTTTCCGTAAAAATCCAAATGAGGATATCTTGACAAAATTCTTACACTTGTAGGGAACCATGAGTACCTCATACCTACCAAGTTTCATGACAATCTAAGAAAAAAAGTAAGTTAGATATGATAAATATGCAGTAAATGAGTGTGTAAAATCATAAACTTATTGAGTTATTTAAAGAAATAGTGCAAAAATTAGCATTTCTGACTAAGTCCGAAGAGACGTCAAAAAAGCGTCAAAAATTTGAGTTCGGAGTGGAACCAAAAATAACAACACTTCTTAAGACATCTCTCTAGATCATCCTGATGCTTTCGGTTTGTCGATACGTGCTTTCGTTCTGAAGAAGAAGTTTGTCAAAGGAGGGTACCCCCTGTGACCTACTTTTGCCTGTGGTGGCGCCACCTGTTGAGGGATCCGGACGAAAAACAACAACACTTGTAGGGGACCATTAGTACTTTATACCTACCAAGTTTCATCAAAATCCCTTTAGCCATTCTTGAGAAGAAGTCGAAAATGTGAAAAGTTTACGACAGACAGACGACAGACGACACACGACAGACGACACACGACAGACGACGGACGGATCGCTATGACAATAGCTCACTAGAGCCTTTGGCTCAGGTGAGCTAAAAACGCGTCAAAAATTTGACTTCGAAGTGGAACCAAAAATAACAACACTTCTTAAGACATCTCTCTAGATCATCCTGATGCTTTCGGTTTGTCGATACATGCTTCGGTTCTGAAGAAGAAGTTTGTCAAAGGAGGGTACCCCCCGTGACCTACTTTTGGCTGTGGTGGCGCCACCTGTTGACAGATCCGGACGAAAAACAACAACACTTGTAGGGGACCATGAGTACTTCATATCTACCAAGTTTCATCAAAATCCCTTCAGCCGTTCTGGAGAAGAAGTCGAAAATGTGAAAAGTTTACGACGGACGACGGACGACGGACGACGGACGGACGGACGGACGGACGCCGGACGGTGCGCTATGACAATAGCTCACTTGAGCTTCGCTCAGGTGAGCTAAAAAGGGGAAAAAATTTTTGTTGGGGTCCCGCCGGGGTTTGAAGCCACTCCCCATGGGTCCATTGGGCATGGAAAACATACATTATACCTATGTACAATCTTAAAAAATATTCCTTAAAAATCCAAAAGTGGATATCTTGACAAAATTCTTTCACTTGTAGGGTACCATGCATGAGTACCTCATACCTACAAATTGTCATGACAATCTGAAGAGTGGTTATAGAAAAGAAGCAGAAAATGTATGAAAATCACCCCCCCCCCCCCTTCCTTTTTGCATAAGAAAAAAATTCATAAAAAATCAAAAAAATAAAATTTAAGCATAAAATACATATCAAAGCATTAAGTAAGTTAAATATGATAAATATGCAGTAAATGAGTGTGTAAAATCATACACTTATTGAGTTATTTAAAGAAATAGTGCAAAAATGTGCATTTCTGACTAAGTCCGAAAAGACGTCAAAAACGCGTCAAAAATTTGACTTCGAAGTGGAACCAAAAATAACAACACTTCTTAAGACATCTCTCTAGATCATCCTGATGCTTTCGGTTTGTCGATACATGCTTCGGTTCTGAAGAAGAAGTTTGTCAAAGGAGGGTACCCCCCGTGACCTACTTTTGGCTGTGGTGGCGCCACCTGTTGACAGATCCGGACGAAAAACAACAACACTTGTAGGGGACCATGAGTACTTCATATCTACCAAGTTTCATCAAAATCCCTTCAGCCGTTCTGGAGAAGAAGTCGAAAATGTGAAAAGTTTACGACGGACGACGGACGCCGGACGACGGACGGACGGACGGACGCCGGACGGTGCGCTATGACAATAGCTCACTTGAGCTTCGCTCAGGTGAGCTAAAAAGGGGAAAAAATTTTTGTTGGGGTCCCGCCGGGGTTTGAAGCCACTCCCCATGGGTCCATTGGGCATGGAAAACATACATTATACCTATGTACAATCTTAAAAAATATTCCTTAAAAATCCAAAAGTGGATATCTTGACAAAATTCTTTCACTTGTAGGGTACCATGCATGAGTACCTCATACCTACAAATTGTCATGACAATCTGAAGAGTGGTTATAGAAAAGAAGCAGAAAATGTATGAAAATCACCCCCCCCCCTTCCTTTTTACATAAGAAAAAAATTCATAAAAAATCAAAAAATAAAATTTAAGCATAAAATACATATCAAAGCATTAAGTAAGTTAAATATGATAAATATGCAGTAAATGAGTGTGTAAAATCATACACTTATTGAGTTATTTAAAGAAATAGTGCAAAAATGTGCATTTCTGACTAAGTCCGAAAAGACGTCAAAAACGCGTCAAAAATTTGACTTCGAAGTGGAACCAAAAATAACAACACTTCTTAAGACATCTCTCTAGATCATCCTGATGCTTTCGGTTTGTCGATACATGCTTCGGTTCTGAAGAAGAAGTTTGTCAAAGGAGGGTACCCCCCGTGACCTACTTTTGGCTGTGGTGGCGCCACCTGTTGACAGATCCGGACGAAAAACAACAACACTTGTAGGGGACCATGAGTACTTCATATCTACCAAGTTTCATCAAAATCCCTTCAGCCGTTCTGGAGAAGAAGTCGAAAATGTGAAAAGTTTACGACGGACGACGGACGGACGGACGGACGGACGCCGGACGGTGCGCTATGACAATAGCTCACTTGAGCTTCGCTCAGGTGAGCTAAAAATATATATATAGACATATAGAAGGGTTTGAATTGAGAAAAGGGTTTGTGACCAAGCGATGATACCCCACCCCTGTGGTGTGTTCCACAGCGCCTGGTATGTGTACGTATGTGTACGACCTGTGTATTGTTTTTAAAGGCCAATATCTTGCAGATACACAGTCATGTCAACTTCAACCATTGCAAAAATTCGCTATGGAGGTTCAAATAAGATCGATTGTACCTATATATTTTATCTTCTATGTCACCAAATTTCATTAAAAATTCCCCGTATTTCCAGAGATATCGTAGGTACCATTTCTTCAGTGACCTAGTTTTTGTTTACTCGAATTTAGCTGTCCGTTCCAGCCCTGGCTCGGTGTTCAGTCAGTGCATTCTATTTGCGAGATGCGACAGACCAATGCGCTATGAACGCTTGATTGTTTGTGAATTCTAAATTGATTTCTATACCTAGAAGTGTAATGTATGACCGTAACTCCTCGTTAATCGCTTAAACACTCGAACTGCTACGATTTCAAGATCAGTGCCTTTCATTTTATTTACATAAATCGGACTGAATTGGAATAAGCAATCTGATTGTACGAACTTTTACCGTAGTCTTCTGATCTTTATCATATTTTAGAATTCACAAACAATCAAGCGTTCATAGCGCAGTGGTCTGTATTGCACGAAATTATAGAATCAAAGGACTGAAAGTCCTGCGAGTTGGCAAAGTCTAATATTGAATAAAGCCTTTGTTTGTGAAATACGAATGCTCCCGGCGGAGTATAAACACCATTTTTCACCATGTATGTGAAAGGTCAAGGTCATGGTCACTGGGCATAAAAATGTTGGTATCTATGGAAAAATTGTGTGACAAGGAATACATATGTGAAATATAAAAGCCATATAATTTACCATTCAAAGTTTTTTGGACAAACAGACAGCCAGGCCAAAAACTATATACCCCCGAATCTTTGATTCCGGGGTGCATAAAAAGTTTGTTTTTTCTTAATCTCTAAGCGGTATTAGTCCCCTACCAGCATAAATCTAAGTCATAACTTTTAAAGTGTGTCTTACATGTACATGCTTATTTTTCTCACATTGTCTAAAAGCGCTTAAAATAAAATTTTATGTACCGGTATTCATTTTCATATGTTGATCAGCCAACGCAGCATTCATGAATGACATCATAAATGTCTGAATTGACATTACAGTAAAAAGGCACGTGAAAATGAAATCTTACCCCATAGGATTAAGATAAAGAATCTACATGTATCATAAGGTGTGAGCATCGACAAGGAAATGCACTCCGAATGTCCAGAATTTGCTTGTACAATGACAAGACTTGCCGAGTCATGGACAAAAGCAAATCCCAGACAAGAGGTATAGATTTAAGGAATCATTCTTTTATTTTTTTTTTTGGTTGATCGAGGTATCAACACCAAAAATTTAGGGACAACTGCATTGTGCGCATAGCGCAAGATGCACAAGTTTTTCCTCAATTTTTGGTGTCGATACCTCGATCAACCAAAAACATATTACATTGATCACTTATCATTTCATTTTGTTGCTTTCCAACGTTTATTTGCGGCTTTGAAACAGTGTTGCTAACGACGTTGCTAAGCACGTACTTCCGTTTGGTGTTGATAAAGGTATCAGCAAAATTTCTCGGCCAAACGGAATCGTCGTTTCTTAATAATAACAATAGAAATTAAATGATTTCCTTGTGACGTTATCAATGATCACACCCAAGTGATTGACGTTCGATAAGTTTTCTTTACTTTTCTGCCATCTTTTGATCAAGGTTGAAGCGACGCAGTGTGTCGAATATTTTTCTCCTTACCGGTATGTGCAAAAAGGTCAAAAATAGTACTTTTCCTATGCCTTATCAAGACTAAACGTCATAGTCAACGTGGATGATCGATTTGCCATTTTGCTTTATACGAGTACAGTTCTGTAAATATGGGATAAAAGAATATTTTTTCCCAGCGTTTCCATGAATATCCAAGCCCACGGTAATAACACGTGATGAAGTGAGTGTGATGGAATACTACAAGTAGTACATGGACATACATGTATATACATTTATTGCAGTCATTAGGTGAAGATTTATTCAGCCTTGAAAAATTATATTCCTCGAGGACAATGCTCTTCTTATAACCCGAACTGTAATGTACATCTTTCATTCACCCAATCAAACACAACACAACCCCCCCCCCCCCCCTCCTTCCCAAAAATCGAACTTCGATAAACAGATAACGACATACAGTAAATAGACGATCTAGTCTTTCGAATTGTGGTTTTTCATAATCCTTTATACAACAGATAAGAAAATATTCAAATATTCTATCAGTTATTTTCAAGAACTTACTACAAATCCAGTTCGCCGTTCATCGTATGGCCTTCCGAGTGTCCTCTGATCTTAAGACGCAAGAACCATAGCGATTTATATTGACATCAACAGACTATTTTATATCTATCTTTTCATCAATGAAATATAAATCGACATGGTTATAATAACTATCATTAGGCCTAACCTCTGGTCATTCCCCCAGAAAAATACCGCATGGCCGGCATAGCGCAGTGCTACTTTGGACTACTTAAAAGTTGAATTCCTACGCGATACGAGACCTATACTCCGAATCTTCATTACAAATAGCTCTATAGACCATTTTTTTACTCCAATAATTGCATTGGAATCATCATTTACAACTTGCACTCATTGTGTCGTTTAAAATGTTTTTGTCCAAATAATAGTGGTACTATTTCTTACTAAAGTAAGACTACAGATTTTTGACCGTTGCACGGTTCGTGCAGGCCCTAACTGGGGCATTCGATTCCAATTAATAGTTGGCTTTGCCAACTCAAAAACCGAACGTTCTGCGTTTCCTTGCCCACTGAGAACAATTTTACCTACAGGATCGTGTCACGTGGTACAGTATAGCCGATAAACTTATAAGCAATCTCAACACACGTGCACACGAGACGGTTGATGTTTACTGCAGTATCTAAAGTATCCTTTTTTAAATAATCTCCAATTTTTTTAAACATTATGAAACAACTGTTAAAACGCGGAATGCAATGTACTCTTTTTGGTGAATGTTTGTATGACATGTTTGTATGACAATGTCACCAGACGGACACTAAGCTTGGTACTTGACCAATATACAGTCTTGTACGAGCGCATTCTTAAGACTTGCACTCTGACTGACTGTGACGACGGGACTCCATGACGGGCCCTGTCCAAACCTCTTTAGAGAAGACAGGGCCCCGACCACCTGTCCTCTCTGAATGTCAGTCGGACTCCTCGGGTGATTACATACATGAGCTCGCTACAGCCGGCAGAGCACGGACTGTATTACGCATGCCCTCTTTTTATATCCATTTACATATTCATCTGTGTCTCTGGGGCCTCTGCGTTTCGCGGTCTTGTTTGTGTGACGTCATCTTACAGTGAGGAGGTTGTTTTACACCACATTTGTACGTTCTTCGAGACCTCTAGGTAACTGGAGAAGTGAGAGGGTTGTGCGCACGTAATCCAGGATAACCACACCGTCTGCTATTTACTTGGCAGATGGCCGTCCTAAGTCGGCACCGGTTGCCCATTGGTCTCGTTGGTTTATGTGTAGTCTTTTATGTTTCTATGTTGTGAGTTGGTGTTCCTTGTCCCTTTTGCGTCTCTTTCTGAGGGTATCTGTTCTGTGTTTTTTGCATGGGTGTTTTGGGATTTTGCTGTGGGTGCTTCAACCTAGTGTTGTTGGAGATCCCCTCCTTTCTTTTCTATGAAATATGAAAGCCCTACCATTTATAGTATGAAAGAAATCTGCTCTCAAAATTTCTAAACCTGTCCTAACTTCAGCATAAACCAAAAATTATGGTCACAAGATCAAAAGTCATGATACCAAACTGTAGTACTATTTTTGGTGAATGTGTGTATGAAATATGAAATGCCTATCATTTAAAGTATGAAAAAAATCTGCATCCAAAATGTCTAAACCTGTCCTAACTTCAACATAAACCAAAAGTTAAGGTCAGGATCACAAGATCGAAAGTCATGATACCGAACTGTGGTACTCTTTGTGGTGAATGTGTGTATGAAATATGAAAGGTTTACTATTTATAGTATGAAAGAAATCTGCTTTGAAAATTTCTAAACCTGTCCTAACTTCAATATAAACCAAAAGTTAAGGTCAAGGTCACAAGGTCAAAAGTCATAATACCAAACTGTAGTACTCTTTGTGGCGAATTTGTGTATGAAATATGAAAGGCCTACCATTTAGCGTATGAAAGAAATCTGCTTTCAAATCATCCTAACATACAATGTTGTATACGTGAAGGTCAAGGTCACAGGGTCAAATGTCATGGTACAAAAATGTAGTTCTCTTTATGGTGAATGTGTGTATGAAATATGAGAGGCCTACCATAAATAGTATAAAAGAAATCAGCTTTCAAAAAATCCTAACATAAAATGTTGTATACGTGAAGGTCAAGGTCACCGGGTCAAAAGTCATGGTACCAAAATCTAGTACTCTTTAATTAATAGTATGAATGAAATCTGCTTTCAAAACATCCTAACATACAATGTTGTATACGTGAAGGTCAAGGTCACAGGGTCAAATGTCATGGTACAAAAATGTAGTTCTCTTTATGGTGAATGTGTGTATGAAATATGAAAGGCCTACCATAAATAGTATAAAAGAAATCAGCTTTCAAAAAATCCTAACATAAAATGTTGTATACGTGAAGGTCAAGGTCACAAGGTCACCGGGTCAAAAGTCATGGTACCAAAATGTAGTACTCTTTAATTAATAGTATGAAAGAAATCTGCTTTCAAAACATCCTAACATACAATGTTGTATACGTGAAGGTCAAGGTCACAGGGTCAAATGTCATGGTACCAAAATGTAGTACTCTTTATGGTGAATGTTTGCATAAAATATGAAAGGCCTACCATTAATATTATAAAAGAAATCAGCATTCAAATCATCTTAACATTAAATGTTGTATAGGGTGAAGGTAAAAGTCACAGGGTCAAAAGTCATGGTACCAAGATCTAGTACTCTTTATCGTGAATGTATGTATGCAATATAAAATGCCTACCATAAATAGTGTAAAAAAATCTGCTGCAAAACTTCTTAACCGGACGGAAGGATAGACAGACAGACGAACAGTCAGACAGACGGACGGACAGACAGGCTGATTCCTATATATTATAATAGGGGATATAATTATCCCTCTATCATTCATACTTGAGAAATGGTGACCACAAGATTAGATAGAGTTATATAGGAGAAAATGACCACACCTATTTCCTACGACCCCAGGGGTCAGGGGCTTAGATGAAATATCAGGTGCACAACTAGATCATAGTCCTTTAATATTGCAAAAAGAAGTAACTTTCTTTATACTTTCTGACAAATGGTGACCACAGGATAACATAGTGTTATATAAGAGAAAATGACCTCACCAATTTCCTAAAACCCCAGGGGTCAGGGGCTCAGATGAAATATCAGGTGAACAACTAGATCATCATTCTTTAATATTGCAAAAAGAATAAACTCTCTTTCATTTATACTTTCTGAGAAATGGTGACCTCAGGATTAAATAAGAGTTATATAGGAGAAAATGACCGCATCCAGTTCCTAAGACCAATGGGGTTAGGGTTTAGATGAAATATCCGGTGAAAACCTACTTCATAGACCTTTAATATTGCAAAAAAGAAGTAACTCTCTATCATTTATACTTTCTGAGAAATGGTGACCACAAGATTACATAGAGTAATATAGGATAAAATGACCACACCCATTTTCTAAGACCCTTGGGGCCGGGGCACAAACAAAATATCAGGTGCACAACTAACCATAGACCAATCATGTTGCAAAAAGAATTAACTTTCCATCACCAACAGTTTCAGAGGACTTGAAAGCACAAGAAATGTTTATCGGACAGACGGACGCCGGACAAAGGGCGATCGCATAAGCTCGACTGGTCATAGACCAGTAGAGCTAAAAACGCATCCTGATGCTTTAATTTTGTCGATACGTGCTTTGGTTCTGAATAAGAAGTTCGTCAAAGGAGGTATCACCGTGATTTTCCTTTGCCTGTGCTGACAAGAGACCCAGGGGCCATACTTACCAGATTTTTTTCAGCCACACTAGGACATTGATGAAAATTTTAAGTGACCATTTACAAAATTCTGGGACAAAAATTGAACATTCTGGGACATATTCCAGGACTGTTATTTCTTATAACTTATATCGTGCTATGTACCAAATATTGTCCAATAACCCCCGTGTTTTGTATTAGCGTTTGCATGCGATAAAGCCTCGTCTTGTTTTCGGGGTGGCTCGAATGAGTTGGTCTTAGTTCTGACACATAATGTTTATAACCCGAAGAACGAAATTTCCAACATTTATATATCGATTAATTATAAAGAATCAGGGTCATTTTTTTACACCAGAAGACAATTTAAGATTCTATGAGAAAGAATCAATCTTGTTTGTAATCTCATCACAAATCATGTAACATCTTTATATTTCAAAGTATATTGCATCAATTGGATGGAACGCTTTATATTTACTTTTAATCTTATAACGACAAAACATGCTTAAATTAGGGGTGGGATGGGTTTTATATATAGTTTTTTCATTTTATTCAGACAGAAAAAGTGTTTTTCTTTAAACTGTATTGAATCAAATAATCCAAAAGCGAGAAAAAATTACTATGACAAAATTTTCTCGCAATTATAAATTAACAGATGTAAAATGTTGTCGCCAATTTTGTACATTTTATTTTTTCATTCCTTTGACACATTTTACATGTATTTAATTTTCTAAAGTGTGAGTAACGGTAATTGAGAAAACAAATCTGATTTCTTTTATTCATTTTTAGGAAGTTTTCTTGTTAATTATACTAAAACCCACATTATGGTTTGGAAACCTGCCCCCCCCCAAAAAAAAATCTAGATCTCCCCATTTGTTGATGGGGGTCCGTCGATGCTCAACAAAGTACTCTATTGTGAGTGCTGTTGAGATTATCGTCAGGATCTTCTTTAACTCATTTTTGTCACACTTATGCCCTTTGCCGTGTGGAGCTCGTAAAAAAGTTCCCCGCGAGGGGTTTGACAGTAAGTGTTTTGAATATATTTCCCTGACATGGTCGCCATAGCACTTTCTATATAGACATAACGTCAGACAGTGCATGCATTTTATACACTGTGTTCTTTATTGTGCATTAACATTGACGGCGGGTGCGGCTAGCCAACAGAAAAATCGAACTGATTCCCAAAAATTTCGAAATGCCCAAGGATGCCAGAGTGGCATCCGCCGGATTATCAAACAAGAGGGTATTATCATCACTTTCATGCAAAAACATTTTTTTGCGTAACATTTTTTGGGGTTCCCCAAAATAGCCATTTAGCAACTAGACTATTTAGTTACTTACATTGTATATCCAATGTAGCAGGATCAGAAGACTGACTATAAGATCCTAAAGAAGATGAAGCTGTACATGTACATGGCTGATTATATATCTTTATTTTAGTTACTTACATTGTATATTTAGTGTAGCAGGATAAGAAGTCTGACTATATGATCCCACAGTAGATGAAGCTGTACATGTACATGGCTGGTTGTTGTCTGTCTTGGTGACCACAAACGTCAGGTTAGATCGTCCTACAGAGTTTGTTATACCACTGTTAAAGGTCCGACTACCACATCTCCATGTCCATGTGACCTGGGGGTTACCATCCTCTGTTATACTACATGACAGTGTAACAGTTCTTCCTGTTAAGTAGGTCAGTGTACTGTACGATATCTCTGGTTTACCTAGTGGGGGATCTGTAAATGAATGAAAATCAAAGGTATGATAGATACTGCACTCACAACTTGCTGTAACATCTTATTTCACTGCAAGTATTGATGTTGTTATTCCGTAATTGTGCGGAAAAAGTTCGCAAGAGTAAATATCATGCAGGCATAACATTGCGCTGAAAATCGTGGAAAAAGTTCTAATCTTGTTTAAAACAAGAGCCCCAGGGGGACACAACGCTCACCTGATACCCATGCACGCTCTAATTGACATACTGACATTGGGTTATGTACCCGAAACGTGCATGTCTGGTCCACGTTGCCAATTTATCTGTTTTTAAATGATGCTATTCAATTTGAAGACGTTTACATTGAATACTGATAGTGTCAGTACCAGGATTTTAGCCCACAACCTTTCTAAAAAGATTTTTGCCGGATGCAGAGAAGTTTTTTTTCAGACAACCTTTAAAGGTACAAAAAAGAAAAAAATAGTCACATTTCAAAACAATAACCTTTTTACTGATTTGAAAAGACGGATTAAGTGGTCTAAAGTCATATGCCCAGCTAGTATAATTCAATTATGCAACATCAAAAATAAAATCATATTGTAAAAAGAAGGGAGGAGATCTCCAACAAGTCCCCGTTGCAGCATCAACAGTAAAACACCAAAACACCCGATGCAAAAACACAAAAGACGAGTACAGCACGAGACGGAAAAGAGACACACGACATGTAAACATCAAACACAAAAGACTACACATAAACCGACGAGACCAATGGGTAACCGGTGCCGACTTTGGACGGCCATCTGTCACGCAGGTAGCAAATGGTGTGGTAGAGAAAATTGAAATTGCACATTAATGTGCAGCAGAAAAAGAATAAAACAATGAAATGATTTCATAAATTAAGTTTATTTAAAATTGAACACCAAACCTTTCATTATTGATAGCTAGTATGCCAGAAATTATAAAGCCTGTGTTTGTGAAACGAGAATGCCCCCAGCAGCATCTTTGTTAGTATAAACGCCATTTTCTGTTAAGTATGTGAGAGGTCAGGGTCAGCGTAATATTGGTATCAATGGAAAGATCTTGTCACAAGGAATACACATGTAAAATATGAAAGCCCTATCACTAACCATTCAAAAGTTATGCCCAATGTTAAAGTTTTTGAAAAGTACGTCAAGGGTCAAGGTTATGGTCACGAGGTCAAAAATTTTGGTATCAATGGAAAGGTATTGTCACAAGGAATACACATGTGTAATATGAAACCTCTATCACCAGCTTCTATTCAAAAGTTATGCCCAATATTAAAGTTTTTCGGAAAACAGACAGACAAACAGACAGACGGACAGGCCAAAAACTATATGCTCTCGAATCTTTTATTCCAGGGCCATAAAAAATCAAAGATTTTTCGGTTTTGCCTTTATTCATATTAAAGTATAATGAAATCTATGAATGTCTTTGAATAGTATCGATTTCATCTCAAATACATGAAACGCACAGTTAAAATTGTTTTAATCCAATACTTATCAATTCAAGTGAGTTGTGCAGAAATTGGGCCAATTTGTTTTCCAAAAAGCAGTGTACGGTGTATCAAACCTCATGATCCAGTGTAGCCACTTGAACAAATAATTTTCAGTAAATATGCATATTTATTAGGCGAGAAGGAGCGTCGCATTTCAGCATACGCTGTTCAACAACTCAAGTGGTTTCGCTAGGTTTCGTTCTTGATCCCGACTTTAAAAATAAAATTCTAAATAAATATAAAGAATTCAAATAATCTAATCATATATCACATAAAAGGTCTATCAATAAGAAATTAAAGCATGGACCATATGTGAAATTATCATGGATGAAAGATCGATCCAAAAGAAGTCCTGTGAATTCAAAAATCGCATTATAGATTTAAGTGCAAAAAATGGATCTAAATCTTCAAGTGGCTTGATCTTTCTAGACTCTGTGGTCACTTTTTCTATAGATGTCATTTTTAAGTATCTCAAACCTTCGTGTACAAAACTTATATAGTGTTATATTATATCATATACTTTCTACATAAGAAAAAAAAAATCATGAAAAATATATATGAAAGCATTAAGTAGCTTAAATATGGCAAATATGCAGTAAATGATACATTTATTGAGTTATTTATAGATATAGTGCAAAAATGTGCATTTCTGACAAAGCCCAAAAACACGTCAAAAATTTGATACGTGCTTCCGTTCTGAAGAAGTTTGTAAAAGGAGGACATCTCCGTGACCTACTTTTGCCGTTGGTGGCGCCATCTCATGGCGGATCCGGACGAAAAACAACAACATTTGTAGAGGACCATGAGTACTTCATTCCTTCCAAGATCATCAAAATCCCTTCAATGGTTCTGGAGAAGTCGAAAATGTCAAAAAGTTTACGACGGACGCCGGACAGTGCGCTATGACAATAGCTCACTTGAGCTTTGCTCAGGTGAACTAATCAACCGGAGATCGCCGGTAATTCGGCACTTTCTATGAACTCTGCCAACATTCTGATACTTTTGACGCCATAACATTCAAAATCCCATTATCAATGCCAAATAGTGTCTGATATTTGGTACGAAAGGAAATAACTGCTCGGTACTTCTTTAATGTTTATATAAGTAACGATATTCGCTCCACCATTTACGGAGTTTGCACATGACCAACCAGATTTATACTACCATGAACATTCCCAAGTAAGACATTCCTTTCTTAAATTAATGTTTTTCTAATAATATATTCCACAAAAAATATCTTTGGCAATCAGAATAAATGGAATTGCATTGAATTATTGTGTACATCTGATTTCTTAGTAGAGTCATTAACATTGAAGTAATATAAATAAGCTTTAAGCTCCCTTTTCAATCCATTTTAATTATATACTCTTTCTTAATGTCAAATATCAAGTGTATTTTATAGTTAAAATTACGGCATAGCTATACCTAAATATACCATAATATTATGCGACATAAAAGTTGGTTTCAAACGTCAAAGGTCAACATGTCAACTGCTATCTTAGCCACAGAAAATATCGAGACACTGCTGAAGATTACCGAGATAATTTTAAAATTCTTTAAATGGACAAGATGTCAGCGAGATCTCCATTTGTACATTGGATACGTTAAATTGTATATGTGATGTGAATTAATGAGAGATATGGATATATCGCCGCGCGTTTTAACAGGTCCATGTACAATAAATCTCATTTTTGCAATGAACTCTTGAGATTATTATTTATGTGTTGTCCTTCATGTATTATGGATTTGTGCTTTTGGTCACTATTTCACTATAATTTCACTATTGAGAGAACATTCCATTGATTTCACTGTTGGGGATCTCTTTCCAATCTAATTTTTGTTTCATGTAATTTTCAAGAATAACGAATTATGGATTCGATTCTGGTTTTTGGTTTCGTGATTGACTTTCATTAACTAAATAGTAACAAAAGCTATTTACATCTTATATCTAGTGTAGCAGGATCAGAAGTCTGACTATATGATCCCACAGAAGATGAAAATGTACATGTAAATGATAGTTATACATATAAACATGATGTACGTACATCTTATATACAGTGTAGCAGGATCAGAAGTCTGACTATATGATCCCACAAAAAGTGAAGCTGTACATGTACATGGCTGATTATATATCTTTACTTTAATTACTTACATTGTATATTTAGTGTAGCAGGATCAGAAGTCTGACTATATGATCCCACAGTGGATGAAGCTGAACAATTACATGGCTGGTTGTTGTCTGTCTTTGAGACCACAAACGTCAGGTTAGATCGTCCTACAGAGTTTGTTATACCACTGTTAAAGGTCCGACTACCACATCTCCATGTCCACGTGGCCTGAGGGTTACCATCCTCTGTTATACTACATGACAGTGTTACATTACTTCCTGCTATGTAGGTCAGTGTACTGTATGACATCACTGGTTTACCTTGTGGAGGATCTGTAAAAATGTGATTAAAATTCTTTCAATTCTTTCATATATACATTTATTTACAACATAATTATCTTTAAACAAGAAAATACATCCTCCTAAAACGTTTCCATCTGCAAATTTATCTCTACGAGCAGTTTTGGCTTCTAGGCCTGTGTTTGTGAAACACGAATGCCCCCGGTGGCATCTTTTAACATCATTTTCTGTTAAGTATGTGAAAGGTCAGGGTCTAAAGTAACGTTGGTATCAATGCATAGATCTGTTCAATTTTACTTAACCTGATTGCTCAAGCATGGAATGTGGGTCAGATGCAGCATCTGTACCATACATTGCATTTAACATCCTTAGATGCATCATCCATACAAGTTTGGTTGATGTCGGACTTATAGTAAGGCAGAAATTGACCTCTCCCATTTTACTAGACCTGGTCACTCAAGCATAAAACGTAGGTCAGATGCAGCCTCTGTACCATGCATTGTTGTGAGCATCCTTAGATGCATCAACCACACAACTTTGGATGACCTTGGACTTATAGTAAGGTGGGAATGGACCTGATCCAGTTTACCTAACCTGCTAACTCAAGTGTAAAATGTCGATGGTCAGCTTTGTGCTCTGTTGTGAGTGCTGTTGAGATTGCTGTCAGGATCTTCTTGAACTCATGTTAGTCAGATGCAGCCTCCGTACCATGCATTGCAGTAAGCATCCTCAGATGCATCATTCATGCAAGTTTGGTTGATGTAGGACGTATAGTAAGGCGGGAATGGACCTATCCCAATTTACCTAACCTGCTCACTCAAGCACGAAATGTAGGTCAGATGAAGCCTCCGTACCATGCATTGTAGTAAGCATCCTCAGATGCATCATCCATGCAAGTTTGGTTGGTGTAGGACTTATCGTTACGATCTTCTTTTACTTATTATAGTAAAGCTGGAATGGACCTGTCCAAATTTACCTAACCTGCTCACTCATGCATGAAATGTAGGTCAATTGCAGCTTCCGTACCTTGCATTGTTGTTAGCATCTGACATACCTAACATGTGCACTCAAGCGGAAAATATAGGTCATGTCCTATATCTGAACGTAGATTCGAGAACTACTCTTAAAGACGCATCATCTGTGCAAGTTTGAACTTCCTAGCACTTATAATAGAGAAATAAAACTCTTTCACATTGACATCCCAATCTTTTTAACATGTGCACTCAAGCGGAAAATATAGGTCATGACCTATATTTGAACGTAGATTCGTGATCTACTCTTAAAGACGCATCATCTGTGCAAGTTTAAACTTCCTAGCACTTATAATCGAGAAATAAAACTTCTTGACACTGATACCCAAATCTTCTTAACATGTGCACTCAAGCGGTCACTGGTTTACCTTGTGGAGGATCTGTAAAAATGTGATTAAAATTCTTTCATATATACATTTATTTACAGCATAATTATCTTAAAAACAAAAATATACATCCTCCTAAAACGTTTCCATCTGCAAATTTATCTCTACGAGCAGTTTTGGCTTCTTGGTCTGTGTTTGTGAAACACGAATGCCCCCGGTGGCATCTTTTAACGCCATTTTCTGTTAAGTATGTGAAAGGTCAGGGTCAGAGTAAAGTTGGTATCAATGCAAAGATCTGTTCAATTTCACTTAATCTGATTGCTCAAGCATGGAATGTGGGTCAGATGCAGCATCTGCACCATACATTGCATTTAGCATCCTTAGATGCATCATCCATACAAGTTTGGTTGATGTCGGACTTATAGAAAGGCAGAAATTGACCTCTCCCATTTTACTAGACCTGGTCACTCAAGCATGAAATGTAGGTCAGATGTAGCCTCCGTACCATGTATTGTAGTAAGTACCTCGGATGCATCATCCATACAAGTTTGGTTGATGTAGGACTTATGGTAAGGCGGGAATAGACCTGATCCTGTTTACCTAACCTGCTAACTCAAGAGTAAAATGTTAGTCAGATGCAGGCTCCGTACTATGCATTGCAGTAAGCATCCTCAGATGCATCATCCATGCAAGTTTGGTTGATGTAGGACTTATTGTAAGGCGGGAATGGACCTATCCCAATTTACCTAACCTGCTCACTCAAGCACGAAATGTAGGTCAGATGCAGCCTCCGTACCATGCATTGTAGTAAGCATCCTCAGATGCATCATCCATGCAAGTTTGGTTGGTGTAGGACTTATCGTCAGGATCTTCTTTTACTCATTATAGTTAGGCTGGAATGGACCTGTCCCAATTTACCTAAGGAGTAAGCATCCCCTGTTGGCTAGCCGCACCCGCCGTTGATAAGACTCATTTTGAATTTTTGACAATTTTTGTTTTCTTACGTTTTTCCATTTTTCAGCCTGTTTTTAAAACAATTTTACCCTAATAATTGCAACTATGCATAAGTTTCGTCATTGTGCACAAATTTCAACAATAAACTTACGTGACATTTCAGTCTTGACATAAATGAACGCTAAGACCCAAGAATCATTTTGAATTTTTGACAATTTTTCTTTGACATAAATGATCATTATTATGATTCATTTGTGAAAAATGAAAAAAAAAAACGTATTGTATTGAATATATTGAGTATTGAAGAAAAATATATTGTACTGTATTCAGGATAGCATATCACGTGACATGCAAATAATCTCTAGCCCGTGAATACCCTTCGATTCAACAAGATGAATACTGTCAAATGTACTTTATATGAATTTATTTCAAGTATATCATAATAGTATCATTATAATTTTTATGATGTTAATCTATTCTGGTCAAGAATAGAGTTTTATTCAGACAACACATTACAGCTCTATATTGATATTGGAATATTTAAGAGTATCGATACGTTTAGATTTTTCGATACGTATCTATACACAAATGCTGAGTATCAATACTTTCAATGCATATGATAAGAAAATAAAATCCTACAGTTTTAATTCGTTTTTGGTTCTTATTTTCATAACTTCTCTGAATCTTCTTTGATGACATCAACGTTCAGACGCACAAGTTTCTATCGTAATTATAGTTCGATATATTGAGTTGCCAATGTGACGTCACGTCCATATTTTGAACTTAGGAAGAATTTGCGAACGATAGAATACTTCTGACGCCGTAATATTCGCTGTGATTGCGATGTTCATGCAAAAACAGGATGTCTAATATTTAGAGAAATATAAATGAATATAAGAAATGAATGTCTTAGTTGTGGTGTTCATGGGTGTATAATTCGCGATTCACGGAATTTGCACGTGATAAGTGACCAACCAAAATTCTTTGGTAGACAAAGAGATACTTTCCATACCTGTCATTCTCATATCTTTATTCCTTTTTTGCCTTTGAAATAATGGAAAACATCCATATGTTGTTTATTTTTGTTCTGTTTTATAAAGCTTTCATAAAAACAATATTTATTGACTCATAATTATGATTTGTTTGAGAAAAATGTAAAAATGCGTATTGCATTGAAAATATTGAGTATCGAAGCAAAATGTATTGTATTGCATTAAAAAAGAAATGTTTCAATATACAGCACTACAACACATAAACAGAAAATTTTGTTTATTTCCGTGCACCATATCATTATATGTAAACAAAATGAAAAGGACTCTGTTGAATTGTTCTCTCAATACACCTCTATATTACCAATACATAAATTATAGTGCAGCTCAAATGATAGACATAAACTAGTTCCAATCTTTCTACTCTACCTTGATGAAAAAGTAGGAAAAAAGCAGAAGTAGTCAATGAAAAAAAAGTAGGAGAAAATTAGAAAAAAGTAGGAATTAATGGGGGAAAAGTAGGAAATTTTTCATCACTTTTAGCAACAATTTTCAGTAAATACGACACAAAAATCACAGTAAGCAATGATTGTAGACTGGTAATGTTCATCTCTGAGGAAATCACAGAGAGAAATAAGGACAGATTGATTTTTCATGTAAAATATACAGAATGGGCGAGGGAAGCGAGCCCGAAATTTTTTAATAACTTTGAATCAGATTTTGATGACAAGTGAAGCAAGTAATGTTTTACTTTCGAGATGAAAAAGTAGGAATAGTAGGAGGTTTTGAAGAAAAAGTAGGAAAAAATAGGATCAAAATAAAAAAGTAGGAAAAGTAGGAAATAGTAGGAAAAAGTAGGAACAGTAGAAAGCCTGTAGTTCCCTATGAAGTGGATTTAGACTGTATTTACCTTATTTCATTGAAGGGGATTCCCGGGCTAGAGATTATTTGCATATAACGTGATATGCTACTGTGGTATTGTATTGAAAATTTTATTTCAATATACAGCACTATTACATAATATGTCTCGTCTGCTAATCTGTGATGCATTTTTATGAAATATTGTTTAAACTTTTCCTATTTCATTACATAATCGATCGGTTTATCCTTATCAATTATTTTCTGATAAATGATTCTAAAATGTCTTCCGATGTACAACACAACATGTTTACACAAATAACTATTATAGTAAACAATTGAAACAATAGAGTCACGTGATATTAAAGATAGGGATTTCCATCAAAGCTTTCCGTCATTGAAAATCCCTATCTTTGTGTGTATGAGAGAAGTTCAGCAACTCACAGTGTACAGTAAGAGAAATCCCTGTAGTAGCCGATGACAGTCCTTGGTTCTCTCTGGCCGTGCATTGAAACATGACGTCCTTGTCCTCCCTCCTCACAGTGTTGATGGTCAGTGTGTTACCAGATGATGTCAATCGTGGATCAGACAGCGGAACATTATTGACTGTCCATGTATATATCATAGCTTGTCCTGTAGGTGAAGGTGTAGAGGTAGAGGTAGATGTACAAGTCAGTGTCTGCTGACGTCCTGTCTCTACTGTTGTTGGTGATATCTGTGGTGTTGTTGGTTTATCTATAAAGATAATGTAATTTATATAATAAGACACTGTTTATTTTGTATGTCACATGTAGATACACAAGTCAGTGTCTCCTTACGTCCTGTCTCTATTGTTGTGGGAGATATCTGTGGTGTTGTTGGTTTATCTATAGAGATAAAGTGAGGTATATAATAAGACACTGTTTATACTGTATGTCACATGTAGATGTACAAGTCAGTGTCTCCTGACGTCCTTTATGTAGTGTTGTACATGTTGTAGGTGATATCTGTGGTGATGTTGGTTTATGTATAAAGCGAGGTATATAATAAGACACTTTTTATTCTGTATGTCACATGTAGATGTACAAGTCAGTGTCTCCTGATGTCCTATCTCTACTGTTGTAGGTGATATCTGTGGTGATGTTGGTTAATCTATAAAATGAGGTATATAATAAGACACTGTTTATACTGTATATCACATGTAGATGTGCAAGTCAGTGTCTCCTGATGTCCTGTCTCTACTGTTGTAGGTGATATCTGTGGTGATGTTGGTTTATCAATAAAATGATGTATATAATAAGACACTGTTTATACTGTATGTCACATGTATATAATAAGACACTGTTTATATTGTATGTAACATGTAGATGTACAAGTCAGTGTCACCTGATGTCCTATCTCTACTGTTGTAGGTGATATCTGTGGTGATGTTGGTTAATCTATAAAATGAGTTATATAATAAGACACTGTTTATACTGTATGTCACATGTAGATGTACAAGTCAGTGTCTCCTTAAGTCTTGTCTCTACTGTTGTGGGTGATATCTGTGCTGTTGTTGGTTTATCTATAAAGTGAGGTATATAATTAGACACTGTTTATACTGTATGTCACATGTAGATGTACAAGTCAGGGTCACCTGATGTCCTGTCTCTACTTTGTAGGTGATATCTGTGGTGTTGTTGGTTTATCTATAAAATGAGGTATATTATAAGACACTGTTTATACTGTATGTCACATGTAGATGCACAAGTCAGTGTCTCCTGACATCCTGTCTCTACTGTTGTTTTATCTATATAAGACACTGTAACATGTAGATGTACAATAAAATGGAAGAGTTCCAACTCTACACCTTCTTCATGTTCTTGAAAATAAAACAACTTTCATGCACAAGGCACTTGTTTCGAATACGAAATTCTCATCAGTGATGCTTCCAGCCAAAGTGCTTTTCATAAACCGCCAAAATTCATTTCACTAGCCATTTCTGGGTTTTCGGCTCCAAATTTCCTGAAGGGTCGATTAATGAGTTGAAGAAGATCCTGCCAAAAATCTCAACAGCACTTACAATAGAGCACCAAATTGAGCATCGACGGACCCCTAGCAAGCTAGAGGTGGGACCAGGTGTCCGGGAGGAGTACGCATCCCCTGTTGGCTAGCATATCAAAATAAAAGCTATGTTCCCTAGCAATGGAAATATGGTGCTTAGATGTCAACCTTCTTAAATTTCATTCAGTGTCAGAGGAGTTTAGAGCACAAGATTACACATAGTTATATAGGAGAAAATGACCACACCCATTTTCTAAGACCCTGGGGGTCAGAGGCTCAAACAACATATCAGGTGCACAGCTACACCACAGACCCATCATATTGCAAAAAGAATTAAGTGTCCATCATTTATAGTGTCAGAGGAGTTGTGAGCACAAGATAACATAGAGTTATATAGGAGAAATGACCACACCCATTTTCTAAGACCCTGGGGGTCAGGGGCTCAAACAATGTATCAGGTGCATAACTAGACTACAGACCCATCATATTGCAAAAAGAATTAAGTCTCCATCATTTATAGCGTCAGAGAAGCTGCAAGCACAGGATTACATAGACTTACATAGGAAAAAATGACCACACCCATTTTCTAAGACCCTGGGTTCAGGGGCTCAAACAAAATATTAAGTGCACAATTAGGCCAGCGGAAATAGCAGAAGGTGTGGTTATCCTGGATTACGTGCGCACAACACACCAACTTTTCCGATTACCCAGAGGTCTCGAAGAACGTACAATTGTGGTGTAAAACAACCTCCTCACTGTCAGATGACCACACACAAACAAGACCGCAAAACGCAGGGGCCCAAGCAACACAGATGAATATGCAAATGGATATCAAAAGAGGGCGTACGTAATACAGTCCGTGCTCTGCCGGCTGTAGCGAGATCATGTATGTTATCACCCGAGGCGTCCGACTGACATTTAGAGAGGACAGGTGGTCGGGGCCCTATCTAGAGGTTTGGACAGGGCCCGTTATGGAGTCCCGTCGTCACAGTGAGTCAGAGTGCAAGTTTTAAGAATGCGCTGGTACAAGACTGTAGATTGGTCAAGTACCAAGCCTAGTCTCCGTGTCTCCGTCTGGTGACATTAGGATTATATCCACGTTATAAAAGGCGTTTGATGATTCTGACGCATTTTCGATAGTGATGTTGTCTATCTTTGATCCTTCTTATCTTGTTAATTGTGTCACCATAAAATGCAGGTTGTGAAATACCCAAAGTAATATACTCTTTTGCCTGTATTTGTCCGAATTTCAAAAGAAGTTGATAATAATTTTTGTAAAATTTCCAGAAAGTCTTTACTAGTTTGTGAAAGCGAAAACCTTGTCCCAAAAGTTTCTTGGTACTTTGTACATTTCTACTATGAAAATCCAAAACATCAGTACATGATCTAGCATACCGAATGAGCTTTTAAATATAGATACCATAGGACGGTAATCTAGGAACATCATCGTCAAGCCAGGGGAAATTTACTAT
Source organism: Pinctada imbricata (assembly GCA_033119305.1). Lineage (NCBI taxonomy): Eukaryota > Metazoa > Mollusca > Bivalvia > Pterioida > Pteriidae > Pinctada > Pinctada imbricata. The sequence goes on along the minus strand of VSWD01000001.1, from coordinate 91,947 downwards.
GTTAAATCCAAAATCATCTCTTTTGTCATAAACACTTGAATGAATCTCTCCATTAACAATTTTGATATTTAGGTCCAAAAGTGGTGTTTCTGTGTTTGAAATGTTTGCCTTGTTTAGAATCAATTCTTGTGGATAAATAACATTTTCATATGAATTATAGTTTCTGAAATTTGGTGTTCACAAGATTACATAGTTATATAGAAAATGACCACATCCATTTTCCAAGACCCTGAGGGCTAGGGGCCAAAACAAATTATCAGGTGCACAACTAGATCATAGGCTCAATAAATTGCAAAAAGATTAAATTCCCTATCAATAATAGTTTCTACAAAATAGTGTTCACAAGATTACATAGAGTTATATAGGAGAAAATGACCACACCCCTTTTTCCAAGTACCTTGGGGGTCAGGGGCCAAAACAAAATATCAGGTACACATCTAGACCATAGGCTCAATAAATTGCAAAAAGATTTAATTCCCTATCAATAATAATTTCTACAAAATAGAGTTCACAAGATCACATAGAATTATATAGGAGAAAATGACCACACCCTTTTTCCAAGACCCTGGGGGTTATGGACTCAAACAAAATATCAAGTGCACAACGAGACCACAAACCCATTTTATTGCAAAAAGAATTAATTCCTTATGAATTATAGTTTCTGAGATTTGGTCTTCACAAGAGTACATAGAGTTATATAGAAGAAAATGACCACACCCATTTTCCAAGACCCTGGGGGTCAGGGACTCAAACAAAATATCAGGTGCACAACTACACCACAAACCTATTTCATATGTCTGGTCCATGCTGCAAATTTATCTGTTCTTAAATGATGCTATCGAATTTGAAGGCGTTTAACATAGGAGAAAAAGACCACATCTATTTTCCAACACCCTAGGCGTCAGGGACTCAAACAAAATATCTGATGCACAACAAGACCATGGGCCCAATAAATTGCAAAAAGAATTATTTCCCTATCAATTATAGTTTCTGAGAAATGATGTTCACAAGATTACATAGAGTTATATAGAAGATAAGCTCAAAATGCATCGAAGATGCAAAATGCCGAGTTGCAAAACTGGAATGTAAGTATGAATATGCAGACTAACATGAAATGTGTATGGTTTGTAACAACATTTTGTGGTCCTAAATGAAAATTTCTGGATCAAGAAATGGTTTTCTCTTTATTCTATATCAGCGTGTAATATATTTTCAAGGATACAGATTTTCAATCTCATCATACAGAATACTTTATGTCCTAATTTTTCTTGTTTACATGGTACCATTTGTAAACTCATGCTATTATGTACGAACATTTGCGATGATAAAATCATCGGTACTTGTTGGAAATGGCGAAATGTTGTGAAAATTAATGGCAAGTTTCCTGATTATAGGTGCAATACAGGCTCAAAAATGGTCTGGAAACCAATTTCAATTACCTAAGTCCTGTGACCTTGATCTTTGACCCTTTGACCCCTAAATCAAAAGTGGTCATTTTCTATTCACTGGAAACATTTCTGGCAAGTTACATGATTATAGGTGCAATACAGGCTCAAATTCAGTCGGGAAACCATTTTTAATCATCTGAGTCCTGTGACCTTGACCTTTGACCTTTTAACCCCAAAATTGATAGTGGTCATCCTTGATCCATGGGAAACGTTTCTGGCAAGCTTCATGATTATAATTGCAATACAGGCTGAATATGGTCCGGAAACCACTTTCAATCATCGGAGTCCTGTGACCTTGACCTTTGACCTTTTGACCCCAAAATCAATAGGGGTCATTCTTGTTTCATGGGAATCATTATTGGCAAATTTCATGACTTTAGGTGCAATACAGGCTAAAATATGGCCAGGAAACCATTTTCAATCATCAGAGTCCTGTGACCTTGACCTTTGACCCCAAAATCATGAGTGGTCATTTTCTATTCACAGGAAACATTTCTGGCAAGTTACATGATTATAGGTGAAATACAGGCTGAAATATGGTCCAAAACCAATTTCAATCAACAGAGTCCTGTGACCTTGACCTTTGACCTTTTGACCCCAAAATCAATAGGCCTCATCCTTGATTCAAGGGAAACATTTCTGGCAAGTTTCATGATAATAGGTGCAATACAGGCTGAAATATGGTCCGGAAACCATTTTCAATCATCTGAGTCCTGTGACCTTGACCTTTGACCTTTTGACCCCAAAATCAATAGGCCTCATCCTTGATTCAAGGGAATCATTTCTGGCAAGTTTCATGATTATAGGTGCAATACAGGCTGAAATATGGTCCGGAAACCATTTTCAATCATCTGAGTCCTGTGACCTTGACCTTTGACCTTTTGACCCCAAAATCAATAGGGCTCATCCTTGACTAATGGTGAGTTAGTGTATGAAGTTTCATTGTTATAGCCTCTTTCGTAGTTGACTTATAGTCCGGAAACCAATTGTTGACGCCCTCCCGCCCGCCCGCCCGTCTCACATCAAATTAAGAGCCGAGTTTTGCAACTCGGCTAAAAATGACCACACCCATTTTCCAAGACCCTGGGGTTCAGGGGCCAAAACAAAATATCAGGTGCACAACAAGACCACAAACCCTTTTTAGTGCAAAAAGAATTAATTCCCTATCAATTATAGTTTCTGAGATTTGGTGTTCACAAGAGTACATAGAGTTATACAGAAGAAAATGACCACACCCATTTTCCAAGACCCTGGGGGTCAGGGACTCAAACAAAATATCAGGTGCACAACTACACCACAAACCTATTTCATATGTCTGGTCCATGCTGCAAATTTATCTGTTCTTAAATGATGCTATCGAATTTGAAGGCGTTTAACATAGGAGAAAAAGACCACATCTATTTTCCAACACCCTAGGGGTCAGGGACTCAAACAAAATATCTGATGCACAACTAGACCATGGGCCCAATAAATTGCAAAAAGAATAATTTCCCTATCAATTATAGTTTCTGAGAAATGATGTTCACAAGATTACATAGAGATATATAGAAGAAAATGACCACACCCATTTTCCAAGACCCTGGGGTTCAGGGGCCAAAACAAAATATCAGGTGCACAACAAGACCACAAACCCTTTTTATTGCAAAAAGAATTAATTCCCTATCAATTATAGTTTCTGAGATTTGGTGTTCACAAGAATACATAGAGTTATACAGAAGAAAATGACCACACCCATTTTCCAAGACCCTGGGGGTCAGGGACTCAAACAAAATATCAGGTGCACAACTACACCACAAACCTATTTCATATGTCTGGTCCATGCTGCAAATTTATCTGTTCTTAAATGATGCTATCGAATTTGAAGGCGTTTAACATAGGAGAAAAAGACCAAATCTATTTTCCAACACCCTAGGGGTCAGGGACTCAAACAAAATATCTGATGCACAACTAGACCATGGGCCCAATAAATTGCAAAAAGAATAATTTCCCTATCAATTATAGTTTCTGAGAAATGATGTTCACAAGATTACATAGAGATATATAGAAGAAAATGACCACACCCATTTTCCAAGACCCTGGGGTTCAGGGGCCAAAACAAAATATCAGGTGCACAACAAGACCACAAACCCTTTTTATTGCAAAAAGAATTAATTCCCTATCAATTATAGTTTCTGAGATTTGGTGTTCACAAGAGTACATAGAGTTATACAGAAGAAAATGACCACACCCATTTTCCAAGACCCTGGGGGTCAGGGACTCAAACAAAATATCAGGTGCACAACTACACCACAAACCTATTTCATATGTCTGGTCCATGCTGCAAATTTATCTGTTCTTAAATGATGCTATCGAATTTGAAGGCGTTTAACATAGGAGAAAAAGACCACATCTATTTTCCAACACCCTAGGGGTCAGGGACTCAAACAAAATATCTGATGCACAACTAGACCATGGGCCCAATAAATTGCAAAAAGAATAATTTCCCTATCAATTATAGTTTCTGAGAAATGATGTTCACAAGATTACATAGAGATATATAGAAGAAAATGACCACACCCATTTTCCAAGACCCTGGGGTTCAGGGGCCAAAACAAAATATCAGGTGCACAACAAGACCACAAACCCTTTTTATTGCAAAAAGAATTAATTCCCTATCAATTATAGTTTCTGAGATTTGGTGTTCACAAGAGTACATAGAGTTATATAGAAGAAAATGACCACACCCATTTTCCAAGACCCTGGGGGTCAGGGACTCAAACAAAATATCAGGTGCACAACTACACCACAAACCTATTTCATATGTCTGGTCCATGCTGCAAATTTATCTGTTCTTAAATGATGCTATCGAATTTGAAGGCGTTTAACATAGGAGAAAAAGACCACATCTATTTTCCAACACCTTAGGGGTCAGGGACTCAAACAAAATATCTGATGCACAACTAGACCATGGGCCCAATAAATTGCAAAAAGAATAATTTCCCTATCAATTATAATTTCTGAGAAATGATGTTCACAAGAATACATAGAAGTATATAGGAGAAAATGACCACACCCATTTTCCAAGACCCTGGGGGTCAGGGGCAAAAACAAAATATCAGGTGCACAAGTGGACCATAGGATCAATAAATTGCAAAAAGAATTATATCCCTATCAATTATAGTTTCTACGAAATGGTGTTCACAAGATTACATAGAGTTGTATTGGAGAAATTGATCACACCCATTTTCCAAGAACCTGGGGGTCCGGGACTCAAACAAAATATCAGGTGCACAACTACACCACAAACCCATTTTATTGCAAAAAGATTTAATTCCCTATCAATTATAGTTTCTGAGATTTGGTGTTCACAAGATTACATAGAGTTATATAGGAGAAAATGACCACACCCATTTTCAAAGACACTGGGGGTCAGGGGCTAAAACAAAATATCAGGTGCACAACTAAACCATAGGCTCAATAAATTGCAAAAAGAATTATTCCCCTATCAATTATAGTTTCTGAGAAATGGTGTTCACAAGATTACATAGAGTTATATAGGAGAAAAAAGACCACACCCAAATATTCGTCATGAATATTCGAATACCAATTTCAGGTGTTCGTTTCAGCTCTACTATTATCCCTCTGTAATGTTCAGTTTTAAGGGTTGAAAAATTATGAGAGAAAAGTATCAACATTATTCTAAATTTCTAATAACATTGTTTTAAAATTAATACTCACTCATAACAAATACTGTTCCATTCCTCAGTTTCCCTCCACTAGATACTTTATAAAGACCAGAATCAGATGATGTTATGTTGTAGAAGCAGAACATCACTGTTACCCCAATACTACCAATTGTTGAATCTATCGTACAGTTTGCTTTATCTCTGTAAACTGGATTTGTAATTGTTCCGAATGCATCTTTGGTACAGATTGTTCCTTGTTCTGAATCAAGACCGACAGGTAGCGCACCAATAACATTCCACTGATATGTTGTACATGCCACAGTGTGGATGATTTTATACACCGGTTGAAAGGTCCCTGAAAACACAAACGAGTACCTTTATATGCAGATCTGGTCACAAGGATTTCAGCACAAAGACATTTTCACTCGAAAAGGCTGATCCTTTACTGCTTGTTTTTGTTTAATTCAACCAAAGGTGTAAAACTTACTACTAAAAGGACGAACTAGAAGTTTCTGAAGAGAGGAAAGCTTTCCTGGTTGTTTAGTAAAATTCATAAGTAAATGACACAACTATTTCTAAGTCAGGGGCTAAAAAAGTATATCAGATGTGCAAGTGTAAAATAAGCGTAAGTCTAAACTTAAGGTGGCTCCCTACTCGAACCGTTATAGGTTTTTCCTTATATGCAGCAGTCTGCGTATAACGTTTTACGATGGCTGGTGAGGGACGAGCCAACGCATTGAAAAACACAGACAGAAGATCTAAATGCCAAAAGAAGCAAAAAATGGTGCAATCTATCAATGTCCACACCAATCATATACATTTTTGTAGTATAATTTCTTAGTTGAAAATGTGATGAAATTATAAGGGGGTACCCTAATGTTTGTAGCCATATCTTGATCATTTATAAAATTGTATACCCGTATGCGATTTTTTCACCATCTATATACATTATCGTATAAAATGATCCAATTTGAAGAAATTCCATCTGTTGTTTTTTGCACAAAAATGTGATATACTATATATTATTTGTCGAAAATATGATAACATTATAAAGGGGTACCCCTATGTTTGGAGCCATACCTTGATCATTTTAAAAACTGTGTACCTGTATGTGATTTTTTCTTCATCTACATACAAAATTTTATGAAATATTACAAAATGAAAAAACATCATCTATTTTTTTATGCAAAAAGTTGGATTTAGTATATATTCTTGGTCAAAAATGTTATGAAATTATAAGGGGTACCCTAATGTTTGGAGATATATCATACTTAGATTTATGTTACAATATCATTTTATATGTTGTATTTCTTCTATATGACTTGTTATCATAAAATAAAACAAAACAAATAAACATATTCGTATCATCACTGAATTTGGAGGGTTCAAAAGCATATGATGGATATTTGATATTTGTCAATTTTTAAGTGTTAGGGTACCTTTCTTTAATGTACTATTTCTTTCATGAAAACAAAATTACCTATCTATGTCTGTGTTCTTTATGTCATTTTGACTATTATGCATAGAAAATAACCTTAAAATACAAAATTCATCTGTTAAATTCACGAGTAGGGACCCACCTTAAGGCAAAAATCTTTTTATCAGTCATACTTTCTAAGTATTGGTATTCAGAAGATTACATAGAGTTGTCCAAGACCCTGGACGTAAGTGGCTAAAACAAATTATAAAGTGGTAATCAAACCACATACCCTTTAAATATGTATTATGCAAAAAGAATTTATACTCTATCCTGCTACGTCTTTCGGTACCCTTTTTCGACATTGTAACTTTCATACTTTTTGGCATATTACATTGTTTAGATTTAGGATCACTGATGAGGGTTAAGTACCCGAAACGTGCATGTCTGGTCCACGTTGCCAATTTATTTGTTCTTAAATGATGCTATTCAATTTGAAGACGTTTACATTTATACTCTATCAATTATGCACTCTGAGAATTGGTGTTCAGAAGAATGCATAAAATATATAATACATTACATAGGAGAAAATGACCACACCTATTTTCAAGACCCTTGGGGTCTGAATCTCAAACAAAACATCAGGTACATGTACACAACTTGACCATAGATCTATCATGTTGCAAAATGAATTGACTTTGTATTGACTTTGGGCCAAGGTAAAGGTGAAAGAGCTGGGCCCAAGCATGAAATGTATAAAGTATGAACTCTGAAGGTCAAATAGTCTTTGTTTTGTAGGGAAAAGTTGCTGTGACCTTGAGAATGAGAATTTGACCTTAGGTCAAGGTCAAGGTGAAAGAGCGTGACTGAACAATTATATGTTTGAAATTTTAACTTTGAAGGTCAAATAGTCTTTGTTCTATAGGCAAAAGTTTGTTGTGACCTTGAGAATCAGAATTTGACCTTGGGTCAAGGTCAGAGTGAAAGAGCTTGGTTTAATGATATTATGTATGAAGTTTGAACTTTGAATGTCTAATAGTCTTTGTTCTATAGGCAAAAATTTGTTGTGACCTTGAGTATCAGAATTTGACCTTTGGGTCAAGGTCAAGTATAAAGAGCTTGGTTTAATGATAATATGTATAAGTTTGAACTCTGCAGGTCTAAGAGTCTTTGTTCTATAAGCAAAAGTTTGTTCTGACCTTGAAAATCAAAATTTGACCTTGGGTAAAGGTCAATGTGAAAGAGCTTGGTTTAACGATATTATGTATGAAGTTTGAATTTTGAAGGTCAAATAGTCTTTGTTCTACAGGCAAAAGTTTGTTGTGACCTTGAGAATGAAAATTTGACCTTGAAAGTAGGTCAACATTAAATGACTACTAGTATCCAAGTTTCAACTCAAAATCTCAAAAACTGTAGAAATTGGCACTGTGCCAATTTAAAGTTCCATTTTCGACTCGAAATAGCGCGAAAACCGTAAATATTTTATCGAGCATGTAAGCGTATAAAAGTTTACAAATTTCCCAAAGAACATTTTAAAACAAATTTCGTTCAAATCGTACTGTTAGTTCAGGAGTTATAAGAGTTTAAAGATTTGAACTTTGATGACCTCTAGCGGTTGCATATGTGAACTTTTCGACCACAATTTTTTTTTTACCTCAAGATCTTAATATGCTCTTTCACATGATACTTTTCGTTTTATCATAAGAAGTGGTACTTTTTTGTACAGTGACTGGAACGATCTGGGAGTAAGAATAATTAACCATAACTAGATGGCTACTGTTGCAAGCAACAGACGGATTCCTCCTTTATTAGACCTTCCTCGGAACTGAATTGCTCAAATCCGAATAAAAAAGATGGAAAAAAGAATAATTGCTTTAGTACCATATTAACTTCAGCAAATGAGACAAAAGAGCTTATGTCTAATTTGGGACTCTTATTTATTTATCAACAAAATAGAAGAAAAAAATAATAAATACCCTTCATGTTTACGAAAGCTTTAAACTCCATGCACAATCAATATCTAATCCTTTAAAATGACTTTCTCAAAAAAGAATTGCACAATGATTTTGCAATGAGATAATTTCTATTAATAGAAAATGACAACAACATGAAACTACTGATATGAAATGCTTCTAAAAATAAAAAAGAAAGAAACAGAGAACAAGAATAAAAGAGTTATCTATCTTACTATGTAAAGTTCAAATAAGAAGTACATTGTACTACTTGTGTGAAGAATAAATAGTTAAGGACAAAATCCTGTAAATTCTACAAGAGTAAATGTTTGTTATGACCTTGAAAAAGTTAATTTGACCTTTAACCAAGGTCATGGATAAAAGATAATCATTTGAATTTATTCTCATCAAGAGTCCTCTTAATCTAATCAAAGCTCAATGTTTTATCGACTAAAGTCTGTTGTGACCTTGAAATCGAACAAATGACCTTGGGTCAAGGTCAAGGTGAAAGGACTGGATGCAAGGAATATTTGCGCCAAGTTTGAACTCTCAAGGTCAAATGGTCTTTGTTCTATAGGCAAAAGTTTGTTGTGACCTTATGACTGAAAATTTGACCTTGGGCCAAGGTCAGGGTGAAAGGGCTTGGCTCAATGATTGTATTTATGAAGTTTGGACTGTCAAGGTCGAATAGTCTTTGTTCTATAGGCAAAAGTTTGTTGTGACCTTGAGAATCATAATGTGACCTTGAAACTAGGTCATCATCAATGACTACCTATTAGAAGCCTACCATCCAAGTTTCAACTCAAAATCTCAAAAACTGTAGAAATTGGCACTATGCCAATTTAAAGTTCCATTTTCAACTCAAAATAGCACGAAAACCGTAAATATTTTAGCGAGCATGTAAGCGTATAAAAGTTTGCAAATTTCCCAAAGATCAATATAAAACAAATTTCGTTCAAATCGTACGGTTAGTTTAGGAGTTATTAGGTTTTAAAGATTTTGCCTTTAATGACCTCTAGCGGGGGCATATATGAACTTTTCGACAAGAAAAAAAATTTAAATGAAGATCTTCATTTGCTCTTTCTCATGACACTTTCCATTTTATCCTATGATGCCGTACTTTGTTGTAAAGTCTCTGGAATGGCTTGGGGGTAAGAATAATAATAATAAAAAGAAGAAGAATAAGAAGAATAAAGAAAAGACAATACAATAACAGAAAGGATTCCGACGGAAGTCGGAATCCTTAACTAGATGGCTACTGTTGCAAGCAACAGACGGATTCCTCCTTTCTTAGACCTTCCTCGGAACTGAAGTGTTAAAATCCGAAAAAAGAAAATGGAAAAAAGAAAAGTTGCTTAAGAACCTTATTCACTTCAGCAAATGGATCAAAAGAGCTTATGTCTAATTTTGGACTCTTATTTACTTATCAACAAAATAGAAGAAAAAAATTTTAAGTACCTTTCATCTTTACGAAAACTTTAAACTCCATGCTCTATGGATATCAAATCCTTTACAATTACTTTCTCAAAACAAAATTGCATAATGATTTTGCAATGAGATAATTTCTTTTAATAGAAAATGACAACAGCATGAAAGTACAGATATGTAATGCTACTAAGAAAAAAAAAAGAAACAGAGAACAAAAAAAAAAGAGTTATCTTTCTTATACTATGTTAAGTTTAAATAAGAAGGACTACGTGTGTGAAGAATAACTAGTACAGGACAAAAAGTGTAAATTCTACAAGAGTAAATGATTGTTAAGACCTTGAGAATGATTATTTGGCCTTTAACCAATGTCATTGATGAAAGCTACGTATTGTGATTATTCTCATCACGATTGATCTTAATCTGAGCAAAGCTCAATAACTAATCAACCAAAGTCAGTTGTGACCTTGAAATTAAACAAATGACCTTGGGTCAAGGTCATGATGAAAGAGTTTGATGCAAGGAATATTTGTGTAAAGTTTGAACTGTCAAGGTCAAACAGTCTTGTTTTATAGACTAAAGTTTGTTGTGACCTTGAAAATCAGAATTTGACCTTGGGTCAAGATCAAGGTGAAAGAGCTGGGCCCAAGCATGATATGTATGAAGTATGAACTCTGAAGGTCAAATAGTCTTTGCTTTGTAAGGAAAAGTTGCTGTGACCTTGAGAATGAGAATTTGACCTTGGGTCAAGGTCAAAGTGAAAGAGAATGATTGAACAATTATTTGTATGAAGTTTAAACTCTTAAGGTCAAATAGTCTTTGTTCTATAGGCAAAAGTTTGTTGTGACCTTGGAAATCAGAATTTGACCTTGGGTCAAGGTGAAAGGGCTTCGTTTAATGATATTATGTATGAAGTTTGAACTTTGAATGTCTAAAAGTCTTTGTTCTATAGACAAAAGTTTGTTGTGACATTGAGAATCAAAATTTGACCTTGGGTCAAGGTTAAGGTGAAAGGGCTTCGTTTAATTATGTATGAAGTTTGAACTCTGCAGGTCTAATAGTCTTTGTTCTATAGGCAAAAGTATGTGGTGACCTTGAGAATCAAAATTTGACCTTGGGTCAAGGTCAATGTGAAAGAGCTTGGTTTAACGATATTATGTATGAAGTTTTAACTCTGAACGTCAAATAGTCTTTGTTCTACAGGCAAAAGTTTGTTGTGACCTTGAGAATGAAAATTTGACATTGAGAGTAGGTCAACATTAAATGACTACCTATAAGTAACCTATTATCCAATTTTCAACTCAAAATCTCAAAAACTGTAGAAATTGGCACTGTGCCAATTTAAAGTTCCATTTTCAACTCGGAATAGCGCGAAAACCGTAAATATTTTATCGAGCATGTAAGCTAAAAGTTTACAAATTTCCCAAAGAACATTTTAAAACAAATTTCGTTCAAATCGTACGGTTAGTTTAGGAGTTATAAGAGTTTAAAGATTTGAACTTTGATGACCTCTAGCGGGGGCATATGTGAACTTTTCGACGACAATTTTTTTTTTAACCTCAAGATCTTTATATACTCTTTCACATGATCCTATTCGTTTTATCATAAGAAGTGGTACTTTTTTGTATAGTGACTGGAACGATTTGGGGGAAAGAATAATAATAATAACTAGATGGCTACTGTTGCATGCAAAAGCCGGATTCCTCCTTTATTAGACCTTCCTCGGAACTAAAGTGTTAAAATCCGAATAAAGAAGATGGAAAAAAGGAAAAGTTGCTTAAGAACCTTATTCACTTCAGCAAATGGGTCAAAAGAGCTTATGTTTAATTTTGGACTCTTATTTACTTATCAACAAAATAGAAGAAAAAAAAATTAAGTACCTTTCATCTTTACGAAAGCTTTAAACTCCATGCTCTATGGATATCAAATCCTTTACAATTACTTTCTCAAAACAAAATTGCACAATGATTTTGCAATGAGATAATTTCTTTTAATAGAAAATGACAACAGCATGAAAGTACAGATATGTAATGCTACTAAGAAAAAAAAGGAACAGAGAACAAAAATAAAAGAGTTATCTTCCTTATACTATGTTAAGTTCAAATAAGAAGGACTACGTGTGTGAAGAATAACTAGTACAGGACAAAAAGTGTAAATTCTACAAGAGTAAATGATTGTTAAGACCTTGAGAATGATTTCTAAGGATTGAGGCATTCCAAACCACTCTGAAGAATATGTATAGGTTTCAGGTTTTAGATTGGAAATGGAAGAAGAATTTTGGCGTGTTAGACATGATCAAGGACGTACAAACATAATGAAAATATAGGCCTTGAATGCATTTTTATCTGTTTAGAAATTAAACTCATTACACTGCCGGTTTATAATCTTTCTCTCTTTCTCTCTGTCTTCATGATCTGCCAGTCCAGGGTGTATATACTTCTACATAGGGGTGAGTTGCCCCCGGGTCTATGACAGCCGCTGATTTATTTCTGCATAGGGCTCCCTGGCAGCCTCTAATCGGGTTAACTCCTTTAATTATCCACTACTGTCCAGTTATGTATTAAACGAGAAATCCTTATAACACCAAGGAACCAGAAACTGGAGGCCTTTTCCAATACAATGCATTTTATTTATTCATTTATTCTTTGGAAAATTCAAGGAGTATTAATTTAACGGAAGATACTAGTATTTGTTGAAGACTGTCTCAGATTGCTCAACAACCCACTTCCCCTTCAACTTGACTAACCTGCCCTATTCCATTAGTCATACCTCTGGGTCGGCCACTAGTAGTATTGACTCTTTGGAAAATGCAAGTTCGAGAACTGTGTTCTATTAATTCTGATGAAATCCTTATTTGCATAAACTTGTCTACGAAGGAAAGGTTGATTACATACATATAGTGATATTTAAGCTATTCGCTTTCAGTACCTTCAGTGCTTTGATTTTTTTTTTTTTTTTTTTTTTTTTGGGCGAAGGTGCCAGTGCCTGTCTTAATTAGCCTTTTTCGCATAACTGCAGTCCAGTTATTTTGGACGGCAAAATAACTACTTTTCCCGCAATATGACGTCAAGGACAATCAATCTTTAACTGTGACGTAACGAAAGTCGGTACTTGCCGTCCACAAAATGCTAGTCACGCAGTTACGTGAAAAAGGCTTATTGATCCTTCCGATTGCGGGAAAAAATGCAAAATTTTGTGATGTCACAATGCGTTACAAGGCATCACAGAGTTCTTGAAATCTTCCCATATTGAAATGTCGGATATTTTAGAGTTTTTAACGGTCCAAATGATGAATAGAAAATGAGGTTTTTTAATCGGTTCAAATAATTTTTAGACACAATGTGAGTATTTATCAAACCAAATCATTTTTCATTGGCAAATCCGATTAAACTGATACATTTTATGAACTCTGGAGTTAGGCTACTGAGTTATTGGAAAGACTGCTTGAAATTATCAAGATATGTTATGATGAATATATTATGTAACTATATATTCAGAACATGTAAATTGTTATGATTATTAGGCATTGAAATCAGCACAGGCTTAATTGAAATTCGAGAAAAATTATGGAATGGCCGATAAATGCATATTGCATCTGCCAAAATGAAGCTATTGCTTAAGAAATAACAACTAGCTAGCCATGGTTTGTTGTCCAGTAATTCCCCCAGTTGCATGAACCAAACAAATTATCACCAAACCGCGAAGCAGTGAGGCCAGGGATTAATCTACTTCTGCGTCCTGCATTACTGACGCATAAAAATTCCCCAGGACCCATTGATTCCAGATCGTGCGTCCCACCGTATGCATTATTCATTTTTGTACAATGTGTCCCCTTTAGTGCATCGTTCTCGACATTGAAAGTTTTGTGTAAAATTACTGTCTCGTGTTTATATTTTGTCTGGTCATTTAAACCTTACAGAAGGTTGATCATGTCCATGGTATTGTAAGAGATATTGTTGCGCATCAAAATGTTTGGATATAAAAGTTATATGCAGTCCGATGTGAGTCTTAACTTCTTATAATTCGGATTCAGAGGTACATGTAACGCAAACATTCTTCCATGCCGTGGTAAACTTTGCAGGATAATATGAATCAACAAATTCAAATTGTTTGATTCACACCTAAGTGTAGTAAGTACCGTCTTTATTATTCTCGAGCTTAAGACGCAGCGAAGAAAAGACACCTTATTATACGCCCGTCATGTGACGGGACGTATTATGGTATGGCGAAGTCCGTCCATCTGTCCGTCCGCTTAAGGAATGCAATTAATTGAATATTCGTCAACAGATCTTTATGATATTTGTACATTGTGATCAGACTATGGAGAGGAAGCCACCTTTCGATTTTTAGGTTCATCCAATTTGTCGTTACGGAGTTATGGGACTTAGAATTTTAACATACTGTGAAAATATACTAAAATAGTTAAAAATTCTTTAAAAATCTACTTTGGTCGAAATGTTTTGAAATTTTGTATACTTCAAGTAGAAAGGATGTTCTTTGACATATGTAACGGTTTTTAATTTTTTTGTCACATAACCGAGATATTATGTGTAATGGGAGGGAGGGGTTATATGCACTCATGTTAAGCTAAGGGCAAAATATATAGGCGAATGGACGCAATATCTTGAATATGCTTCAACAGTTTCATGATATTCATACATTATGATTGGACTGTGGAGAGGAAGCCGCCTTTTGATTTTCAGGTTCATCCAATTTGTCGTTACAGAGTTATGGGACTTAGATTACTAAAATAAAGTGAAAATATACTAAATTAGTTTAAAATTCTTTAAAAATCTATTTCTGGTCGAAATGTTTTGAAATTTTGTATACTTCAAGTAGAAAGGATGTTCATTGATATATGTATTGGGTTTTTAATTTTTTTGTTGCATGACCGAGATATTATGTCAGTCTTCGTGAAAACTCACTAGCCCGACCGCCCTGGCTACCAAATATTTCCTCGGGCTACCAAAATTTGATGCTGAACTAGCCCGACTGGCTAGTGGCTTTTAATGAAATGCAGTATTCTCATTAAGGGCCAAGGGCCAACGGCTGGCGATTTCTCGTCTTATACTTAGGGTAAAATCGCCGCCTTCTTTCCGTAAAAAGTACACGTTACGTCTCATCTTTTATTGCTGGTTAAGTATGAAATGTTTATTTTATTGAAGATGTTTCAAATGAAATATTATAACGTTTTCCTGTAAAATCTGTTCATTAAAATATTGTCCTAAGATACAATATAAATATTTCCGTAACCGCAGTGCATGATGTTTTCTGTGCGGCGTGACGGGTTTTTTTACGGTACCGACTAATATGTGAGTACATGTATAACATGTTCAATTAAAAATATCTAACAATTTCAAAAATCTCGACTGAACACTGAAATGAAGAAGTTCTTTCGAAAATGTGTTAACTATTGGCCAAGCACCGCAAGCAACAGCCGGCCTTTTAGAGTGTATGATTCAATAAGTTCTTATATTTTTCTTTCTCGGTCCATTTTCAGTAGGCAAAGAGCGTATGTGAAATTATATTTATACAAAAAATATCATGCATTCATTGTAAAATTGAATCTATTGATAATGACGTAGCTGACATCCGCCAGAGAAATGATCGGGTGACGGTTTAACTTCGTTCGATTTTTATGTATACTCTATATATGTGTGAATTTTTGCCTACTCAACAGACCTAGCTGAGGAAAGGATGGGTCTTTATAGTGTTTTGATTTTTCTTCAATGGCTAGTAAACATTTTGGGTGGCCAGTAGATTTTGGCACTCAACTAGCCCGGCTGGCTAGTGGTAAACAAAAGTTTCCATGAAGACTGTTATGTGTACTGGGAGGGGGGGGGGGTTATACGCACATACATGTTAAGCTAAGGGCAAAATATAGGCGAATGGAAAGCAATAACTCGAATACGCATCAATGGATTTTCACGATATTCAGACATTATAATTGGACTGTGGAGAGGAAGCCGCCTTTCGATTTTCAGGTTCATCGAATTTGTTGTTACAGAGTTATGGGACTTATATTTTTAAGATACAGTGAAAATATACTTAAATAGTTAAAAAAATTCTTTAAAAATCTATTTCAGGTCAAAATATCAGAGGCACATCTAGACCACTGATTGAGAATAATGCAAAATGAATTATCTTTTCTATCAATTATACTCTCTGAAAATTGGTGCTCACAAGATTACATAGAGTTACTTATACATGTATAGGAGAAAAAGGCCACACCCATTTTTCAAGACCCTGGGGGTCAGGGGCTCAAACAAAATGTCAGGGCACATCTAGACCACAGACTGAGAATAAAGCAAAAACAATTATCTTTCTATCAATTATACTTTCTAAGAATTTGTGCTCACAAGTATAGGAGAAAAATGACCACACCCATTTTTCAAGACCCTGGGGGTCAGGGGCTAAAACAAAATATCAGGTGCACATCTAGACCACAGACTGAGAATAAAACAAAAACAATTGTCTTCCTATCAATATACCCTCTGAGAATTGGTGCTCACAAGATTACATAGAGTTATATAGGAGAAAATGACCACACCCATTTTCCAAGACCATGGGGGTCAGGGGCTCAAGCAAAATTTCAGGCACACATCTAGACCACTGATTGAGAATAATACAAAAACAATTAGCTTTCTATCAATTATACTTTCTGAGAATTGATGCTAACAATATTACATAAGCATTGCATAAGAGAAAATGACCACACCCATTTACCAAGACCCTAGGGGTCAGGGGCTCCAACAAAATATCAGGTGCACATCTAGACCACAGACTGAGAATAAAACCAGTAGTCTCTTACGAGACTGTAGCTCTCCTGGTTGTTTTGTTTTTTATTTACTCATTGACAAGTGAATAAGATACATACACATAAATATCAATTTCCATTTTTTAAGACCAT
Organism: Pinctada imbricata; assembly: GCA_033119305.1. Taxonomy (NCBI): domain Eukaryota; kingdom Metazoa; phylum Mollusca; class Bivalvia; order Pterioida; family Pteriidae; genus Pinctada; species Pinctada imbricata. Next base: position 75,130 of record VSWD01000001.1, on the reverse strand, counting down.
AGGGAGCAATCATAGCACAACAAAACACTGCAATTAGAATATCACTCATATAATTTTTAATATCCAAGATAAAGTATTTAAAAAAAGAATGCCACACCCATTTTCCAAGATCCCAAGGGGGGAAGGGGGACTGCTAGCTCATATGAACTATCAATGACATAACAAAACTGACAGATCCATCTTATTGCATTAAGAATTACAACAACTCTCATTCATTAATAGCTTTGAAAGGTTGTGAGCACAATTATATAGGAAAAATGGCCACACCTATTTTCTAAGACCCTGGGGGTCAGGGGCTCAAACAAAATATAAGATGCACAACAAGAACACAAACCAATCATATTGCAAAAAGAATGAAGCCTCAATCATTTATAGTGTCAGAGGAGTTGCGAGCGCAAGATTACATAGAGTTATATACTAGGAGAAAATGACCACACCCATTTCCTAAGACCCTGGGGCTCAAACAAGACCAGTGACAGACCAATCATATTGCAAAAAGAATGAAGTTTCCAACATTTATAGTGTCAGAGGAGTTGCGAGCACAGGATTACATAGACTTATATAGGAGAAAATGACCACACCCATTTTCTAAGACACTGGGGGTCAGGGGCTCAAACAAAATATCAGGTGCAAAACTAGTCCACAGACCCATCATATTGCAAAAAGAATGAAGTCTCTATCATTTATAGTGTCAGAGAAGTTGCGAGCTCAAGATTACATAGAGTTATATAGGAAAATTACCACACCCATTTTCTAACACCCTGGGGGTCAGGGGCTCAAACAAAATATCAGGTGCACAACTACACCATGGACCCATAATATTGCAAAAAGAATGAAGTATCTATCATTTATAGTGTCAGAGGAATTGGAACACTAGATTTACATAGAGTTATATAGGAGAAAATGACCACACCCATTTTCTAAGACCCTGGGGTCAAGGCTCAAACAAATTATCAGGTGCACACCTAGACTACAGACCCAGCATATTGCAAAAAGAATGAAGTCTCTATCATTAATAGTGTAAAAGGAGTTGCGAGCACAGGATTACATAGACTTATATAGGAGAAAATGACCACACCCATTTTCTAAGACCCTGGGGGTCAGGTGCTCAAACAAAATATCAGGTGCAAAACTAGACCACAGACCCATCATATTGCAAAAAGAATGAAGTCTCTATCATTTATAGTGTCAGAGAAGTTGCGAGCTCAAGATTACATAGAGTTATATAGGAAAATTACCACACCCATTTTCTAACACCCTGGGGGTCAGGGGCTCGAACAAAATATCAGGTGCACAACTACACAATGGACCCATAATATTGCAAAAAGAATGAAGTATCTATCATTTATAGTGTCAGAGGAATTGGAACACTAGATTTACATAGAGTTATATAGGAGAAAATGACCACACCCATTTTCTAAGACCCTGGGGGTCAGGGGCTCAAACAAAATATCAGGTGCACACCTAGACTACAGACCCAGCATATTGCAAAAAGAATGAAGTCTCTATCATTAATAGTGTAAAAGGAGTTGCGAGCACAAGATTACATAGAGTTATATAGGAGAAAATGACCACACCCATTTTCTAAGACCCTGGGGGTCAGGGGCTCAAACAAAATATCAGGTGCACATCTAGACTACAGACCCAGCATATTGCAAAAAGAATGAAGTCTCTATCATTTATAGTGTCAGAGGAGTTGCGAGCACAAGATTACATAGAGTTATATAGGAGAAAATGACCACATCCATTTTCCAATACCCTGGGGTCAGAGGCTCAAACAAAATGTCAGGTGCACAACTAAACCACAGTCCCATCATATTGCAAAAAGTATCAAGTCTCTATCATTTATAGTGTCAGAGGAGTTGCGAGCACAAGATTTCATAGATTTTCATGACCACGCCCATTTTCTAAGTCCCTGGGGGTCAGGGGCTGAAACAAAATGTCAGGTGCACAACTAGACCACATACCAAGTAAGATGCAAAAAGAATTAGCTTTCTATCTCCTATGGTTTCAGAGGAGTTGCAAGCACAAGAATTGTTTACGGACGGACGGACAGACGGACGGACAGACGGACGGACAGACGGACGGACGCCGGACGACGGGGTATCGCATAAGCTCGACTGGTCAGAGACCAGTAGAGCTAACAAAAACAATTATCTTTCTACCAATTATACTCCCTGAGAATTGATGCTCATAATATTACATAGAGTTATATAGGAGAAAATTACCACACCCATTTTCAAAGACCCTGGGGGTCAGGGGCTCAAACAAAATATCAGGTGCACGTCTAGACCACAGACTGAGAATAAAGCAAAAACAATTCTCTTTTTATCAATTATAATTTCTGAGAATTGGTGCTCACAAGATTACATAGAGTTATATAGGAGAAAATTACCACACCCATTTTCCAATACCCTGGGGGTCAGGGGCTAAAACAAAATATCAGGGGCACATCTAGACCACAGACTGAGAATTAAGCAAAAACAATTATCTTTCTATCAATTATACTTTCTGAGAATTGGTCCTCACATCATAAAATTTTGTGATTGAAAAGTGGGGGAGGGGGGCACAAACATGGTTGTGCCCCCACTGCCCCCCTTCTCCTATGTCCTATTGACATGAATTCTGGGGTTGGGGAGACTCCGAGAGGGTAGGTGTATTCAATCTATCAATGTGGTCGTTTGCTTTGGGATTTTTTCATAAAAAAAGGCACCATACTAGAGAGGTTGAGATTTCCTATGTGTAACTTGTACGTGTACTTGTATTCTAGTCGGCTATTGTGACGTCATCATTTATTGCGTTTGACGTCATTTGCTTTACAAGTTACACGTCGCCAGTGAACATGTAAAGTGCGAGGTACACATAGATCTTTACTTCAAGATATTTCATCCCCTTTATTCTATCAAATAATATAACAAGAGCCTCAGGGGGCACAACGCTCACCTGATACCCATGCACGCTCTACTTGACATACTGACATTGAATACTGATAGTGCCAGTACCGGGATTTTAGCCCACAACCTTTCTAACAAGATTTTTGCCGGATGCAGACAAGTTTTTTTTTTAGACAACCTTTAAAAGTACAAACAAGAGAAAATAGTCACATTTCAAAACAAAAACTTTTTTACTGATTTGAAAAGATGGATTATGCGATTCAAATATAAGACTCCCGGGTCTTAAAAATCAAAGGGGAAAAACTCTTATACAACTTTGTTATTTTGCATATGTTATATATAGAGAAAATAGACTATTTCAATGCTTCATAAGTTATTCCCCTTTGTTTTTCTGGCCCCAAAATTATTATTTCTGAGAAGTGGGCTTTATAACCTTTCAGAAAATATATAGTTTATAGTACCTTACCAGGCATGGAAAAATGCCCTATTGTACATCGGATACCTTAACTGTACGTTTCATGTATTTGAGATCAATACTATTCAATACTATTCAAAAGCATAATTTATAGATTTCAGTGAATAAAGGCAAAACCAAAAAATCTTTGTTTTTTATGCCCCTGGAATAAAAGATTCGGGAGCATATAGTTTTTGGCCTGTCCGTCTGTCTGTTTGTCTGTCTGTTTTCCGAAAAACTTTAACATTGGGCATAACTTTTGAATGGAAGCTGGTGATAGAGGTTTCATATTTCACATGTGTATTCCTTGTGACAATACCTTTCCATTGATACCAAAATTTTTGACCTCATGACCATAACCTTGAACTTTCACGTACTTCTCAAAAACTTTAACATTGGGCATAACTTTTGAATGGTTAGTGATAGGGCTTTCATATTGTACATGTGTATTCCTTGTGACAAGATCTTTCCATTGATACCAATATTACGCTGACCCTGACCTCTCACATACTTAACAGAAAATGGCGTTTATACTAACAAAGATGCCGCTGGGGGCATTCTCGTTTCACAAACACAGGATTTATAATTTCTGGCATGCTAGCTATCAATAATGAAAGGTTTTGTGTTCAATTTTAAATAAACTTAATTTATGAAATCATTTCATTGTTTTATTCTTTTTCTGCTGCACATTAATGTGGAATGTTACAATATGATTTTATTTTTGATGTTGCATAATTGAACTATACTAGCTGGGCATATGCTGTTGGACCACTTTATCCGTCTTTTCAAATCAGTGAAAAAGTTATTGTTTTGAAATGTGACTATTTTTTCTTTTTTGTACTTTTAAAGGTTGTCTGAAAAAAAATAACTTCTCTGGATCCGGCAAAAATCTTTTTTGAAAGGTTGTGGGCTAAAATCCTGGTACTGGCACAATCAGTATTCAATGTCAGTATGTCAATTAGAGCGTGCATGGGTATCAGGTGAGCGTTGTGCCCCCTGGGGCTCTTGTTTTTTTAAACCAAGACCATAGGGAGCAGGCGCTCTAACAAATTATAAGTAGCATGACAAAACTACATATCCATTATACTGCAACTATAATTGCACTCATATAATTCATAATATCCCAGATAAATGAAGTATTTCTAAAAAGAATGTCAAACCCATTTTCCAAGATCCTAGGGGCCAAGGACTGCTAGCTCAAATGAACTACCAATGACACATCAAGACTTGGATAAAGAATTAACTCCCCATCATAAATAGCTTTAAACGAGAAGAGAGCACAGCTATATAGGAAACATTACCACACCCATTTTCAAAGACCCTAGGGGTATAAGGCTAAAACAAAATATCAGGTGCACATCTATGCCACAGACCTGTATAATCATTGCAAAAAGAATTAATTCTACATCATTGATAGTGTCAGAGGAGTTGCAAGCACAAGATTACATTTACTTATATAGGAAAAATGACCACACCCATTTCTGAGACCCTAAGGGTCAGGGGCTAAAACATAACAAGAGCCCCAGGGGGCACAACGCTCACCTGATACCCATGCACGCTCTAACTGACATACTGACATTGAATACTGATAGTGCCAGTACCAGGATTTTAGCCCACAACCTTTCTAAAAAGATTTTTGCCGGATGCAGAGAAGTGTTTTTTTTCAGACAACCTTTAAAGGTACAAAAAAGAAAAAAATAGTCACATTTCAAAACAATAACTTTTTTACTGATTTGAAAAAAACAAGAGCCCCAGGAGGGCACAACGCTCACCTGATACCCATGGGTGCTCTAATTGACATACTGACATTGAATAAGACGTAAAATTGATAGTGCCAGTATTACGATTTGAGCCTACATTCTTTCTAAAAAGATTTTTGCCGGATGCAGACAAGATTTTTTTTACAGCCTTTAAAAGTACAAACAAGAAGAAATAGTAACATTTCAAAACATTATCTTTTTTACTGATTTGAATAGACGGATAATGTGATCCAAAGTCATATGCCCAGCTAGTGTATAGTTCAATTATTCAACATCAAAAAAATCATTTTGTAAAATTCCACATTAATGTGCAGCAAGTGATGAAGAAACAGACAAAAAGAATAAAACAATGAAATAAACTTAATACTCTGGTGTATGCTGCTTTTAGGGAAACAAATTAATAGGCCCATGATACTGTAAAGCTTGTCCAACTAGCAGACCTACCACATCGTTATTTACTGTTAACTATGTTTCGCCTCATGATAGGACTGTTACATGGACAAATTATTAGCTGACAGAGTTCATGAAAAGTATCAGCTGCATCGGATTTGCTGATAAAAAATCATTTGGTCCGATAAAAACTCATGTTCTATCTATTATTTGGACAGATAAAAATTCCCAAATGTCTGACCACAGGAACCTGTCGTTTTATGAGAGAAAATGTTTATTATTCACGACCTTCAAAGCCTCTTGTGTTCGTCTTTAGAAATGTTGTATACATACAAGATGTCGAACACAGTGGCTTAAGGTTGTGAATCATAATTTATTTCCTCTTTTAAAACAACAGCTTCCTGTGGTCCAACATTTCATTGAAAGATTTCAAGAACTCTGAACTGAATTATTTGTTTTCAAGAATTTCAGATATATCAAATGTCCTATACATTCTCAAAATCCTCGGAAGAAATTACTCATTTGTTTTCAAGAATTTCAGATATATCAAATGTCCTATACATTCTCAAAATCCTCGGGAAGGGATTACTCATTAGATGTTTCTTCAATGAAATCAGTCCGTATACAATTCATCTAAGAGAGTCTAAGACAAAGGAAATTCGAGCTAAGTTTATAAATGATGACAAGTATGGAATTGTTCCAAGTACATGAATAATAACAAGCATGAAAGTGTTCCCAGTATATGCACATTAAATAAAATCTATTAAATACCGGCAGTACTATTTTGTTTGCACGATAGATCATCTATTAATCTCCTGAAATGTATCACGTGTACAGTACTAACACGGTGGGTAATCTCGCAACGCAGAACAATTTATTTTTCAATATTTTTGCGCAAAATAGATAATTTATTACAAAAAGGGAAATGTGATGCAGTGTAACAACGCCCTAACTATGAGTTGTATCCAAAATAAGGTGGATATTATAGCTTTTTATAATGCACAAACACGATCGGCGTTCTACTTTCACTTTCATCTACACCAATCATGCCGATAGTTTTTCGGCTTTATAAAAGGATATTACCTCTCTTACTTTCGATAAAACTCGTATCTAAGGCATCCTTACACTGCATCACATTCCCCTTTTTGTGAAAAATAATTTGTAATACACGAAATTTTAGATAAACCTAGTGTTCTGCGTTGCGAGATTACCCACCGTGACTATTAAATGGGCGTGGAGGAATTAACCAATCAAATCTGTAACACAAGATATATGGCGACTTTGTTTACCATAGATACAAAAATAAAGCGGAGAAAATAATCATTATATAGGGAAATTGTTATATAATATGCATGTATGGAAAAAGTCAACATCTCAAAAATAAATTCAGAGTATATATTTGATTGCATGTGTGCCTGAGTTATTTCGACGTACGAAAATAAGTACACAAAGCCAAACTAGCTTGTCTGTTTAAAGAATCATGAAAAATCTAAAAGTTGATATTTTGACAGAATTCTTTCACACTTTCTATTCTAACGATAAATATAAAAAAAGGAGAAAAAAAACTGCAAAAGTGGGGTCCTGCCGGGGTTTGAACCACTACTCTTGGGTATGGAAAACCTACATTGTATCTATGAATGTTTTTCCGTAAAAATCCAAATGAGGATATCTTGACAAAATTCTTTCACTTGTAGGGAACCATGAGTACCTCATACCTACCAAGTTTCATGACAATCTAAGAAAAAAAGTAAGTTAGATATGATAAATATGCAGTAAATGAGTGTGTAAAATCATACACTTATTGAGTTATTTAAAGAAATAGTGCAAAAATTAGCATTTCTGACTAAGTCCGAAGAGACGTCAAAAAAGCGTCAAAAATTTGAGTTCGGAGTGGAACCAAAAATAACAACACTTCTTAAGACATCTCTCTAGATCATCCTGATGCTTTCGGTTTGTCGATACGTGCTTCCGTTCTGAAGAAGAAGTTTGTCAAAGGAGGGTACCCCCTGTGACCTACTTTTGCCTGTGGTGGCGCCACCTGTTGAGGGATCCGGACGAAAAACAACAACACTTGTAGGGGACCATTAGTACTTTATACCTACCAAGTTTCATCAAAATCCCTTTAGCCATTCTTGAGAAGAAGTCGAAAATGTGAAAAGTTTACGACAGACAGACGACAGACGACAGACGACACACGACGGACGACGGACGCCGGACGGATCGCTATGACAATAGCTCACTAGAGCCTTTGGCTCAGGTGAGCTAAAAAGGGAAAAAAATTTTGTTGGGGTCCCGCCGGGGTTTGAAGCCACTCCCCATGGGTCCATTGGGCATGGAAAACATACACTATACCTATGTACAATCTTAAAAAATATTCCTTAAAAATCCAAAAGTGGATATCTTGACAAAATTCTTTCACTTGAAGGGTACCATGCATGAGTACCTCATATCTACAAAATGTCATGACAATCTGAAGAGTGGTTATAGAAAAGAAGCAGAAAATGTATGAAAATCACCCCCCCCCCCTTCCTTTTTACATAAGAAAAAATTCATAAAAATCAAAAAAATAAAATTTAAGCATAAAATTCATATCAAAGCAATGATTAAGTTAGATATGATAAATATGCAGTAAATGAGTGTGTAAAATCATACACTTATTGAGTTATTTAAAGAAATAGTGCAAAAATTAGCATTTCTGACTAAGTCCGAAGAGACGTCAAAAAAGCGTCAAAAATTTGAGTTCGGAGTGGAACCAAAAATAACAACACTTCTTAAGACATCTCTCTAGATCATCCTGATGCTTTCGGTTTGTCGATACGTGCTTCCGTTCTGAAGAAGAAGTTTGTCAAAGGAGGGTACCCCCTGTGACCTACTTTTGCCTGTGGTGGCGCCACCTGTTGAGGGATCCGGACGAAAAACAACAACACTTGTAGGGGACCATTAGTACTTTATACCTACCAAGTTTCATCAAAATCCCTTTAGCCATTCTTGAGAAGAAGTCGAAAATGTGAAAAGTTTACGACAGACAGACGACAGACGACAGACGACACACGACACACGACGGACGACGGACGCCGGACGGATCGCTATGACAATAGCTCACTAGAGCCTTTGGCTCAGGTGAGCTAAAAAGGGAAAAAAATTTTGTTGGGGTCCCGCCGGGGTTTGAAGCCACTCCCCATGGGTCCATTGGGCATGGAAAACATACACTATACCTATGTACAATCTTAAAAAATATTCCTTAAAAATCCAAAAGTGGATATCTTGACAAAATTCTTTCACTTGAAGGGTACCATGCATGAGTACCTCATATCTACAAAATGTCATGACAATCTGAAGAGTGGTTATAGAAAAGAAGCAGAAAATGTATGAAAATCACCCCCCCCCCCCTCTTCCTTTTTACATAAGAAAACAAGAGGCCCAAGTGGGCCTTTATCGCTCCCCTGAGAACCATGTCACTTTTGCTGAATGACTGAATACATGCACATTGTTATGGTGATTGTTAGTGTGGTCCATCCTTAAAGTCATGTAAAAAAAAAATCCAAAAAAATATTTTGGCACAGAATCTATATGAAAGCATTATATTAATGGCATCAAGTGTGATTAATATAACAGCAAATTAGGTCTCAAAGACATGCTTTCAATGTGTTAGTTCAGGAAATAGTATGAAAATGTCCATTTCTGACAAAGTCCGAAAAGACATAAAAAATTTGACTTCAGAGTGGAACTAAAAACAGGAATACTTCTTAAGAGATCCCTCTAGATCATTCTGATGCCTTCGGTTTGTTGATATATGCTTGGACTCTGAAGAAGTAGTTTGTCAAAGAACCCTGTGACCTACTTTGCCCCGGGTGGCGACACTTGTTGACGGATCTTGATGAAAAACAACATTACTTGTAGGGAACCATTAGCATATCACACCTACCAAGTTTCTTTAAAATGCCCCAGCGGTTCTGAAGAAGAAGTTGAAAATACCCTCCCCCACCTCTTCCAATTCAATAAGAAAACAAGCAGATTCAGAGAATCGTGGTCCCCCGCTTGGGGTGTTTGACTCAGAAAAATCTGAGTCCTTTATGTAGCTCAAATATCTAGGTCATGGTCACGAGGTCAAAAATTTTTGTGTCAGTGTAAAGGTCTTGTCACAAGGAACTCACATGTAAAATATGAGAACTGTATCTCTTCTGGTTAAAAAGTTATAGCCAAGGTTAAAGATTTTGTGACACAGACAGACGGACGGACGGACGGACAGACAGATGAATGAGATTTAATGTCCCCCGCTTTAGAGTACTGCAAACGGTACAAAATATGCCTGTCATGAAAAATTTGTGAAGGTTATTTTATCACATTACTTGACCAAAAAGAACAACTTGCATATTTGATCTGCAACTGAGGACCAAAGATTATTAGAGAAACCAAACTTGAAATATCTTATCTATAATATCGCTAAAATCTCCAAGAAATATCTTGTTTTATCATGAAATTAAGTATTTGTTCATAGGCAACAGTTCCGCCGATGACGTTCTAAAAACGATACGTTTACGGCGTTAGCCAGGGTGTCTCACTTACGGGATATTTTTGTATATATAAATCAATCGATACATTTGACTAAATATTTATTACACTCAGATTGTAGATGGTAATTTTCTGTTTCCATCGATACCAAACATGTCGGAATCCGTCAAGAAACAAGCGAATTATGGAGGAGTTTGAAGGCCGAAAACTAAAAAAGGCCACATATAAAAGTACTGCACTCGATATCTGATGACGTCAAACGATTATTGAGCCTCCTTAAATAAAATCTATTAAATACCGGCAGTACTATTTTGTTTGCACGATAGATCATCTATTAATCTCCTGAAATGTATCACTTGTACAGTACTAACACGGTGGGTAATCTCGCAACGCAGAACAATTTATTTTTCAATATTTTTGCGCAAAATAGATAATTTATTACAAAAAGGGAAATGTGATGCAGTGTAACAACGCCCTAACTATGAGTTGTATCCAAAATAAGGTGGATATTATAGCTTTTTATAATGCACAAACACGATCGGCGTTCTACTTTCACTTTCATCTACACCAATCATGCCGATAGTTTTTCGGCTTTATAAAAGGATATTACCTCTCTTACTTTCGATAAAACTCGTATCTAAGGCATCCTTACACTGCATCACATTCCCCTTTTTGTGAAAAATAATTTGTAATACACGAAATTTTAGATAAACCTAGTGTTCTGCGTTGCGAGATTACCCACCGTGACTATTAAATGGGCGTGGAGGAATTAACCAATCAAATCTGTAACACAAGATATATGGCGACTTTGTTTACCATAGATACAAAAATAAAGCGGAGAAAATAATCACTATATAGGTAATTGTTATATAATATGCATGTATGGAAAAAGTCAACATCTCAAAAATAAATTCAGAGTTATATATATTTGATTGCATATGTGCCTGAGTTATTTCGACGTACGAAAATAAGTACACAAAGCCAAACTAGCTTGTCTGTTTAAATCTAAAAGTTGATATTTTGACAGAATTCTTTCACACTTTCTATTCTAACGATAAATATAAAAAAGCAGAAAAAAAAACCTGCAAAAGTGGGGTCCTGCCGGGGTTTGAACCACTACTCTTGGGTTCATTGGGCATGGAAAACCTACATTGTATCTATAAATGTTTTTCCGTAAAAATCCAAATGAGGATATCTTGATAAAATTCTTTCACTTGTAGGGAACCATGAGTACCTCATACCTACCTAAGTTTCATGACAATCTAAGAAAAAAAGTAAGTTAGATATGATAAATATGCAGTAAATGAGTGTGTAAAATCATACACTTATTGAGTTATTTAAAGAAATAGTGCAAAAATTAGCATTTCTGACTAAGTCCGAAGAGACGTCAAAAAAGCGTCAAAAATTTGAGTTCGGAGTGGAACCAAAAATAACAACACTTCTTAAGACATCTCTCTAGATCATCCTGATGCTTTCGGTTTGTCGATACGTGCTTCCGTTCTGAAGAAGAAGTTTGTCAAAGGAGGGTACCCCCCGTGACCTACTTTTGCCTGTGGTGGCGCCACCTGTTGAGGGATCCGGACGAAAAACAACAACACTTGTAGGGGACCATTAGTACTTTATACCTACCAAGTTTCATCAAAATCCCTTTAGCCATTCTTGAGAAGAAGTCGAAAATGTGAAAAGTTTACGACAGACAGACGACAGACGACAGACGACAGACGACACACGACGGACGACGGACGCCGGACGGATCGCTATGACAATAGCTCACTAGAGCCTTTGGCTCAGGTGAGCTAATAAGGGAAGAAAAATTTTTGTTGGGGTCCCGCCGGGGTTTGGAGCCACTCCCCATGGGTCCATTGGGCATGGAAAACATACACTATACCTATGTACAATCTTAAAAAATATTCCTTAAAAATCCAAAAGTGGATATCTTGACAAAATTCTTTCACTTGAAGGGTACCATGCATGAGTACCTCATATCTACATAATGTCATGACAATCTGAAGAGTGGTTATAGAAAAGAAGCAGAAAATGTATGAAAATCACCCCCCCCCCCTTCCTTTTTACATAAGAAAAAAATTCATAAAAAATCAAAAAAATAAAATTTAAGCATAAAATTCATATCAAAGCAAATATTAAGTTAGATATGATAAATATGCAGTAAATGAGTGTGTAAAATCATACACTTATTGAGTTATTTAAAGAAATAGTGCAAAAATTAGCATTTCTGACTAAGTCCGAAGAGACGTCAAAAAAGCGTCAAAAATTTGAGTTCGGAGTGGAACCAAAAATAACAACACTTCTTAAGACATCTCTCTAGATCATCCTGATGCTTTCGGTTTGTCGATACGTGCTTCCGTTCTGAAGAAGAAGTTTGTCAAAGGAGGGTACCCCCCGTGACCTACTTTTGCCTGTGGTGGCGCCACCTGTTGAGGGATCCGGACGAAAAACAACAACACTTGTAGGGGACCATTAGTACTTTATACCTACCAAGTTTCATCAAAATCCCTTTAGCCATTCTTGAGAAGAAGTCGAAAATGTGAAAAGTTTACGACAGACAGACGACAGACGACAGACGACACACGACACGACACGACGGACGACGGACGCCGGACGGATCGCTATGACAATAGCTCACTAGAGCCTTTGGCTCAGGTGAGCTAATAAGGGAAGAAAAATTTTGTTTGGGTCCCGCCAGGGTTTGGAGCCACTCCCCATGGGTCCATTGGGCATGGAAAACATACACTATACCTATGTACAATCTTAAAAAATATTCCTTAAAAATCCAAAAGTGGATATCTTGACAAAATTCTTTCACTTGAAGGGTACCATGCATGAGTACCTCATATCTACATAATGTCATGACAATCTGAAGAGTGGTTATAGAAAAGAAGCAGAAAATGTATGAAAATCACCCCCCCCCCCCTTCCTTTTTACATAAGAAAAAAATTCATAAAAAATCAAAAAAATAAAATTTAAGCATAAAATTCATATCAAAGCAAATATTAAGTTAGATATGATAAATATGCAGTAAATGAGTGTGTAAAATCATACACTTATTGAGTTATTTAAAGAAATAGTGCAAAAATTAGCATTTCTGACTAAGTCCGAAGAGACGTCAAAAAAGCGTCAAAAATTTGAGTTCGGAGTGGAACCAAAAATAACAACACTTCTTAAGACATCTCTCTAGATCATCCTGATGCTTTCGGTTTGTCGATACGTGCTTCCGTTCTGAAGAAGAAGTTTGTCAAAGGAGGGTACCCCCCGTGACCTACTTTTGCCTGTGGTGGCGCCACCTGTTGAGGGATCCGGACGAAAAACAACAACACTTGTAGGGGACCATTAGTACTTTATACCTACCAAGTTTCATCAAAATCCCTTTAGCCATTCTTGAGAAGAAGTCGAAAATGTGAAAAGTTTACGACAGACAGACGACAGACGACAGACGACACACGACACACGACACACGACGGACGACGGACGCCGGACGGATCGCTATGACAATAGCTCACTAGAGCCTTTGGCTCAGGTGAGCTAATAAGGGAAGAAAAATTTTTGTTTGGGTCCCGCCAGGGTTTGGAGCCACTCCCCATGGGTCCATTGGGCATGGAAAACATACACTATACCTATGTACAATCTTAAAAATATTCCTTAAAAATCCAAAAGTGGATATCTTGACAAAATTCTTTCACTTGAAGGGTACCATGCATGAGTACCTCATATCTACATAATGTCATGACAATCTGAAGAGTGGTTATAGAAAAGAAGCAGAAAATGTATGAAAATCACCCCCCCCCCCTTCCTTTTTACATAAGAAAAAAATTCATAAAAAATCAAAAAAATAAAATTTAAGCATAAAATTCATATCAAAGCAAATATTAAGTTAGATATGATAAATATGCAGTAAATGAGTGTGTAAAATCATACACTTATTGAGTTATTTAAAGAAATAGTGCAAAAATTAGCATTTCTGACTAAGTCCGAAGAGACGTCAAAAAAGCGTCAAAAATTTGAGTTCGGAGTGGAACCAAAAATAACAACACTTCTTAAGACATCTCTCTAGATCATCCTGATGCTTTCGGTTTGTCGATACGTGCTTCCGTTCTGAAGAAGAAGTTTGTCAAAGGAGGGTACCCCCCGTGACCTACTTTTGCCTGTGGTGGCGCCACCTGTTGAGGGATCCGGACGAAAAACAACAACACTTGTAGGGGACCATTAGTACTTTATACCTACCAAGTTTCATCAAAATCCCTTTAGCCATTCTTGAGAAGAAGTCGAAAATGTGAAAAGTTTACGACAGACAGACGACAGACGACAGACGACACACGACACACGACACACGACGGACGACGGACGCCGGACGGATCGCTATGACAATAGCTCACTAGAGCCTTTGGCTCAGGTGAGCTAATAAGGGAAGAAAAATTTTTGTTTGGGTCCCGCCGGGTTTGGAGCCACTCCCCATGGGTCCATTGGGCATGGAAAACATACACTATACCTATGTACAATCTTAAAAAATATTCCTTAAAAATCCAAAAGTGGATATCTTGACAAAATTCTTTCACTTGAAGGGTACCATGCATGAGTACCTCATATCTACATAATGTCATGACAATCTGAAGAGTGGTTATAGAAAAGAAGCAGAAAATGTATGAAAATCACCCCCCCCCCCCTTCCTTTTTACATAAGAAAAAAATTCATAAAAAATCAAAAAAATAAAATTTAAGCATAAAATTCATATCAAAGCAAATATTAAGTTAGATATGATAAATATGCAGTAAATGAGTGTGTAAAATCATACACTTATTGAGTTATTTAAAGAAATAGTGCAAAAATTAGCATTTCTGACTAAGTCCGAAGAGACGTCAAAAAAGCGTCAAAAATTTGAGTTCGGAGTGGAACCAAAAATAACAACACTTCTTAAGACATCTCTCTAGATCATCCTGATGCTTTCGGTTTGTCGATACGTGCTTCCGTTCTGAAGAAGAAGTTTGTCAAAGGAGGGTACCCCCCGTGACCTACTTTTGCCTGTGGTGGCGCCACCTGTTGAGGGATCCGGACGAAAAACAACAACACTTGTAGGGGACCATTAGTACTTTATACCTACCAAGTTTCATCAAAATCCCTTAGCCATTCTTGAGAAGAAGTCGAAAATGTGAAAAGTTTACGACAGACAGACGACAGACGACAGACGACACACGACACACGACGGACGACGGACGCCGGACGGATCGCTATGACAATAGCTCACTAGAGCCTTTGGCTCAGGTGAGCTAAAAACGGATAAAGTGGTCCAACGTCATATGCCACAGTAGTATATATATTATCAAGGTATAAAATGATCGACATGGGTCAAGTATGTAGAGTAAAAAA
>VSWD01000001.1:35986-59241 GCA_033119305.1 Pinctada imbricata | reverse complement strand
AGCTCACCTGAGCCAAAGGCTCAAGTGAGCTATTGTCATAGTGTGGCGTCCGGCGTCCGTCGTCCGTCGTCCGTCCGTCCGTCGTAAACTTTTAACATTTTCAACTTCTTCTCAAGAACGGCTGAAGGGATTTTGATGAAACTTGGTATGCATGAAGTACTAAAGGTCCTCTACCAAGTTTGTTCATTTCGGCTCGATCCCTTCAGGGGTGGATCCAGGGCGGGGTCAAATAGGCCCCGGAGGGTACCCCTCTTCAAAAATCTTCTTCTCCGGTTCCACTGAATGGATTGAAAAACTAATTGTTTCTATGTGATCTAGAAGGATGTATGATTCAAGTTTGTTCATTTCGTTAAAATCCGACAACTAATTTTTGACGCGTTTTTGACGTCTTTTCGGACTTAGTCAGAAATGCACATTTTTGCACTTTTTCTTTAAATAACTCAATAAGTGTATGATTTTACACACTCATTTACTACATATTTATCATATTTAACTTACTTAATGCTTTGATATGTATTTTATGCTTAAATTTTATTTTTTTGATTTTTTATGAATTTTTTTCCTATCTAAAAAGGAAGGGGGGGGGGTGATTTTCATACATTTTCTGCTTCTTTTCTATAACCACTCTTCAGATTGTCATGACAATTTGTAGGTATGAGGTACTCATGCATGGTACCCTACAAGTGAAAGAATTTTGTCCAGATATCCACTTTTGGATTTTTAAGGAAAATTTTTTAAGATTGTACATAGGTATAATGTATGTTTTCCATGCCCAATGGACCCATGGGGAGTGGCTTCAAACCCCGGCGGGACCCCAAGAAATTTTTTTTCCCTTTTTATTAGCTCACCTGAGCCAAAGGCTCAAGTGAGCTATTGTCATAGTGTGGCATCCGGCGTCCGTCGTCCGTCGTCCGTCGTCTGTCGTCCGTCGTCCGTCGTCCGTCCGTCCGTCGTAAACTTTTAACATTTTCAACTTCTTCTCAAGAACGGCTGAAGGGATTTTGATGAAACTTGGTATGCATGAAGTACTAAAGGTCCTCTACCAAGTTTGTTCATTTCGGCTCGATCCCTTCAGGGGTGGATCCAGGGCGGGGTCAAATAGGCCCCGGAGGGTACCCCTCTTCAAAAATCTTCTTCTCCAATTCCACTGAATGGATTGAAAAACTAATTGTATCTATGTGATCTAGAAGGATGTATGATTCAAGTTTGTTCATTTCGTTAAAATCCGACAACTAATTTTTGACGCGTTTTTGACGTCTTTTCGGACTTAGTCAGAAATGCACATTTTTGCACTTTTTCTTTAAATAACTCAATAAGTGTATGATTTTACACACTCATTTACTACATATTTATCATATTTAACTTACTTAATGCTTTGATATGTATTTTATGCTTAAATTTTATTTTTTTGATTTTTTATGAATTTTTTTCTTATGTAAAAGGGAAGGGGGGGGGGGTGATTTTCATACATTTTCTGCTTCTTTTCTATAACCACTCTTCAGATTGTCATGACAATTTGTAGGTATGAGGTACTCATGCATGGTACCCTACAAGTGAAAGAATTTTGTCCAGATATCCACTTTTGGATTTTTAAGGAAAATTTTTTAAGATTGTACATAGGTATAATGTATGTTTTCCATGCCCAATGGACCCATGGGGAGTGGCTTCAAACCCCGGCGGGACCCCAAGAAATTTTTTTTCCCTTTTTATTAGCTCACCTGAGCCAAAGGCTCAAGTGAGCTATTGTCATAGTGTGGCATCCGGCGTCCGTCGTCCGTCGTCCGTCGTCTGTCGTCCGTCGTCCGTCGTCCGTCCGTCCGTCGTAAACTTTTAACATTTTCAACTTCTTCTCAAGAACGGCTGAAGGGATTTTGATGAAACTTGGTATGCATGAAGTACTAAAGGTCCTCTACCAAGTTTGTTCATTTCGGCTCGATCCCTTCAGGGGTGGATCCAGGGCGGGGTCAAATAGGCCCCGGAGGGTACCCCTCTTCAAAAATCTTCTTCTCCAATTCCACTGAATGGATTGAAAAACTAATTGTATCTATGTGATCTAGAAGGATGTATGATTCAAGTTTGTTCATTTCGTTAAAATCCGACAACTAATTTTTGACGCGTTTTTGACGTCTTTTCGGACTTAGTCAGAAATGCACATTTTTGCACTTTTTCTTTAAATAACTCAATAAGTGTATGATTTTACACACTCATTTACTACATATTTATCATATTTAACTTACTTAATGCTTTGATATGTATTTTATGCTTAAATTTTATTTTTTTGATTTTTTATGAATTTTTTTCTTATGTAAAAGGGAAGGGGGGGGGGGTGATTTTCATACATTTTCTGCTTCTTTTCTATAACCACTCTTCAGATTGTCATGACAATTTGTAGGTATGAGGTACTCATGCATGGTACCCTACAAGTGAAAGAATTTTGTCCAGATATCCACTTTTGGATTTTTAAGGAATATTTTTTAAGATTGTACATAGGTATAATGTATGTTTTCCATGCCCAATGGACCCATGGGGAGTGGCTTCAAACCCCGGCGGGACCCCAACAAAATTTTTTTTCCCTTTTTATTAGCTCACCTGAGCCAAAGGCTCAAGTGAGCTATTGTCATAGTGTGGCGTCCGTCGTCCGTCGTCCGTCGTCTGTCGTCCGTCGTCCGTCGTCCGTCCGTCCGTCGTAAACTTTTAACATTTTCAACTTCTTCTCAAGAACGGCTGAAGGGATTTTGATGAAACTTGGTATGCATGAAGTACTAAAGGTCCTCTACCAAGTTTGTTCATTTCGGCTCGATCCCTTCAGGGGTGGATCCAGGGCGGGGTCAAATAGGCCCCGGAGGGTACCCCTCTTCAAAAATCTTCTTCTCCAGTTCCACTGAATGGATTGAAAAACTAATTGTTTCTATGTGATCTAGAAGGATGTATGATTCAAGTTTGTTCATTTCGTTAAAATCCGACAACTAATTTTTGACGCGTTTTTGACGTCTTTTCGGACTTAGTCAGAAATGCACATTTTTGCACTTTTTCTTTAAATAACTTAATAAGTGTATGATTTTACACACTCATTTACTACATATTTATCATATTTAACTTACTTAATGCTTTGATATGTATTTTATGCTTAAATTTTATTTTTTTGATTTTTTATGAATTTTTTTCCTATGTAAAAAGGAAGGGGGGGGGGTGATTTTCATACATTTTCTGCTTCTTTTCTATAACCACTCTTCAGATTGTCATGACAATTTGTAGGTATGAGGTACTCATGCATGGTACCCTACAAGTGAAAGAATTTTGTCCAGATATCCACTTTTGGATTTTTAAGGAATATTTTTTAAGATTGTACATAGGTATAATGTATGTTTTCCATGCCCAATGGACCCATGGGGAGTGGCTTCAAACCCCGGCGGGACCCCAACAAAATTTTTTTCCCCTTTTTATTCTAACATTTATTTGTCACAAAATTTCATACAGCATATATGAATGATGGTGATAAATTCAGGATCTGGAAACAAGTTTGGAAAACTTATGCTAATCCATCTCCTTTCTAACCAAATTACTTGTATAAATATAATTGCGTGACCATGGTGACGTGAAGAGAGTTATAAGTCAAGTGAGTTAGTAAAGAAAAGATAGTTTGACGAGGGAATAAGAAAGAGTGAAATGAGTATGCATCCGGTGAGTATAATATCGAACATTGGTGCTTTCAGTCAGAAAATCGTTTAGAATTCAATATGAACGCCTGTACAAGTGAGAAAATATGCGAATTATCCTGGTACGACATGTTAGAATTCCCATAAAGAAGTAGATTAAGACTTTTATCGGGGAGTAAATTTATCGTCGAAGAACGGACCGTATCGAAGAGTGGACAGTCAAGAAGAAAATGTTTGGTTGTCTCCTGGGCACCACAAATACATGTTGCATCATCGGTGATATTTCGAAGAAATAGGTGAGCTTTCAGGCTGCTACTTTCAGTGCGTAGGCGACAGTGGTATATTTGACCTAATCGGGAGCCATTGTTGAAATAAGAGGGTGCATGGTAGTCAGAATCATTAAGGAATTGTTTGAATTGACGTACAGAGGGATTATTACGGACTTCTAAGGGGAGATCATTCCAAGAGGAGATGACAGAGGGTAAAAACGAGTTCTGGTACTTTTGGGTCCTACAAGGAATAGCAGATAAATTTTGGTTGTTTCTCGTGTTTCGACCAATTTCATTTACTATATCATTGATATAAAGAAGAAAAAGTATAGGACCTAAAATTGAACCTTGAGGGACGCCAGCCTTAATTTCTTTCCAATTTGACCTTTGACCATTTATAACTACGCGTTGTTTCCTTTTATCCAGATAATTTACAAACCAATTTAGAATTTTGCCTGTTATACCTACTGACTGTAATTTATGAATTAAACCCTTATGCCAAACTCGATCAAATGCTTTACTTATATCGCAGAATATTACCCTAATTTCCCTTCCCTCGTCTAAAGCTTTGCCAAAATCGTTTGAAAGTGAAAAAAGTTGGTTTATGGTAGAGTCGCCAGGCCTAAATCCAGATTGTCTGTCAGTCAGGATAGAGTTAAGATGAAGATAATTGTACAGATATTTAAATACGCAGCGCTCCATGATTTTACCCAAAATACTTAACAATGATATCGGTCTATAATTTTTTGTCAGTGAAGGATCGTCTTTTTTGTGGATAGGGGTGACATTAGCGTGTTTCCATACAGATGGATAGACAGACGTTTCGAGAGAAAGATTAAAGAGTTTGGACAGAAGAGGGGAAAGTTCATTTGCTGCCGATCTTAAGAGTATTGGGTTAACTAAATCAGGTCCAGTGGCTTTAGATACGTTTAAAGAAGAAAGAACATCCTTAACATCGGTTTCAGTAATAACAATTTCCGAGAGACGCGATGATGCTTGTTCAACGTGTGGAAGCGAGGCTGTGTCATTTTCTATGTTTTGTTGAGAAATAAAATAATCATTTAATAATTCGGCTTTAGCTTCATCACTCTCAACTGTAAAATCATCATTTACATTTCTTAAGGGGGGTATTTCTTTATTTGATTTATTATCAATATTAGAAATCTTATTTATGACATTCCACCAATCTCTGCTATTTGAATTAAATGTATAAATTTTATCAATAAGACCCTTTGAATAATTTTGTTTCAGTTTTCGAAAAGTGCTAATAGTTAAGTTTCTTAGGTGTCTAAATTCTTGCCAATGTTCACTTCTTTGTGTAGTTTTATCTAGTTTATGTGCCCTTTTACGTTTACGTATTAGTTTCCTTAATTCATTATTTACCCAGGGATAATCATTTTTTCGGATCGTGACATACTTGTTTGGAATATGAATAGTTGCAATTTCAATTATCTTATTGGTTATAAGGGAGGCAGATTCCTCTGGGTCATTAGTCAAAAGTAAATCATGATTGAGTGAAGACAGGTCATTTCTGTAAGAGTCATAATTTCCTTCTTTGAATAGCCAAATTTTTCGACTATATGAAACTGGTTTAGGTTTTTCGATGTTTAAAAAGGCATAGATGGGACAGTGGTAGCGGATCTCATTAGGAAGGAAAGGATCACCTACACCTGATAGGAAAACGGTTCGGGGGGAATTTGATAAAATAAGGTCAAGGAGTGTTGCTGAATTTTCTGTAAAATGGGTTGGCTCGCTAATTAATGAGTGAAAGTTGTAGGAATCACAGATGTCAGTAATATCTGTTGTTGTATTTACCAATTGATTACAATTAAAATCGCCAGTAACTATGATATTATCAATATTACTATTACATGCCTTGTCTATAGAGTATTTTATTCTATCCCAAACTTCAGGAGGTGAGTCAGGAGGCCGATAGAAGGTACCAAGTAATATTCGTTTCCGGTTTATACAAATTTCTACCCATACATTTTCACAGTTTGTGACTTCTATGTCAGGTCGGCGTTTAGAAAAAATATTAGATTTGACATATACTGAGATACCACCGCCAATACGATTTTGACGGACAAAATTGTAGGGGACACAGTATCCGGAAATAGCGATTGCATCAAGGTCGGAATTTGGAGTTAACCATGACTCTGTAAAACTTAATATGTCAAAATCTGACAATTCTGAAGACAATAGGTCGATTTTAGGTAGAAAACTTTGCACATTCAAATTGATAATTGACAGCTTTGATTTCAACTCCTTATTAAGAGCTAGACTTAGTTCTGATGAGTTTGTTGATGTGCAGGGGGAAGGGGGTGAATTGTTACTAATAGTAGGTATATTACTAGGTCCAGGGTTTACTTCAATGTCACCTGAGAGTAATAGTAGGGTCAAGGCCAAAGTGAAGGTAAGTATAGGGCGTAGGTATAAGAGCTTTTTGTCATGCGAATTATCAACTGTAATAGTCTGTTTATCATCATGTGGTGACATACAAGGAATATCGTGGAAGGCTGTGGATGTATTAACTGGAGTGCTATTACATGTAATAGGAAGTGCAAATATGTACATATAAAGAACGATATGAAGACCTTTTAATTCTGTCATCATTAGAATATTTACACAGACAATTTCAAATAATGTCATACATTTACCAGGATGTACACAATGAGCTTTGTCATAAAATAGACCAATCCTTGCTCGATGAGCCTGAGTCTGTAGTGGCATCATGTAATAGGTACGTGGTAAGTATGGTCAATGATGATACAAGCAGAGGATGGTCTAATGAATACATGAACACAGAAATACTCGGATGCATATAAGAAGAACAAAAATGTCAAACAAGAGAAAAGAAAATAGAACATATTTACAAAAATTTGATTTTGGTTCATTTATTTCAAGAATGGGTGATAATACACCATACATGGAGGTTAAGCCATACAAGGGTATATAACTTTACTGTGACCCGATGCCCTTTAGCATTTCCAACGCGTCATCGTTGTCGACCCGGTGCTTGTTGCCGCTGTTGTCGCGCACAAATATATTACCACCAGCAGACCAGGCTCTGCTTAACGCTTTAGATTTCACAAGGCAACGAGCCCGAAATAGGAGATTACTTCTCGCACGAGTAAGGTCGTCGTTTACATAGACCCCTCTTGGTAACTTCTTTCTGGTCTCCAGTGACGACACTTTCGATCTGATTCTGTGAGTCGTGAAACGCACGACTACTGGACGCTGGCGATCACGGGATTTGGGTCCAACGCGAAACACATCATCGAAGTCAGAATCCTGGAGCTTCACACCATTTACGGAGAGCTGCTTTTTTACATTTTCGAGAAGCTCGGTCTCCTCCTCCACGCCTGGAGACTCCTTGATGCCTGAGATACGCACAGTATTACGTTCCCTTTTTATTAGCTCACCTGAGCCAAAGGCTAAAGTGAGCTATTGTCATAGTGTGGCGTCCGGCGTCCGTCGTTCGTCGTCCGTCGTCTGTTGTCCGTCGTCCGTCGTCCGTCCGTCCGTCGTAAACTTTTAACATTTTCAACTTCTTCTCAAGAACGGCTGAAGGGATTTTGATGAAACTTGGTATGCATGAAGTACTAAAGGTCCTCTACCAAGTTTGTTCATTTCGGCTCGATCCCTTCAGGGATGGATCCAGGGCGGGGTCAAATAGGCCCCGGAGGGTACCCCTCTTCAAAAATCTTCTTCTCCAGTTCCACTGAATGGATTGAAAAACTAATTGTATCTATGTGATCTAGAAGGATGTATGATTCAAGTTTGTTCATTTCGTTAAAATCCGACAACTAATTTTTGACGCGTTTTTGACGTCTTTTCGGACTTAGTCAGAAATGCACATTTTTGCACTTTTTCTTTAAATAACTCAATAAGTGTATGATTTTACACACTCATTTACTACATATTTATCATATTTAACTTACTTAATGCTTTGATATGTATTTTATGCTTAAATTTTATTTTTTTGATTTTTTATGAATTTTTTTCTTATGTAAAAGGAAGGGGGGGGGGTGATTTTCATACATTTTCTGCTTCTTTTCTATAACCACTCTTCAGATTGTCATGACAATTTGTAGGTATGAGGTACTCATGCATGGTACCCTACAAGTGAAAGAATTTTGTCCAGATATCCACTTTTGGATTTTTAAGGAATATTTTTTAAGATTGTACATAGGTATAATGTATGTTTTCCATGCCCAATGGACCCATGGGGAGTGGCTTCAAACCCCGGCGGGACCCCAACAAATTTTTTTCCCTTTTTATTAGCTCACCTGAGCCAAAGGCTCAAGTGAGCTATTGTCATAGTGTGGTCGGCGTCCGGCGTCCGTCGTCCGTCGTCCGTCGTCCGTCGTCCGTCCGTCGTAAACTTTTAACATTTTCAACTTCTTCTCAAGAACGGCTGAAGGGATTTTGATGAAACTTGGTATGCATGAAGTACTAAAGGTCCTCTACCAAGTTTGTTCATTTCGGCTCGATCCCTTCAGGGGTGGATCCAGGGCGGGGTCAAATAGGCCCCGGAGGGTACCCCTCTTCAAAAATCTTCTTCTCCAGTTCCACTGAATGGATTGAAAAACTAATTGTATCTATGTGATCTAGAAGGATGTATGATTCAAGTTTGTTCATTTCGTTAAAATCCGACAACTAATTTTTGACGCGTTTTTGACGTCTTTTCGGACTTAGTCAGAAATGCACATTTTTGCACTTTTTCTTTAAATAACTCAATAAGTGTATGATTTTACACACTCATTTACTACATATTTATCATATTTAACTTACTTAATGCTTTGATATGTATTTTATGCTTAAATTTTATTTTTTTGATTTTTTATGAATTTTTTTCTTATGTAAAAGGAAGGGGGGGGGGGTGATTTTCATACATTTTCTGCTTCTTTTCTATAACCACTCTTCAGATTGTCATGACAATTTGTAGGTATGAGGTACTCATGCATGGTACCCTACAAGTGAAAGAATTTTGTCCAGATATCCACTTTTGGATTTTTAAGGAATATTTTTTAAGATTGTACATAGGTATAATGTATGTTTTCCATGCCCAATGGACCCATGGGGAGTGGCTTCAAACCCCGGCGGGACCCCAACAAATTTTTTTCCCTTTTTATTAGCTCACCTGAGCCAAAGGCTCAAGTGAGCTATTGTCATAGTGTGGCGTCCGGCGTCCGTCGTCCGTCGTCCGTCGTCCGTCGTCCGTCCGTCCGTCGTAAACTTTTAACATTTTCAACTTCTTCTCAAGAACGGCTGCAGGGATTTTGATGAAACTTGGTATGCATGAAGTACTAAAGGTCCTCTACCAAGTTTGTTCATTTCGGCTCGATCCCTTCAGGGGTGGATCCAGGGCGGGGTCAAATAGGCCCCGGAGGGCACCCCTCTTCAAAAATCTTCTTCTCCAGTTCCACTGAATGGATTGAAAAACTAATTGTATCTATGTGATCTAGAAGGATGTATGATTCAAGTTTGTTCATTTCGTTAAAATCCGACAACTAATTTTTGACGCGTTTTTGACGTCTTTTCGGACTTAGTCAGAAATGCACATTTTTGCACTTTTTAGCTCACCTGAGCCAAAGGCTCAAGTGAGCTATTGTCATAGTGTGGTGTCCGGCGTCCGTCGTCCGTCGTCCGTCGTCTGTCGTCCGTCGTCCGTCCGTCCGTCCGTCGTAAACTTAACATTTTCAACTTCTTCTCAAGAACGGCTGAAGGGATTTTGATGAAACTTGGTATGCATGAAGTACTAAAGGTCCTCTACCAAGTTTGTTCATTTCGGCTCGATCCCTTCAGGGGTGGATCCAGGGCGGGGTCAAATAGGCCCCGGAGGGTACCCCTCTTCAAAAATCTTCTTCTCCAGTTCCACTGAATGGATTGAAAAACTAATTGTATCTATGTGATCTAGAAGGATGTATGATTCAAGTTTGTTCATTTCGTTAAAATCCGACAACTAATTTTTGACGCGTTTTTGACGTCTTTTCGGACTTAGTCAGAAATGCACATTTTTGCACTTTTTCTTTAAATAACTCAATAAGTGTATGATTTTACACACTCATTTACTACATATTTATCATATTTAACTTACTTAATGCTTTGATATGTATTTTATGCTTAAATTTTATTTTTTTGATTTTTTATGAATTTTTTTCTTATGTAAAAAGGAAGGGGGGGGGGGTGATTTTCATACATTTTCTGCTTCTTTTCTATAACCACTCTTCAGATTGTCATGACAATTTGTAGGTATGAGGTACTCATGCATGGTACCCTACAAGTGAAAGAATTTTGTCCAGATATCCACTTTTGGATTTTTAAGGAATATTTTTTAAGATTGTACATAGGTATAATGTATGTTTTCCATGCCCAATGGACCCATGGGGAGTGGCTTCAAACCCCGGCGGGACCCCAACAAAATTTTTTTCCCCTTTTTATTAGCTCACCTGAGCCAAAGGCTCAAGTGAGCTATTGTCATAGTGTGGCGTCCGGCGTCCGTCGTCCGTCGTCCGTCGTCCGTCCGTCCGTCCGTCGTAAACTTTTAACATTTTCAACTTCTTCTCAAGAACGGCTGAAGGGATTTTGATGAAACTTGGTATGCATGAAGTACTAAAGGTCCTCTACCAAGTTTGTTCATTTCGGCTCGATCCCTTCAGGGGTGGATCCAGGGCGGGGTCAAATAGGCCCCGGAGGGTACCCCTCTTCAAAAATCTTCTTCTCCAGTTCCACTGAATGGATTGAAAAACTAATTGTATCTATGTGATCTAGAAGGATGTATGATTCAAGTTTGTTCATTTCGTTAAAATCCGACAACTAATTTTTGACGCGTTTTTGACGTCTTTTCGGACTTAGTCAGAAATGCACATTTTTGCACTTTTTCTTTAAATAACTCAATAAGTGTATGATTTTACACACTCATTTACTACATATTTATCATATTTAACTTACTTAATGCTTTGATATGTATTTTATGCTTAAATTTTATTTTTTTGATTTTTTATGAATTTTTTTCTTATGTAAAAAGGAAGGGGGGGGGGGTGATTTTCATACATTTTCTGCTTCTTTTCTATAACCACTCTTCAGATTGTCATGACAATTTGTAGGTATGAGGTACTCATGCATGGTACCCTACAAGTGAAAGAATTTTGTCCAGATATCCACTTTTGGATTTTTAAGGAATATTTTTTAAGATTGTACATAGGTATAATGTATGTTTTCCATGCCCAATGGACCCATGGGGAGTGGCTTCAAACCCCGGCGGGACCCCAACAAAATTTTTTTCCCCTTTTTATTAGCTCACCTGAGCCAAAGGCTCAAGTGAGCTATTGTCATAGTGTGGCGTCCGGCGTCCGTCGTCCGTCGTCTGTCTGTCGTCCGTCGTCCGTCCGTCCGTCCGTCGTAAACTTTTAACATTTTCAACTTCTTCTCAAGAACGGCTGAAGGGATTTTGATGAAACTTGGTATGCATGAAGTACTAAAGGTCCTCTACCAAGTTTGTTCATTTCGGCTCGATCCCTTCAGGGGTGGATCCAGGGCGGGGTCAAATAGGCCCCGGAGGGTACCCCTCTTCAAAAATCTTCTTCTCCAGTTCCACTGAATGGATTGAAAAACTAATTGTATCTATGTGATCTAGAAGGATGTATGATTCAAGTTTGTTCATTTCGTTAAAATCCGACAACTAATTTTTGACGCGTTTTTGACGTCTTTTCGGACTTAGTCAGAAATGCACATTTTTGCACTTTTTCTTTAAATAACTCAATAAGTGTATGATTTTACACACTCATTTACTACATATTTATCATATTTAACTTACTTAATGCTTTGATATGTATTTTATGCTTAAATTTTATTTTTTTGATTTTTTATGAATTTTTTTCTTATGTAAAAAGGAAGGGGGGGGGGGGTGATTTTCATACATTTTCTGCTTCTTTTCTATAACCACTCTTCAGATTGTCATGACAATTTGTAGGTATGAGGTACTCATGCATGGTACCCTACAAGTGAAAGAATTTTGTCCAGATATCCACTTTTGGATTTTTAAGGAATATTTTTAAGATTGTACATAGGTATAATGTATGTTTTCTTACCAAAAAGAAAAGAAATTCTCAAATCGCACCGGGTTATACACATTGATACTACTTTTGAATGAAGAAATTTTATTTGAATCACAAAAAAATGCCGTAAAGATTAAAAGTACACAACTTTTTAAATATTTTTTCAAAGCCATGCACCTGGTTCCGGACCGGAATTATTCGAATTTTATGATCTGAGGACCCATTTTCACACGTATTCTTCCACACATGTAGATGGTAAACAAAGACGCCATGTTTCTTGTGTTACAAATTTGATTGGTTCAATACCTCCCCGCCCCCTTTCACACGTATTCTTCCACATGTAGATGCCTCACACACTTTAAAACTATATTCAAAATTTTATTTCATCTATCTAGTAAACAATCACGGGAAGACAATTGAAGATAAACATTGTGTGTATTTTCCACCAATTGTTGAAAATAATAAGAAAATAATCGGAACTATTTGACAGGACAATGACCTAGATATGCATTAATTCATCTTCGTCCCCAAGGCGCATCGTATTCCGCTAGGCGCTTCATTGCAATACAAACCGCAAAGCAGTACTGCGATATATTTCAGGAGATACAGTGCAAACGGAATAGATTTTTATACTTGGAACACTTTCATAATCTGTATCTGTATCTGTATGGGTACGTTGAATTACCAATACTGGCTTGTGATCAACGGAATGAGAGAGCGCATAAACTTACTTAATCGCGCTTCAGGCTGAATCTAAAGCCTTCCACAGTCCTTGACAGCACTTGATGGTTATCCAGTTCGTTCCACTCTGTGACTGTACGTATGAAGAATGAGTTCTTCCTGATGACGGAATTACATGTAGGTATGTTAAAGCAGCGAGTACAGTATGGTTTGAGCTATGAACAACGTTCATAATGGTTATCATTCATGTACTTGGAACACTTGCATATACTTGTTATCATGTATAAAGTTTGCTCGAATTTCCTCTGTCTTAGACTCTCTTAGATGAAGTAATTTACGGACTGATTTCTTGAAGAAACGTCTAATGAGTAATCTCTTCCTCTGGATTTTGAGAATGCATAGGACATTTAATATCTGAAATTCTTGAAAATAAATAATTCCGTTCAGAGTTCCTGAAATCTTCCAATGAAATGTTGGACCACAGAATTTGTTGTTTTAATAGAGAAAATAAATTATTATTCACAACCTTAAGCCACTGTGTTCGTCATCTTGTATGTATAATATTTCTAAGAGGAACAGAGAGGCCTGAGGTTGTGAATAATAAAACATTTTCTCTCATAAAACGACAGGATCCTGTGTTAAGACATTTGGGAATTTTTATCTGTTCAAATAATAGATACATAATGAGTTTTTATCAGACCAAATAACTTCTTGTCGGCAAATCCAATGCAACCGATACATTTCATGAACTCTCTCCGCTAACAACTTGCCCGTGTAACAGACCTATGATGAGGTAAAGCAATTAGTTAACAGTAAATAACGATGTCGTAGGTCTGCTAGTTGGACAAGCTTAACAATTTCATGGGCCTTTTAATTTGTTTCAAACTGCGAAACCTTAGAGAAACCACTTGAGTTGTTGAACAGCGTATGCTGAAATGCGACGCTCCTTCTCGCCTGTTGAAATATGCATAGGCAAGAAGCGTCGCATTTCAGCATATTTACTTAAAATTATTTGTTCAAGTGGCTTCACTGGGTCATGAGGTTTGATACAACATACACTGCTTTTTTGGAAAACAAACTGGCACAATTTCTGCACAACTCACTTGAATTGATGAATATTGGATCAAAACGATTTTAACTGTACGTTTCATGTATTTGAGATGAAATCAATACTATTCAAAAGCATAATTCATAGATTTCAGTGAATAAAGGCAAAACCGAAAAATCTTTGTTTTTTATGCCCCTGGAATAAAAGATTCGGGAGCATAAAGTTTTTGGCCTGTCCGTCTGTCTGTTTGTCTGTCTGTTTTCCAAAAAACTTTAACATTGGGCATAACTTTTGAATGGAAGCTGGTGATAGAGGTTTCATATTTCACATGTGTATTTACCAAAATTTTTGACCTCATGACCATAACCTTGACCTTTCACGTACTTCTCAAAAACTTTAACATTGGGCATAACTATTGAATGGTTATAGTGATAGGGCTTTCATATTGTACATGTGTATTCCTTGTGACAAGATCTTTCCATTGATACCAATATTACGCTGACCCTGACCTCTCACATACTTAACAGAAAATGGTGTTTATACTAACAAAGATGCCGCCGGGGGCATTCTCGTTTCACAAACACAGGCTTTATAATTTCTGGCATGCTAGCTATCAATAATGAAAGGTTTTGTGTTCAATTTTAAATAAACTTAATTTGTGAAATCATTTCATTGTTTTATTCTTTTTCTGCTGCACATTTATGTGGAATTTTACAATATGATTTTATTTTTGATGTTGCATAATTGAACTATACTAGCTGGGCATATGACGTTGGACCACTTTATCCGTTTTTTTTTTCAAATCAGTAAAAAAGTTATTGTTTTGAAATGTGACTATTTTTTTCTTTTTTGTACCTTTAAAGGTTGTCTGAAAAAAAAAACACTTCTCTGCATCCGGCAAAAATCTTTTTAGAAAGGTTGTGGGCTAAAATCCTGGTACTGGCACTATCAGTATTCAATGTCAGTATGTCAGTTAGAGCGTGCATGGGTATCAGGTGAGCGTTGTGCCCCCTGGGGCTCTTACTTACTTAATGCTTTGATATGTATTTTATGCTTAAATTTTATTTTTTTGATTTTTTATGAATTTTTTTCTTATGTAAAAGGAAGGGGGGGGGGGTGATTTTCATACATTTTCTGCTTCTTTTCTATAACCACTCTTCAGATTGTCATGACAATTTGTAGGTATGAGGTACTCATGCATGGTACCCTACAAGTGAAAGAATTTTGTCCAGATATCCACTTTTGGATTTTTAAGGAATATTTTTTAAGATTGTACATAGGTATAATGTATGTTTTCCATGCCCAATGGACCCATGGGGAGTGGCTTCAAACCCCGGCGGGACCCCAACAAAATTTTTTCCCCTTTTTATTAGCTCACCTGAGCCAAAGGCTCAAGTGAGCTATTGTCATAGTGTGGCGTCCGGCGTCCGTCCGTCGTCCGTCGTCCGTCGTCCGTCCGTCGTAAACTTTTAACATTTTCAACTTCTTCTCAAGAACGGCTGAAGGGATTTTGATGAAACTTGGTATGCATGAAGTACTAAAGGTCCTCTACCAAGTTTGTTCATTTCGGCTCGATCCCTTCAGGGGTGGATCCAGGGCGGGGTCAAATAGGCCCCGGAGGGTACCCCTCTTCAAAAATCTTCTTCTCCAGTTCCACTGAATGGATTGAAAAACTAATTGTATCTATGTGATCTAGAAGGATGTATGATTCAAGTTTGTTCATTTCGTTAAAATCCGACAACTAATTTTTGACGCGTTTTTGACGTCTTTTCGGACTTAGTCAGAAATGCACATTTTTGCACTTTTTCTTTAAATAACTCAATAAGTGTATGATTTTACACACTCATTTACTACATATTTATCATATTTAACTTACTTAATGCTTTGATATGTATTTTATGCTTAAATTTTATTTTTTTGATTTTTTATGAATTTTTTTCTTATGTAAAAAGGAAGGGGGGGGGGGTGATTTTCATACATTTTCTGCTTCTTTTCTATAACCACTCTTCAGATTGTCATGACAATTTGTAGGTATGAGGTACTCATGCATGGTACCCTACAAGTGAAAGAATTTTGTCCAGATATCCACTTTTGGATTTTTAAGGAATATTTTTTAAGATTGTACATAGGTATAATGTATGTTTTCCATGCCCAATGGACCCATGGGGAGTGGCTTCAAACCCCGGCGGGACCCCAACAAAATTTTTTTCCCCTTTTTATTAGCTCACCTGAGCCAAAGGCTCAAGTGAGCTATTGTCATAGTGTGGCGTCCGGCGTCCGTCGTCCGTCGTCCGTCGTCCGTCCGTCGTAAACTTTTAACATTTTCAACTTCTTCTCAAGAACGGCTGAAGGGATTTTGATGAAACTTGGTATGCATGAAGTACTAAAGGTCCTCTACCAAGTTTGTTCATTTCGGCTCGATCCCTTCAGGGGTGGATCCAGGGCGGGGTCAAATAGGCCCCGGAGGGTACCCCTCTTCAAAAATCTTCTTCTCCAGTTCCACTGAATGGATTGAAAAACTAATTGTATCTATGTGATCTAGAAGGATGTATGATTCAAGTTTGTTCATTTCGTTAAAATCCGACAACTAATTTTTGACGCGTTTTTGACGTCTTTTCGGACTTAGTCAGAAATGCACATTTTTGCACTTTTTCTTTAAATAACTCAATAAGTGTATGATTTTACACACTCATTTACTACATATTTATCATATTTAACTTACTTAATGCTTTGATATGTATTTTATGCTTAAATTTTATTTTTTTGATTTTTTATGAATTTTTTTCTTATGTAAAAAGGAAGGGGGGGGGGGGTGATTTTCATACATTTTCTGCTTCTTTTCTATAACCACTCTTCAGATTGTCATGACAATTTGTAGGTATGAGGTACTCATGCATGGTACCCTACAAGTGAAAGAATTTTGTCCAGATATCCACTTTTGGATTTTTAAGGAATATTTTTTAAGATTGTACATAGGTATAATGTATGTTTTCCATGCCCAATGGACCCATGGGGAGTGGCTTCAAACCCCGGCGGGACCCCAACAAAATTTTTTTCCCCTTTTTATTAGCTCACCTGAGCCAAAGGCTCAAGTGAGCTATTGTCATAGTGTGGCGTCCGGCGTCCGTCGTCCGTCGTCCGTCGTCCGTCCGTCCGTCGTAAACTTTTAACATTTTCAACTTCTTCTCAAGAACGGCTGAAGGGATTTTGATGAAACTTGGTATGCATGAAGTACTAAAGGTCCTCTACCAAGTTTGTTCATTTCGGCTCGATCCCTTCAGGGGTGGATCCAGGGCGGGGTCAAATAGGCCCCGGAGGGTACCCCTCTTCAAAAATCTTCTTCTCCAGTTCCACTGAATGGATTGAAAAACTAATTGTATCTATGTGATCTAGAAGGATGTATGATTCAAGTTTGTTCATTTCGTTAAAATCCGACAACTAATTTTTGACGCGTTTTTGACGTCTTTTCGGACTTAGTCAGAAATGCACATTTTTGCACTTTTTCTTTAAATAACTCAATAAGTGTATGATTTTACACACTCATTTACTACATATTTATCATATTTAACTTACTTAATGCTTTGATATGTATTTTATGCTTAAATTTTATTTTTTTGATTTTTTATGAATTTTTTTCTTATGTAAAAAGGAAGGGGGGGGGGGTGATTTTCATACATTTTCTGCTTCTTTTCTATAACCACTCTTCAGATTGTCATGACAATTTGTAGGTATGAGGTACTCATGCAT
This sequence comes from Pinctada imbricata, assembly GCA_033119305.1. Classification (NCBI taxonomy): domain Eukaryota; kingdom Metazoa; phylum Mollusca; class Bivalvia; order Pterioida; family Pteriidae; genus Pinctada; species Pinctada imbricata. Next base: position 41,780 of record VSWD01000001.1, on the reverse strand, counting down.
GGTACCCTACAAGTGAAAGAATTTTGTCCAGATATCCACTTTTGGATTTTTAAGGAATATTTTTTAAGATTGTACATAGGTATAATGTATGTTTTCCATGCCCAATGGACCCATGGGGAGTGGCTTCAAACCCCGGCGGGACCCCAACAAAATTTTTTTCCCCTTTTTATTAGCTCACCTGAGCCAAAGGCTCAAGTGAGCTATTGTCATAGTGTGGCGTCCGGCGTCCGTCGTCCGTCGTCCGTCGTCCGTCGTCCGTCCGTCGTAAACTTTTAACATTTTCAACTTCTTCTCAAGAACGGCTGAAGGGATTTTGATGAAACTTGGTATGCATGAAGTACTAAAGGTCCTCTACCAAGTTTGTTCATTTCGGCTCGATCCCTTCAGGGGTGGATCCAGGGCGGGGTCAAATAGGCCCCGGAGGGTACCCCTCTTCAAAAATCTTCTTCTCCAGTTCCACTGAATGGATTGAAAAACTAATTGTATCTATGTGATCTAGAAGGATGTATGATTCAAGTTTGTTCATTTCGTTAAAATCCGACAACTAATTTTTGACGCGTTTTTGACGTCTTTTCGGACTTAGTCAGAAATGCACATTTTTGCACTTTTTCTTTAAATAACTCAATAAGTGTATGATTTTACACACTCATTTACTACATATTTATCATATTTAACTTACTTAATGCTTTGATATGTATTTTATGCTTAAATTTTATTTTTTTGATTTTTTATGAATTTTTTTCTTATGTAAAAAGGAAGGGGGGGGGGGGTGATTTTCATACATTTTCTGCTTCTTTTCTATAACCACTCTTCAGATTGTCATGACAATTTGTAGGTATGAGGTACTCATGCATGGTACCCTACAAGTGAAAGAATTTTGTCCAGATATCCACTTTTGGATTTTTAAGGAATATTTTTTAAGATTGTACATAGGTATAATGTATGTTTTCCATGCCCAATGGACCCATGGGGAGTGGCTTCAAACCCCGGCGGGACCCCAACAAAATTTTTTTCCCCTTTTTATTAGCTCACCTGAGCCAAAGGCTCAAGTGAGCTATTGTCATAGTGTGGCGTCCGGCGTCCGTCGTCCGTCGTCCGTCGTCCGTCGTCCGTCCGTCGTAAACTTTTAACATTTTCAACTTCTTCTCAAGAACGGCTGAAGGGATTTTGATGAAACTTGGTATGCATGAAGTACTAAAGGTCCTCTACCAAGTTTGTTCATTTCGGCTCGATCCCTTCAGGGGTGGATCCAGGGCGGGGTCAAATAGGCCCCGGAGGGTACCCCTCTTCAAAAATCTTCTTCTCCAGTTCCACTGAATGGATTGAAAAACTAATTGTATCTATGTGATCTAGAAGGATGTATGATTCAAGTTTGTTCATTTCGTTAAAATCCGACAACTAATTTTTGACGCGTTTTTGACGTCTTTTCGGACTTAGTCAGAAATGCACATTTTTGCACTTTTTCTTTAAATAACTCAATAAGTGTATGATTTTACACACTCATTTACTACATATTTATCATATTTAACTTACTTAATGCTTTGATATGTATTTTATGCTTAAATTTTATTTTTTTGATTTTTTATGAATTTTTTTCTTATGTAAAAAGGAAGGGGGGGGGGGTGATTTTCATACATTTTCTGCTTCTTTTCTATAACCACTCTTCAGATTGTCATGACAATTTGTAGGTATGAGGTACTCATGCATGGTACCCTACAAGTGAAAGAATTTTGTCCAGATATCCACTTTTGGATTTTTAAGGAATATTTTTTAAGATTGTACATAGGTATAATGTATGTTTTCCATGCCCAATGGACCCATGGGGAGTGGCTTCAAACCCCGGCGGGACCCCAACAAAATTTTTTTCCCCTTTTTATTAGCTCACCTGAGCCAAAGGCTCAAGTGAGCTATTGTCATAGTGTGGCGTCCGGCGTCCGTCGTCCGTCGTCCGTCGTCCGTCGTCCGTCCGTCCGTCGTAAACTTTTAACATTTTCAACTTCTTCTCAAGAACGGCTGAAGGGATTTTGATGAAACTTGGTATGCATGAAGTACTAAAGGTCCTCTACCAAGTTTGTTCATTTCGGCTCGATCCCTTCAGGGGTGGATCCAGGGCGGGGTCAAATAGGCCCCGGAGGGTACCCCTCTTCAAAAATCTTCTTCTCCAGTTCCACTGAATGGATTGAAAAACTAATTGTATCTATGTGATCTAGAAGGATGTATGATTCAAGTTTGTTCATTTCGTTAAAATCCGACAACTAATTTTTGACGCGTTTTTGACGTCTTTTCGGACTTAGTCAGAAATGCACATTTTTGCACTTTTTCTTTAAATAACTCAATAAGTGTATGATTTTACACACTCATTTACTACATATTTATCATATTTAACTTACTTAATGCTTTGATATGTATTTTATGCTTAAATTTTATTTTTTTGATTTTTTATGAATTTTTTTCTTATGTAAAAAGGAAGGGGGGGGGGTGATTTTCATACATTTTCTGCTTCTTTTCTATAACCACTCTTCAGATTGTCATGACAATTTGTAGGTATGAGGTACTCATGCATGGTACCCTACAAGTGAAAGAATTTTGTCCAGATATCCACTTTTGGATTTTTAAGGAATATTTTTTAAGATTGTACATAGGTATAATGTATGTTTTCTTACCAAAAAAGAAAAGAAATTCTCAAATCGCACCGGGTTATACACATTGATACTACTTTTGAATGAAGAAATTTTATTTGAATCACAAAAAAAATGCCGTAAAGATTAAAAGTACACAACTTTTTAAATATTTTTTCAAAGCCATGCACCTGGTTCCGGACCGGAATTATTCGAATTTTATGATCTGAGGACCCATTTTCACACGTATTCTTCCACACATGTAGATGGTAAACAAAGACGCCATGTTTCTTGTGTTACAAATTTGATTGGTTCAATACCTCCCCGCCCCCTTTCACACGTATTCTTCCACACATGTAGATGCCTCACACACTTTAAAAGCTATATTCAAAATTTTATTTCATCTATCTAGTAAACAATCACGGGAAGACAATTCAAGATAAACATTGTGTGTATTTTCCACCAATTGTTGAAAATAATACGAAAATAATCGGAACTATTTGACCAATTGTTGAAAATAATAAGAAAATAATCGGAACTATTTGACAGGACAATGACCTAGATATGCATTAATTCATCTTCGTCCCCAAGGCGCATCGTATTCCGCTAGGCGCTACATTGCAATACAAACCGCAAAGCAGTACTGCGATATATTTCAGGAGATACAGTGCAAACGGAATAGATTTTTATACTTGGAACACTTTCATAATCTGTATCTGTATCTGTATGGGTACGTTGAATTACCAATACTGGCTTGTGATCAACGGAATGAGAGAGCGCATAAACTTACTTAATCGCGCTTCAGGCTGAATCTAAAGCCTTCCACAGTCCTTGACAGCACTTGATGGTTATCCAGTTCGTTCCACTCTGTGACTGTACGTATGAAGAATGAGTTCTTCCTGATGACGGAATTACATGTAGGTATGTTAAAGCAGCGAGTATGGTTTGAGCTATGAACAACGTTCATAATGGTTATCATTCATGTACTTGGAACACTTGCATATACTTGTTATCATGTATAAAGTTTGCTCGAATTTCCTCTGTCTTAGACTCTCTTAGATGAAGTAATTTACGGACTGATTTCTTGAAGAAACGTCTAATGAGTAATCTCTTCCTCTGGATTTTGAGAATGCATAGGACATTTAATATCTGAAATTCTTGAAAATAAATAATTCCGTTCAGAGTTCCTGAAATCTTCCAATGAAATGTTGGACCACAGAAGCTGTTGTTTTAATAGAGAAAATAAATTATTATTCACAACCTTAAGCCACTGTGTTCGTCATCTTGTATGTATAATATTTCTAAGAGGAACACAGAGGCCTGAGGTTGTGAATAATAAAACATTTTCTCTCATAAAACGACAGGATCCTGTGTTAAGACATTTGGGAATTTTTATCTGTTCAAATAATAGATACATAATGAGTTTTTATCAGACCAAATAACTTCTTGTCGGCAAATCCAATGCAACCGATACATTTCATGAACTCTCTCCGCTAACAACTTGCCCGTGTAACAGACCTATGATGAGGTAAAACAATTAGTTAACAGTAAATAACGATGTCGTAGGTCTGCTAGTTGGACAAGCTTAACAATTTCATGGGCCTTTTAATTTGTTTCAAACTGCGAAACCTTAGAGAAACCACTTGAGTTGTTGAACAGCGTATGCTGAAATGCGACTGCTCCTTCTCGCCTGTTGAAATATGCATAGGCAAGAAGCGTCGCATTTCAGCATATTTACTTAAAATTATTTGTTCAAGTGGCTTCACTGGGTCATGAGGTTTGATACAACATACACTGCTTTTTTGGAAAACAAACTGGCACAATTTCTGCACAACTCACTTGAATTGATGAATATTGGATCAAAACGATTTTAACTGTACGTTTCATGTATTTGAGATGAAATCAATACTATTCAAAAGCATAATTCATAGATTTCAGTGAATAAAGGCAAAACCGAAAAATCTTTGTTTTTTATGCCCCTGGAATAAAGATTCGGGAGCATAAAGTTTTTGGCCTGTCCGTCTGTCTGTTTGTCTGTCTGTTTTCCAAAAAACTTAACATTGGGCATAACTTTTGAATGGAAGCTGGTGATAGAGGTTTCATATTTCACATGTGTATTTACCAAAATTTTTGACCTCATGACCATAACCTTGACCTTTCACGTACTTCTCAAAAACTTTAACATTGGGCATAACTATTGAATGGTTATAGTGATAGGGCTTTCATATTGTACATGTGTATTCCTTGTGACAAGATCTTTCCATTGATACCAATATTACGCTGACCCTGACCTCTCACATACTTAACAGAAAATGGTGTTTATACTAACAAAGATGCCGCCGGGGGCATTCTCGTTTCACAAACACAGGCTTTATAATTTCTGGCATGCTAGCTATCAATAATGAAAGGTTTTGTGTTCAATTTTAAATAAACTTAATTTGTGAAATCATTTCATTGTTTTATTCTTTTTCTGCTGCACATTTATGTGGAATTTTACAATATGATTTTATTTTTGATGTTCCATAATTGAACTATACTAGCTGGGCATATGACGTTGGACCACTTTATCCGTTTTTTTTTTTCAAATCAGTAAAAAAGTTATTGTTTTGAAATGTGACTATTTTTTTCTTTTTTGTACCTTTAAAGGTTGTCTGAAAAAAAAACACTTCTCTGCATCCGGCAAAAATCTTTTTAGAAAGGTTGTGGGCTAAAATCCTGGTACTGGCACTATCAGTATTCAATGTCAGTATGTCAGTTAGAGCGTGCATGGGTATCAGGTGAGCGTTGTGCCCCCTGGGGCTCTTGTTTCAATAGTAACATCTCAGGGAATTACATTGGTTGTGCATATATATAGCAATATCATGTAACCATACAGAAAACATGTTATCAAAAAATCATAATGTCACGAAACAACACAGAAATCATGTACTCAAAATGGGAATGTTACGAAACCATACAGAAAGCATGTACTCAAAATCATGATATCACGTAATCGCAAAGAAAACATGTACACAGATAGCAATATAACGAAACCATACAGTTGGCATTTACTCAAAATCGTAATGTCACGAAATCATACTGAAAATTGGAATGTCATGAAACCACGCAGAAAGCATAAACTCAAATTCGAAATGTCTCGAAACGTAAAAGAAAGCGTTTACTCGAAATCGTTATGT
>VSWD01000001.1:15656-35486 GCA_033119305.1 Pinctada imbricata | reverse complement strand
GGGTCCGTCAATGCTCAATTTTGTGCTCTTTTGTGAGGGCTGTTGAGATTATCGTCAGGATCTCTTTTAACTCATCTAAATATACATATGAGGTGGATACTTACTCCTCCTCCCGGGCACCTGGTCCCATCCCTAGCTTGCTAAGGGTCCCTCGATGGGCAAACATATTTTGGAATACAGTTGACAATTGACAATTGACAATTGAATTGTCAACTGCATTCTAGAATACAGTTGACAATTCGATTTAGAGATTAATGTTATTATAGTGTCTAAATCTTTCATGTTTAGCATATATATTTTAATCATAAAAATTAATATATATTAAAGGCAGAGCTGCATTTTTCTAATATGAGCAGATTCTCCGAACTCCAACCTCCCATACACACTCAATAAATTTCACATATAAAATACATGTCCTTGGTAATATTTCAAAATTTTATAGTAATCCCCTGGTTAGGGAACTGATATTTTCAGGGATTCATGCCTAGGTATAGACACGTACACACTAAAAATTTGGTGAGGGTACATGGCCTTATTACCGAGAAATGAGACCGAGAACTTTGCCAATATTTCTGAAATTCTGACGAAGTCTCAAAATTTTCTAAGTTCAAAATTTTATAGTAATCCCCTGGTTAGGGAGCTGATATTTTCAGGGATTCATGCCTAGGTATAGACACGTACACACTAAAAATTTGGTGAGGGTACATGGCCTTATTACCGAGAAATGAGACCGAGAACTTTGCCAATATTTCTGAAATTCTGACGAAGTCTCAAAATTTTCTAAGTTCAAAATTTTATAGTAATCCCCTGGTTAGGGAGCTGATATTTTCAGGGATTCATGCCTAGGTATAGACACGTACACACTAAAAATTTGGTGAGGGTACATGGCCTTATTACCGAGAAATGAGACCGAGAACTTTGCCAATATTTCTGAAATTCTGACGAAGTCTCAAAATTTTCTAAGTTCAAAATTTATAGTAATCCCCTGGTTAGGGAGCTGATATTTTCAGGGATTCATGCCTAGGTATAGACACGTACACACTAAAAATTTGGTGAGGGTACATGGCCTTATTACCGAGAAATGAGACCGAGAACTTTGCCAATATTTCTGAAATTCTGACGAAGTCTCAAAATTTTCTAAGTTCAAAATTTTATAGTAATCCCCTGGTTAGGGAGCTGATATTTTCAGGGATTCATGCCTAGGTATAGACACGTACACACTAAAAATTTGGTGAGGGTACATGGCCTTATTACCGAGAAATGAGACCGAGAACTTTGCCAATATTTCTGAAATTCTGACGAAGTCTCAAAATTTTCTAAGTTCAAAATTTATAGTAATCCCCTGGTTAGGGAGCTGATATTTTCAGGGATTCATGCCTAGGTATAGACACGTACACACTAAAAATTTGGTGAGGGTACATGGCCTTATTACCGAGAAATGAGACCGAGAACTTTGCCAATATTTCTGAAATTCTGACGAAGTCTCAAAATTTTCTAAGTTCAAAATCTTATAGTAATCCCCTGGTTAGGGAGCTGATATTTTCAGGGATTCATGCCTAGGTATAGACACGTACACACTAAAAATTTGGTGAGGGTACATGGCCTTATTACCGAGAAATGAGACCGAGAACTTTGCCAATATTTCTGAAATTCTGACGAAGTCTCAAAATTTTCTAAGTTCAAAATTTATAGTAATCCCCTGGTTAGGGAGCTGATATTTTCAGGGATTCATGCCTAGGTATAGACACGTACACACTAAAAATTTGGTGAGGGTACATGGCCTTATTACCGAGAAATGAGACCGAGAACTTTGCCAATATTTCTGAAATTCTGACGAAGTCTCAAAATTTTCTAAGTTCAAAATCTTATAGTAATCCCCTGGTTAGGGAGCTGATATTTTCAGGGATTCATGCCTAGGTATAGACACGTACACACTAAAAATTTGGTGAGGGTACATGGCCTTATTACCGAGAAATGAGACCGAGAACTTTGCCAATATTTCTGAAATTCTGACGAAGTCTCAAAATTTTCTAAGTTCAAAATTTATAGTAATCCCCTGGTTAGGGAGCTGATATTTTCAGGGATTCATGCCTAGGTATAGACACGTACACACTAAAAATTTGGTGAGGGTACATGGCCTTATTACCGAGAAATGAGACCGAGAACTTTGCCAATATTTCTGAAATTCTGACGAAGTCTCAAAATTTTCTAAGTTCAAAATCTTATAGTAATCCCCTGGTTAGGGAGCTGATATTTTCAGGGATTCATGCCTAGGTATAGACACGTACACACTAAAAATTTGGTGAGGGTACATGGCCTTATTACCGAGAAATGAGACCGAGAACTTTGCCAATATTTCTGAAATTCTGACGAAGTCTCAAAATTTTCTAAGTTCAAAATTTTATAGTAATCCCCTGGTTAGGGAGCTGATATTTTCAGGGATTCATGCCTAGGTATAGACACGTACACACTAAAAATTTGGTGAGGGTACATGGCCTTATTACCGAGAAATGAGACCGAGAACTTTGCCAATATTTCTGAAATTCTGACGAAGTCTCAAAATTTTCTAAGTTCAAAATTTTATAGTAATCCCCTGGTTAGGGAGCTGATATTTTCAGGGATTCATGCCTAGGTATAGACACGTACACACTAAAAATTTGGTGAGGGTACATGGCCTTATTACCGAGAAATGAGACCGAGAACTTTGCCAATATTTCTGAAATTCTGACGAAGTCTCAAAATTTTCTAAGTTCAAAATTTTATAGTAATCCCCTGGTTAGGGAGCTGATATTTTCAGGGATTCATGCCTAGGTATAGACACGTACACACTAAAAATTTGGTGAGGGTACATGGCCTTATTACCGAGAAATGAGACCGAGAACTTTGCCAATATTTCTGAAATTCTGACGAAGTCTCAAAATTTTCTAAGTTCAAAATTTTATAGTAATCCCCTGGTTAGGGAGCTGATATTTTCAGGGATTCATGCCTAGGTATAGACACGTACACACTAAAAATTTGGTGAGGGTACATGGCCTTATTACCGAGAAATGAGACCGAGAACTTTGCCAATATTTCTGAAATTCTGACGAAGTCTCAAAATTTTCTAAGTTCAAAATTTTATAGTAATCCCCTGGTTAGGGAGCTGATATTTTCAGGGATTCATGCCTAGGTATAGACACGTACACACTAAAAATTTGGTGAGGGTACATGGCCTTATTACCGAGAAATGAGACCGAGAACTTTGCCAATATTTCTGAAATTCTGACGAAGTCTCAAAATTTTCTAAGTTCAAAATCTTATAGTAATCCCCTGGTTAGGGAGCTGATATTTTCAGGGATTCATGCCTAGGTATAGACACGTACACACTAAAAATTTGGTGAGGGTACATGGCCTTATTACCGAGAAATGAGACCGAGAACTTTGCCAATATTTCTGAAATTCTGACGAAGTCTCAAAATTTTCTAAGTTCAAAATTTTATAGTAATCCCCTGGTTAGGGAGCTGATATTTTCAGGGATTCATGCCTAGGTATAGACACGTACACACTAAAAATTTGGTGAGGGTACATGGCCTTATTACCGAGAAATGAGACCGAGAACTTTGCCAATATTTCTGAAATTCTGACGAAGTCTCAAAATTTTCTAAGTTCAAAATTTTATAGTAATCCCCTGGTTAGGGAGCTGATATTTTCAGGGATTCATGCCTAGGTATAGACACGTACACACTAAAAATTTGGTGAGGGTACATGGCCTTATTACCGAGAAATGAGACCGAGAACTTTGCCAATATTTCTGAAATTCTGACGAAGTCTCAAAATTTTCTAAGTTCAAAATCTTATAGTAATCCCCTGGTTAGGGAGCTGATATTTTCAGGGATTCATGCCTAGGTATAGACACGTACACACTAAAAATTTGGTGAGGGTACATGGCCTTATTACCGAGAAATGAGACCGAGAACTTTGCCAATATTTCTGAAATTCTGACGAAGTCTCAAAATTTTCTAAGTTCAAAATTTTATAGTAATCCCCTGGTTAGGGAGCTGATATTTTCAGGATTCATGCCTAGGTATAGACACGTACACACTAAAAATTTGGTGAGGGTACATGGCCTTATTACCGAGAAATGAGACCGAGAACTTTGCCAATATTTCTGAAATTCTGACGAAGTCTCAAAATTTTCTAAGTTCAAAATTTTATAGTAATCCCCTGGTTAGGGAGCTGATATTTTCAGGGATTCATGCCTAGGTATAGACACGTACACACTAAAAATTTGGTGAGGGTACATGGCCTTATTACCGAGAAATGAGACCGAGAACTTTGCCAATATTTCTGAAATTCTGACGAAGTCTCAAAATTTTCTAAGTTCAAAATCTTATAGTAATCCCCTGGTTAGGGAGCTGATATTTTCAGGGATTCATGCCTAGGTATAGACACGTACACACTAAAAATTTGGTGAGGGTACATGGCCTTATTACCGAGAAATGAGACCGAGAACTTTGCCAATATTTCTGAAATTCTGACGAAGTCTCAAAATTTTCTAAGTTCAAAATTTTATAGTAATCCCCTGGTTAGGGAGCTGATATTTTCAGGGATTCATGCCTAGGTATAGACACGTACACACTAAAAATTTGGTGAGGGTACATGGCCTTATTACCGAGAAATGAGACCGAGAACTTTGCCAATATTTCTGAAATTCTGACGAAGTCTCAAAATTTTCTAAGTTCAAAATTTATAGTAATCCCCTGGTTAGGGAGCTGATATTTTCAGGGATTCATGCCTAGGTATAGACACGTACACACTAAAAATTTGGTGAGGGTACATGGCCTTATTACCGAGAAATGAGACCGAGAACTTTGCCAATATTTCTGAAATTCTGACGAAGTCTCAAAATTTTCTAAGTTCAAAATTTTATAGTAATCCCCTGGTTAGGGAGCTGATATTTTCAGGGATTCATGCCTAGGTATAGACACGTACACACTAAAAATTTGGTGAGGGTACATGGCCTTATTACCGAGAAATGAGACCGAGAACTTTGCCAATATTTCTGAAATTCTGACGAAGTCTCAAAATTTTCTAAGTTCAAAATTTTATAGTAATCCCCTGGTTAGGGAGCTGATATTTTCAGGGATTCATGCCTAGGTATAGACACGTACACACTAAAAATTTGGTGAGGGTACATGGCCTTATTACCGAGAAATGAGACCGAGAACTTTGCCAATATTTCTGAAATTCTGACGAAGTCTCAAAATTTTCTAAGTTCAAAATCTTATAGTAATCCCCTGGTTAGGGAGCTGATATTTTCAGGGATTCATGCCTAGGTATAGACACGTACACACTAAAAATTTGGTGAGGGTACATGGCCTTATTACCGAGAAATGAGACCGAGAACTTTGCCAATATTTCTGAAATTCTGACGAAGTCTCAAAATTTTCTAAGTTCAAAATTTTATAGTAATCCCCTGGTTAGGGAGCTGATATTTTCAGGGATTCATGCCTAGGTATAGACACGTACACACTAAAAATTTGGTGAGGGTACATGGCCTTATTACCGAGAAATGAGACCGAGAACTTTGCCAATATTTCTGAAATTCTGACGAAGTCTCAAAATTTTCTAAGTTCAAAATCTTATAGTAATCCCCTGGTTAGGGAGCTGATATTTTCAGGGATTCATGCCTAGGTATAGACACGTACACACTAAAAATTTGGTGAGGGTACATGGCCTTATTACCGAGAAATGAGACCGAGAACTTTGCCAATATTTCTGAAATTCTGACGAAGTCTCAAAATTTTCTAAGTTCAAAATTTTATAGTAATCCCCTGGTTAGGGAGCTGATATTTTCAGGGATTCATGCCTAGGTATAGACACGTACACACTAAAAATTTGGTGAGGGTACATGGCCTTATTACCGAGAAATGAGACCGAGAACTTTGCCAATATTTCTGAAATTCTGACGAAGTCTCAAAATTTTCTAAGTTCAAAATTTTATAGTAATCCCCTGGTTAGGGAGCTGATATTTTCAGGGATTCATGCCTAGGTATAGACACGTACACACTAAAAATTTGGTGAGGGTACATGGCCTTATTACCGAGAAATGAGACCGAGAACTTTGCCAATATTTCTGAAATTCTGACGAAGTCTCAAAATTTTCTAAGTTCAAAATTTATAGTAATCCCCTGGTTAGGGAGCTGATATTTTCAGGGATTCATGCCTAGGTATAGACACGTACACACTAAAAATTTGGTGAGGGTACATGGCCTTATTACCGAGAAATGAGACCGAGAACTTTGCCAATATTTCTGAAATTCTGACGAAGTCTCAAAATTTTCTAAGTTCAAAATCTTATAGTAATCCCCTGGTTAGGGAGCTGATATTTTCAGGGATTCATGCCTAGGTATAGACACGTACACACTAAAAATTTGGTGAGGGTACATGGCCTTATTACCGAGAAATGAGACCGAGAACTTTGCCAATATTTCTGAAATTCTGACGAAGTCTCAAAATTTTCTAAGTTCAAAATTTATAGTAATCCCCTGGTTAGGGAGCTGATATTTTCAGGGATTCATGCCTAGGTATAGACACGTACACACTAAAAATTTGGTGAGGGTACATGGCCTTATTACCGAGAAATGAGACCGAGAACTTTGCCAATATTTCTGAAATTCTGACGAAGTCTCAAAATTTTCTAAGTTCAAAATTTATAGTAATCCCCTGGTTAGGGAGCTGATATTTTCAGGGATTCATGCCTAGGTATAGACACGTACACACTAAAAATTTGGTGAGGGTACATGGCCTTATTACCGAGAAATGAGACCGAGAACTTTGCCAATATTTCTGAAATTCTGACGAAGTCTCAAAATTTTCTAAGTTCAAAATTTTATAGTAATCCCCTGGTTAGGGAGCTGATATTTTCAGGGATTCATGCCTAGGTATAGACACGTACACACTAAAAATTTGGTGAGGGTACATGGCCTTATTACCGAGAAATGAGACCGAGAACTTTGCCAATATTTCTGAAATTCTGACGAAGTCTCAAAATTTTCTAAGTTCAAAATTTTATAGTAATCCCCTGGTTAGGGAGCTGATATTTTCAGGATTCATGCCTAGGTATAGACACGTACACACTAAAAATTTGGTGAGGGTACATGGCCTTATTACCGAGAAATGAGACCGAGAACTTTGCCAATATTTCTGAAATTCTGACGAAGTCTCAAAATTTTCTAAGTTCAAAATTTTATAGTAATCCCCTGGTTAGGGAGCTGATATTTTCAGGGATTCATGCCTAGGTATAGACACGTACACACTAAAAATTTGGTGAGGGTACATGGCCTTATTATCGAGAAATGAGACCGAGAACTTTGCCAATATTTCTGAAATTCTGACGAAGTCTCAAAATTTTCTAAGTTCAAAATTTTATAGTAATCCCCTGGTTAGGGAGCTGATATTTTCAGGGATTCATGCCTAGGTATAGACACGTACACACTAAAGATTTGGTGAAGGTACATGACTTAATTACCGAGAAATGATACCGAGAACGTGCGAAAAGTTTTGAAAGTATACCATGACAAAGCCTCAAATAATTACACATTTACTTGCAAAAAGTACTATTTCGACAGTCTAGTTAAAGAGTTGGGTTATATTCGACACCTGGAAATCCCACTTACACACCAACAAACCTTTCTGCCTCTGAAATAATAGACAACCACAAATCAGCTCTTGCTTCCTTTGGCTTCCACACTAACAATTTAGATTTAGATTTACCATATTTATACTGCGTACCTAAAATGCATAAGAATCCGTACAAACAACGGTTCATCGCTGGTTCCTCAAAATGTTCTACCAAATCTGTATCGATCTTACTCACCAAAGTTTTATCTGAAATCAAATCTGGGCTTCAAAAATATTGTTCGACAGTATATTCTTGCAGTGGTATCAACCAGATGTGGATTTTAAAGAATTCGAAGGAACTTTTAGTAGAGTCCATTCGATCAAAGCCTTTGATTTTTCGACACTTTGCACTACAATTCCACATTCTAAATTGAAAGAACGACTCGCAAAAATTATAAGTAATGCGTTTACAAGTAAGAACGGTAATCGCAATAAATTTATTGTTGTGAACTATGACAAAACCTATTTTGTTAAAGAAAAGTCCGGTTCTGAAAATAAGTTCACTGAAACAGATATTATTCAGATGTTAAACTTTTTGATCGACAACATTTTTGTGGTGTTTGGAGGAAAGGTCTTCCAGCAAATTGTCGGAATTCCAATAGGGACCAATTGTGCCCCACTCCTTGCCGACATTTTCCTTTACTCGTACGAAGCTGAATTCATTCAATCTTTGGTCTCTGATGGGAAAAGTTACTTAGCTTCTGACTTCAACTTCACTTACAGATACATAGACGATGTGTTGTCCATCAATAATCCAAAATTCGCGGATTACCTGAGCAGTATCTATCCTTCAGAGCTTGAAGTCAAAGAAACTACAGAGACAAATAATTCAGCATCTTATTTGGACATAATGTTGTCCTACGACACTGATGGTCACGTGAACACCTCACTCTATGACAAACGTGACGACTTCAATTTCAGCATTACAAACTTTCCTTTTCTGAGTAGCAACATCCCTTCATCGCCAGTTTATGGCGTGTTCATATCTCAGTTGATACGCTATGCCAGAGCAAGTACCAAATATACGGATTTTGTTCTGAGAGCTAGGCGTCTTTCAGATAAGCTTCTCAGTCAGGGATATGTTTGTGACCGACTAACATCGTCACTGAGGAAGTTCTACGGTCGGTATGGGGAACTCGTCATACACTATGATGTCCCACACACATGTCATAGACCATTTGAACCATCCAACCAAAGATTGCACTCTATGTCTTCCGAAATGGAAGTAACCGGATGTGACAGTTCTACCGAATTGAAGCGGCGGATGTTGCATGCAAGCAGGAGATGCTTACTCTTCCTGGGCATCTGGTCTCACTCCCATATTGGGAGTTCGCTTCTTTTTATATGATATAGGTTTTTGTTTGTTTGCTTTGGTTCCTGTTTTATCCTGATTTTGTATTCCTTCGGTTTCTGATTTTCTGAATTATCGATTTTGTGCTGTATACAGGGATATGGTCATTATCCATATTTGTCAAACAGGAAGTACAATCATTGTTGAGGATTCAAAGATCCAGGGGAATATGGCATAATTCCATAAATCCCCCTTTACACTTTCACTTTCGCTGCGACTTCAAAATGGATCTGTCCTTGGCGAGTCGGGACGCAAAATTTTACAATTAAACCATGAATTTACGACTGTGTTAGTGATTGATACGGGTCCCTGTAAAGTGCGAAACGAAACAAAAACGAAACGAAACGAAACAAAACAAATCGAAACGAAACGAAACAAATCGAAACGAAACGAAACAAATCGAAACGAAACGAAACAGATCGAAACGAAACGAAACAAAACGAAACGAAACAGATCGAAACGAAACGAAACAAAGCATGAATCTTAAAGTACTTTAGAAAAATTGATGTAAATGCAGAGATCTAGCACGTACAAGTGTCATTATCTGCATATATTATTGCCTTCAACCATTAGTTCTTGTGGCTGGAGGGTATTTTAAAGGGTCAAAGTTGACGATAAAAAAAAATATACGGTATATAGCACAATTGCATTTTAAAGGATTAAAGGAGAGTGAACGGGATGGATCACCTCGTCATATAGGCGGAAAAAATATTATTTAGCAGGGAGGAGTATAGAACAGAGGAAACGGAATTGTTCCATTATGTGTATTTGAAAACTTTATCAGAAAAATGAGAACAAATTCTGGGGGGCACATTTCGTTTGAGAAAGGATAAGATTTTTTTCCCCTGAAATGTGCCCCCCCCTCCAGTTTTATCATCTCAGTAAGGTGTCATAGCTTGGTTATCTATCCCCTCCCCTTTACTCTTCTTAAATACATGAATGGCATTTGACATTAACTTTTTTTTATTGTCAACTTGGACTCTTTCAAGGAACCCTCTCGGCACTGAACTCTTGGATTAAGGCAATCAGTGGCGGATTCAATGGGGGCGTAGGGGACTCCGCAACAGGCAAATTACATGCTAATTTTGTCTTAAAGTATTCGTTCTTGGCGATTTTCCCTCTTTTTCTCATATTCTTTAAGTTTTATGTTTTGTTTCGTTCCGTTTCGATCTGTTTCGTTTCGTTTCGATTTGTTTCGTTTCGTTTCGATTTGTTTCGTTTCGTTTCGATTTGTTTCGTTTCGTTTCGATTTGTTTCGTTTCGTTTCGTTTCGTTTTGTTTCGTTTCGCACTTTACAGGGACTTTACAGGGACCCGATTGATACTGGTTGATATGAATCTAGTTCGGATAGAAAAGGATTGTTTAGGATTGCTAAGACACGCGTATGTTTACATTCTGATAGCCACGACTGGCATACGGATAGCTCCGACTGCACTACAGATTGGTTGGACTGGCTTGAATTCCATCCTGATTATTAGCTAAACACCCAATAGTTTCAAGATGAGACGGTCTCAGCTGCTTTGTAACAGTTTCAGGGTTCCATACACGTCTTTATATATCAATTTGAAAAAGAATGGATGAGGTATTATCTCATATATTGACCAAAGAAACTCAATCCGTAGCTATGTATAGCCTTTCCTTGTCGAATACATGGCTATCCGTAGCAAACCCTTAGGTGAGTCGCAGATACCCGTAGGGGAGTCGAAGCAACCCATAGGTCAGTCGTGGAGTTATTTTTAACATAAAGAATGACAACGGATTGCAACTGATGTGTTGCTACGAGGGCTGATTAATATGCTGTGAGCCTCTCATTTCTGGGATGCAGAACATATTCTGTTGATAAATTACTGTAAATCGTCTTTTATTCGCGGGGGTTTTATTTTCGCGATATTTGCGAATTCATTCCATTTGCGAAAGTAACACGCCGTGTATATGTCCTAAGACATGTGTAGTAAGTTACGTATATGCGATGTCGCGAAAATAAATCACCGCGAACCAGTCACTTCACTCGTGTTCGCGAACATTAGACGCCGCGAATAAAAACGGTTAACAGTATCTCCAAAAAGGACAAACAATCAATTGCATGCTTCACTTCTGACACAGTTACGGGAAAATATTAATCTTAAGCGTCGCGGAAGCTCACTAGTTTAAAGTGTGTTGTTCCATCAGGGCAATGCTCCTGTTCGCAAGTTTGTCACTGCCATGGCTGCCATTCATAATTGTAGCTTTAATTTGATTGAACAACCGCCTTATTGGTCTCCTTCCTTTTATGTGTAGTCATCAATGTTTCCGAACGTCTGTTACGATTGTTTTGTATGATGTTCTAGTGAACATGGTTGTGTCTTTTGCGATTTGGAGTTTGTATGATGTCATTTATGTGTCACTTTCTTGAGGGTTTATTTCGTTGGGTGAATGCAGGGTGTTCATGCTGGAAATCATTCCCTTTTCTCTATTGAATCAAACTTTCATCCATTCCCAGAACCGAAAGCTATTTCTGGCACCCACATTCAGTCCTATGATGACGTCATACTTTCAGTGGATAGCTTTCAAACCAGTCCAGATAAGGAGTTCTTTAAAAATGGTATTGAGGCCTTAAACACCGGTGGTAAAAGTGTTTAGATACAGAAGGGGATAATGTAGAAAAATAATTCAATTCAAATCGTTCAATACGAGGATCACAACATATCAATCAGCCCTCGTATGACTCTCTTACGGATATCTACGACTCCACTTCTACTCCCCTTATTGGTGAGCCTCAATGCACTCGACTTTCCATACTTGGAAGATACCCTGCATAGCGTATTAGTTGTGAAATGATACGCCATATACAGGCAAAAATGGAATTTTGCGCCACATGAAGGGGAAGTTTGTAATTGTGAAATTAAAATCGTCATGTTTGACATAAAAAAAGATAAGACTTATCGATTGTATCATAGTAGTACATGTATGTTGAGGTAGGAGGGTAAAGTGTTGCTCTCAATTAATTCTTTGATGTCCAATTCTCTTTGATTAATGGCACCAAAGCAACCCTGAATGGTTAAATTGTTGATGGAGAGTGTGTCATCAATGTAGTCCAGTTGATCTGTGAAGCTGTTTCAAAGCAGAAACTATCAGAATTCTGCCTGGTATGAATAAAAGAGTATGTCACGTAGAAGAGGGGTACAGTTTGTCCCCAATGAAATTCCAATATTTTCTTGACATATCTGCCTTCAAAATCAATGACAATATTGTGTTTGAAAATCCAAGCATCTTGCTGATTTCGTCATAAGTGAATTTGTATTTTGAATTAGAGTTCTAAATGACCTTAATTTTGTATCTGATCCCTAACCAGGTGACTGCAATAAAATTTTGGACCTAGAAAACTTTGAGACTTTGTCGTATCGTAACCATTGGAATAGTATAAAACTTTGGACCTCTGTAACAAGGCCATGTACCCTCAACAAATATAAAGTGTGTTTGAGTCAATGCCTAGGCATGAATCCCTGAAAATTTCAATTCGTAACCAGGGGAATACTATAAAAGTTTTGACTTAGATTTTTTATCAGAATTTGTCTGAATTGTAGAAATATTGGTAAAGTTCTCGGCCTCATTCCTCGGTAACAAGGTCATGTACCCTCACCAAATTTATGGTGTGTTTGAGTCAATGCCTAGGCATGAATCCCTGAAAATTTCAGTATCGTAACCAGGGGAATACTATAAAAGTTTGGACTTAGAATTTTTTCAGAATTTATCTGAATTGTAGAAATATTGGCAAAGTTCTCGGCCTTATTCCTCGGTAACAAGGTCATGTACCCTCACCAAATTTATGGTGTGTTTGAGTCAATGCCTAGGCATGAATCCCTGAAAATTTCAGTATCGTAACCAGGGGAATTCTATAAAAGTTTGGACTTAGAATTTTTTCAGAATTTATCTGAATTGTAGAAATATTGGCAAAGTTCTCGGCCTTATTCCTCGGTAACAAGGTCATGTACCCTCACCAAATTTATGGTGTGTTTGAGTCAATGCCTAGGCATGAATCCCTGAAAATTTCAGTATCGTAACCAGGGGAATACTATAAAAGTTTGGACTTAGAATTTTTTCAGAATTTATCTGAATTGTAGAAATATTGGCAAAGTTCTCGGCCTTATTCCTCGGTAACAAGGTCATGTACCCTCACCAAATTTATGGTGTGTTTGAGTCAATGCCTAGGCATGAATCCCTGAAAATTTCAGTATCGTAACCAGGGGAATTACTATAAAAGTTTGGACTTAGAATTTTTTCAGAATTTATCTGAATTGTAGAAATATTGGCAAAGTTCTCGGCCTTATTCCTCGGTAACAAGGTCATGTACCCTCACCAAATTTATGGTGTGTTTGAGTCAATGCCTAGGCATGAATCCCTGAAAATTTCAGTATCGTAACCAGGGGAATACTATAAAAGTTTGGACTTAGAATTTTTTCAGAATTTATCTGAATTGTAGAAATATTGGCAAAGTTCTCGGCCTTATTCCTCGGTAACAAGGTCATGTACCCTCACCAAATTTATGGTGTGTTTGAGTCAATGCCTAGGCATGAATCCCTGAAAATTTCAGTATCGTAACCAGGGGAATACTATAAAAGTTTGGACTTAGAATTTTTTCAGAATTTATCTGAATTGTAGAAATATTGGCAAAGTTCTCGGCCTTATTCCTCGGTAACAAGGTCATGTACCCTCACCAAATTTATGGTGTGTTTGAGTCAATGCCTAGGCATGAATCCCTGAAAATTTCAGTATCGTAACCAGGGGAATACTATAAAAGTTTGGACTTAGAATTTTTTCAGAATTTATCTGAATTGTAGAAATATTGGCAAAGTTCTCGGCCTTATTCCTCGGTAACAAGGTCATGTACCCTCACCAAATTTATGGTGTGTTTGAGTCAATGCCTAGGCATGAATCCCTGAAAATTTCAGTATCGTAACCAGGGGAATACTATAAAAGTTTGGACTTAGAATTTTTTCAGAATTTATCTGAATTGTAGAAATATTGGCAAAGTTCTCGGCCTTATTCCTCGGTAACAAGGTCATGTACCCTCACCAAATTTATGGTGTGTTTGAGTCAATGCCTAGGCATGAATCCCTGAAAATTTCAGTATCGTAACCAGGGGAATTCTATAAAAGTTTGGACTTAGAATTTTTTCAGAATTTATCTGAATTGTAGAAATATTGGCAAAGTTCTCGGCCTTATTCCTCGGTAACAAGGTCATGTACCCTCACCAAATTTATGGTGTGTTTGAGTCAATGCCTAGGCATGAATCCCTGAAAATTTCAGTATCGTAACCAGGGGAATTCTATAAAAGTTTGGACTTAGAATTTTTTCAGAATTTATCTGAATTGTAGAAATATTGGCAAAGTTCTCGGCCTTATTCCTCGGTAACAAGGTCATGTACCCTCACCAAATTTATGGTGTGTTTGAGTCAATGCCTAGGCATGAATCCCTGAAAATTTCAGTATCGTAACCAGGGGAATACTATAAAAGTTTGGACTTAGAATTTTTTCAGAATTTATCTGAATTGTAGAAATATTGGCAAAGTTCTCGGCCTTATTCCTCGGTAACAAGGTCATGTACCCTCACCAAATTTATGGTGTGTTTGAGTCAATGCCTAGGCATGAATCCCTGAAAATTTCAGTATCGTAACCAGGGGAATTACTATAAAAGTTTGGACTTAGAATTTTTTCAGAATTTATCTGAATTGTAGAAATATTGGCAAAGTTCTCGGCCTTATTCCTCGGTAACAAGGTCATGTACCCTCACCAAATTTATGGTGTGTTTGAGTCAATGCCTAGGCATGAATCCCTGAAAATTTCAGTATCGTAACCAGGGGAATACTATAAAAGTTTGGACTTAGAATTTTTTCAGAATTTATCTGAATTGTAGAAATATTGGCAAAGTTCTCGGCCTTATTCCTCGGTAACAAGGTCATGTACCCTCACCAAATTTATGGTGTGTTTGAGTCAATGCCTAGGCATGAATCCCTGAAAATTTCAGTATCGTAACCAGGGGAATACTATAAAAGTTTGGACTTAGAATTTTTTCAGAATTTATCTGAATTGTAGAAATATTGGCAAAGTTCTCGGCCTTATTCCTCGGTAACAAGGTCATGTACCCTCACCAAATTTATGGTGTGTTTGAGTCAATGCCTAGGCATGAATCCCTGAAAATTTCAGTATCGTAACCAGGGGAATACTATAAAAGTTTGGACTTAGAATTTTTTCAGAATTTATCTGAATTGTAGAAATATTGGCAAAGTTCTCGGCCTTATTCCTCGGTAACAAGGTCATGTACCCTCACCAAATTTATGGTGTGTTTGAGTCAATGCCTAGGCATGAATCCCTGAAAATTTCAGTATCGTAACCAGGGGAATACTATAAAAGTTTGGACTTAGAATTTTTTCAGAATTTATCTGAATTGTAGAAATATTGGCAAAGTTCTCGGCCTTATTCCTCGGTAACAAGGTCATGTACCCTCACCAAATTTATGGTGTGTTTGAGTCAATGCCTAGGCATGAATCCCTGAAAATTTCAGTATCGTAACCAGGGGAATTACTATAAAAGTTTGGACTTAGAATTTTTTCAGAATTTATCTGAATTGTAGAAATATTGGCAAAGTTCTCGGCCTTATTCCTCGGTAACAAGGTCATGTACCCTCACCAAATTTATGGTGTGTTTGAGTCAATGCCTAGGCATGAATCCCTGAAAATTTCAGTATCGTAACCAGGGGAATACTATAAAAGTTTGGACTTAGAATTTTTTCAGAATTTATCTGAATTGTAGAAATATTGGCAAAGTTCTCGGCCTTATTCCTCGGTAACAAGGTCATGTACCCTCACCAAATTTATGGTGTGTTTGAGTCAATGCCTAGGCATGAATCCCTGAAAATTTCAGTATCGTAACCAGGGGAATTACTATAAAAGTTTGGACTTAGAATTTTTTCAGAATTTATCTGAATTGTAGAAATATTGGCAAAGTTCTCGGCCTTATTCCTCGGTAACAAGGTCATGTACCCTCACCAAATTTATGGTGTGTTTGAGTCAATGCCTAGGCATGAATCCCTGAAAATTTCAGTATCGTAACCAGGGGAATACTATAAAAGTTTGGACTTAGAATTTTTTCAGAATTTATCTGAATTGTAGAAATATTGGCAAAGTTCTCGGCCTTATTCCTCGGTAACAAGGTCATGTACCCTCACCAAATTTATGGTGTGTTTGAGTCAATGCCTAGGCATGAATCCCTGAAAATTTCAGTATCGTAACCAGGGGAATACTATAAAAGTTTGGACTTAGAATTTTTTCAGAATTTATCTGAATTGTAGAAATATTGGCAAAGTTCTCGGCCTTATTCCTCGGTAACAAGGTCATGTACCCTCACCAAATTTATGGTGTGTTTGAGTCAATGCCTAGGCATGAATCCCTGAAAATTTCAGTATCGTAACCAGGGGAATACTATAAAAGTTTGGACTTAGAATTTTTTCAGAATTTATCTGAATTGTAGAAATATTGGCAAAGTTCTCGGCCTTATTCCTCGGTAACAAGGTCATGTACCCTCACCAAATTTATGGTGTGTTTGAGTCAATGCCTAGGCATGAATCCCTGAAAATTTCAGTATCGTAACCAGGGGAATTACTATAAAAGTTTGGACTTAGAATTTTTTCAGAATTTATCTGAATTGTAGAAATATTGGCAAAGTTCTCGGCCTTATTCCTCGGTAACAAGGTCATGTACCCTCACCAAATTTATGGTGTGTTTGAGTCAATGCCTAGGCATGAATCCCTGAAAATTTCAGTATCGTAACCAGGGGAATACTATAAAAGTTTGGACTTAGAATTTTTTCAGAATTTATCTGAATTGTAGAAATATTGGCAAAGTTCTCGGCCTTATTCCTCGGTAACAAGGTCATGTACCCTCACCAAATTTATGGTGTGTTTGAGTCAATGCCTAGGCATGAATCCCTGAAAATTTCAGTATCGTAACCAGGGGAATTCTATAAAAGTTTGGACTTAGAATTTTTTCAGAATTTATCTGAATTGTAGAAATATTGGCAAAGTTCTCGGCCTTATTCCTCGGTAACAAGGTCATGTACCCTCACCAAATTTATGGTGTGTTTGAGTCAATGCCTAGGCATGAATCCCTGAAAATTTCAGTATCGTAACCAGGGGAATACTATAAAAGTTTGGACTTAGAATTTTTTCAGAATTTATCTGAATTGTAGAAATATTGGCAAAGTTCTCGGCCTTATTCCTCGGTAACAAGGTCATGTACCCTCACCAAATTTATGGTGTGTTTGAGTCAATGCCTAGGCATGAATCCCTGAAAATTTCAGTATCGTAACCAGGGGAATTCTATAAAAGTTTGGACTTAGAATTTTTTCAGAATTTATCTGAATTGTAGAAATATTGGCAAAGTTCTCGGCCTTATTCCTCGGTAACAAGGTCATGTACCCTCACCAAATTTATGGTGTGTTTGAGTCAATGCCTAGGCATGAATCCCTGAAAATTTCAGTATCGTAACCAGGGGAATTACTATAAAAGTTTGGACTTAGAATTTTTTCAGAATTTATCTGAATTGTAGAAATATTGGCAAAGTTCTCGGCCTTATTCCTCGGTAACAAGGTCATGTACCCTCACCAAATTTATGGTGTGTTTGAGTCAATGCCTAGGCATGAATCCCTGAAAATTTCAGTATCGTAACCAGGGGAATTACTATAAAAGTTTGGACTTAGAATTTTTTCAGAATTTATCTGAATTGTAGAAATATTGGCAAAGTTCTCGGCCTTATTCCTCGGTAACAAGGTCATGTACCCTCACCAAATTTATGGTGTGTTTGAGTCAATGCCTAGGCATGAATCCCTGAAAATTTCAGTATCGTAACCAGGGGAATACTATAAAAGTTTGGACTTAGAATTTTTTCAGAATTTATCTGAATTGTAGAAATATTGGCAAAGTTCTCGGCCTTATTCCTCGGTAACAAGGTCATGTACCCTCACCAAATTTATGGTGTGTTTGAGTCAATGCCTAGGCATGAATCCCTGAAAATTTCAGTATCGTAACCAGGGGAATACTATAAAAGTTTGGACTTAGAATTTTTTCAGAATTTATCTGAATTGTAGAAATATTGGCAAAGTTCTCGGCCTTATTCCTCGGTAACAAGGTCATGTACCCTCACCAAATTTATGGTGTGTTTGAGTCAATGCCTAGGCATGAATCCCTGAAAATTTCAGTATCGTAACCAGGGGAATACTATAAAAGTTTGGACTTAGAATTTTTTCAGAATTTATCTGAATTGTAGAAATATTGGCAAAGTTCTCGGCCTTATTCCTCGGTAACAAGGTCATGTACCCTCACCAAATTTATGGTGTGTTTGAGTCAATGCCTAGGCATGAATCCCTGAAAATTTCAGTATCGTAACCAGGGGAATACTATAAAAGTTTGGACTTAGAATTTTTTCAGAATTTATCTGAATTGTAGAAATATTGGCAAAGTTCTCGGCCTTATTCCTCGGTAACAAGGTCATGTACCCTCACCAAATTTATGGTGTGTTTGAGTCAATGCCTAGGCATGAATCCCTGAAAATTTCAGTATCGTAACCAGGGGAATTCTATAAAAGTTTGGACTTAGAATTTTTTCAGAATTTATCTGAATTGTAGAAATATTGGCAAAGTTCTCGGCCTTATTCCTCGGTAACAAGGTCATGTACCCTCACCAAATTTATGGTGTGTTTGAGTCAATGCCTAGGCATGAATCCCTGAAAATTTCAGTATCGTAACCAGGGGAATTACTATAAAAGTTTGGACTTAGAATTTTTTCAGAATTTATCTGAATTGTAGAAATATTGGCAAAGTTCTCGGCCTTATTCCTCGGTAACAAGGTCATGTACCCTCACCAAATTTATGGTGTGTTTGAGTCAATGCCTAGGCATGAATCCCTGAAAATTTCAGTATCGTAACCAGGGGAATACTATAAAAGTTTGGACTTAGAATTTTTTCAGAATTTATCTGAATTGTAGAAATATTGGCAAAGTTCTCGGCCTTATTCCTCGGTAACAAGGTCATGTACCCTCACCAAATTTATGGTGTGTTTGAGTCAATGCCTAGGCATGAATCCCTGAAAATTTCAGTATCGTAACCAGGGGAATTCTATAAAAGTTTGGACTTAGAATTTTTTCAGAATTTATCTGAATTGTAGAAATATTGGCAAAGTTCTCGGCCTTATTCCTCGGTAACAAGGTCATGTACCCTCACCAAATTTATGGTGTGTTTGAGTCAATGCCTAGGCATGAATCCCTGAAAATTTCAGTATCGTAACCAGGGGAATTACTATAAAAGTTTGGACTTAGAATTTTTTCAGAATTTATCTGAATTGTAGAAATATTGGCAAAGTTCTCGGCCTTATTCCTCGGTAACAAGGTCATGTACCCTCACCAAATTTATGGTGTGTTTGAGTCAATGCCTAGGCATGAATCCCTGAAAATTTCAGTATCGTAACCAGGGGAATACTATAAAAGTTTGGACTTAGAATTTTTTCAGAATTTATCTGAATTGTAGAAATATTGGCAAAGTTCTCGGCCTTATTCCTCGGTAACAAGGTCATGTACCCTCACCAAATTTATAGGTGTGTTTGAGTCAATGCCTAGGCATGAATCCCTGAAAATTTCAGTATCGTAACCAGGGGAATACTATAAAAGTTTGGACTTAGAATTTTTCAGCATTATCTGAATTGTAGAATATTGGCAAAGTTCTCGGCCTTCATTCCTCGGTAACAAGGTCATACCCTCACCCAAATTTATAGGTGTTTTTGAGTCAAAATGG
>VSWD01000001.1:0-15156 GCA_033119305.1 Pinctada imbricata | reverse complement strand
TATGGAACGCCGTAGCTGTCATAAGTATAGCATTGTACATGGTGAGAGGTCATACAGTATGATGTTGAGTTAATATTACTGCATCATGAGTTATCGTGCTATGTTGATGAGTCGATATATGATGATGTTCAGTTATTCTTCAACAAAGTTGGGTCATTGCGTCGCAGTGTTGGGTTGTTACTCCGTCATGTTAGGTCATTGTATCATAGTGTTGGGTAGTTACTTCAATATGTTGAGTCAATATTGCATGTCGTTGAGTTACGATTTCGAACTGTTGTGTCATTACTTTACATTGATGAGTGGTGTCTTACATGCTGCTAAGTCGTGTTGAGTGATATTGAGTTAATATTACTGCATCATAAGGCTTCAAGATATGTTGATGAGTCGATATATGATGATGTTCAGTTATTCTTCAACAAAGTTGGGTCATTGCGTCGCAGTGTTGGGTTGTTACTCCGTCATGTTAGGTCATTGTATCATAGTGTTGGGTAGTTACTTCAATATGTTGAGTCAATATTGCATGTCGTTGAGTTACGATTTCGAACTGTTGTGTCATTACTTTACATTGATGAGTGGTGTCTTACATACTGCTAAGTCGTGTTGTGTGATATTGAGTTAATATTACTGCATCATAAGGCTTCAAGCTATGTTGTTGAATTAAGATATGATGATGTTCAGTTATTCTTCAACAAAGTTGGGTCATTGCGTCGCAGTGTTGGGTTGTTACTCCGTCATGTCATTGTATCAAAGTATTGGGTAGTTACTTCAATATGTTGAGTCATATTGCATGTCGTTGAGTTACGATTTCGAACTGTTGTGTCATTACTTTACATTGATGAGTGGTGTCTTACATGCTGCTAAGTCGTGTTGTGTGATATTGAGTTAATATTACTGCATCATAAGGCTTCAAGCTATGTTGTTGAATTAATATATGATGATGTTCAGTTATTCTTCAACAAAGTTGGGTCATTGCGTCGCAGTGTTGGGTTGTTACTCCGTCATGTTAGGTCATTGTATCAAAGTATTGGGTAGTTACTTCAATATGTTGAGTCAATATTGCATGTCGTTGAGTTACGATTTCGAACTGTTGTGTCATTACTTTACATTGATGAGTCGTGTCGTACATACTGCTAAGTCGTGTTGTGTGATATTGAGTTAATATTACTGCATAAGGCTTCAAGATATGTTGTTGAATTAAGATATGATGATGTTCAGTTATTCTTCAACAAAGTTGGGTCATTGCGTCGCAGTGTTGGGTTGTTACTCCGTCATGTTAGGTCATTGTATCATAGTGTTGGGTAGTTACTTCAATATGTTGTGTCAATATTGCATGTCGTTCAGCTGCAATTTTGTCATGTTAAATAATTGTTTCGCTATGTTAGGTGGTTATGTTGTCATGTTGGGTCATCATTTCATGGACACAGTGTCATGATATTATGATTGTATAATTATTTCACATTGTTAAATGGCTATTTCATGGTGTTGTGTCATCATTTAATGATAGCGAGTGGTTATTCTATAATATTCTGTTTATTCTTTACGATGCTTGGCCATCATTCCATGGTGTGGGGTGATTATTCCATGCTGTTGTTATCATTTAATGGTGATTCACGTTATTATGTAGTGTCGGTGAGAGAAGAGTTTATTAGTTTTTAAAAATGTTAAAAGAATTATACTATGGCAGGGATTGAAAGCATGTTACAGGTTTTGAGGAAGCTGAATTTGGAGAATGTGGCTTCAAAATTTGAACTGGAAAAAATTACGCCTGATAATATGTAAGTTATCTTCTCCTGAATTTAACATGTTGGGAATATCCAATACGCGTGATATGATGAAACTTCGGACCGAATGTGTCAAATTCGCATCAGCACAATGTGGTGTTGTAACGGACGCCAGTGGAGCACCACAATTCAATATACCAAGAACCGTGTAGAAAGTTTGATTGAAAATGGGTTATCATATCAGACATAGCAAAACTTTATCAGTGTCAGAGAGTACAATTTTTAGGAGGATGAGAAAATATGGATTAAGTAAACGCACTTTCTGTGATATTCCCGATGGTCAGTTAGATTTGCTTTTGGCAGAAGTGATTAAGGAATATCCCAATTCTGGAGAAAATATGCTAAATCAGATGTTGGTTGCAAAAGGTGTTAGAGTTCAAGATGGAGACTTCGTGAGTGTATCCATCGGATTGATAATGATGGTAGCCAAGACGACGCAGAGGAGTTGCTGCACCGACGCGTGTACAATGTCGGAGGGCCAAATCACCTCTGGCATATTGATACTAACCACAAACTGGTCAGAGGCGTTTTATTATTATTGGGGGAATCGATGGTTTTAGTAGGATGATTACGTTCTTAAAATGTGCAGACAACAATACGGCGGACACCGTGTTGCAGTGCTTTTTAACAGGAGTCACAGCTTACGGTATACCAAAACGTGTGCGATCTGATAAAGGACGGGAAAATGTTGGTGTGGCTGACTTTATGATAAGCAGAAGAGGTAGATACGGAATGTTGACAGGTAAAAGCACCCATAACCAACGAATTGAACGATTATGGAGGGACGTGTTCGAGGGTGTGTTATCATATTTTTACCATTTGTTTTATCACATGGAAGACATTGGAATTTTGGATCCCACTTAATCCAAACACCTTGCGGCTCTGCATTATATTTTTTGGATGAAATTAACAGGAAACTGGACTTTTGGACACAAGCATGGGGTAGTCATCGAATTCGGACAGTGAAGGCTTCGCCCATACATTTGTGGACATCTGGACAACTACAAAATCTAACTGGCGCCGACAATGAAAACCTAGAAGATTATGGGTTGAAGGATTTGTTGACGGCTTCGATGGTGATGAAGACGGAAGACCAATTTTTGAATCACTTGTATCAACACTTTGGGGAACATTCAATACATATACTGAATAGAGACCTCATTCGAAAACCATACAAATTACGTATAGACGACTTTAGACAATGTCTTCGAATTCTGGACAGCATTGACAGATGAATGTCATGATATATAGAAAGGGGTGCCTGTATTAACCATTTATACTCAGATATACGAATAAACTAGCAATGATCATACCATATAATACGGTGTCCATATTCTTAGGGCACCGCCGATAGGCAGGTGCCCTATAGGAATCACGTTTGTCTGTCCGTCCATCCGTCCACACTTCGGTTCTGACACGATAACTTCAGTATTCTTTACATACAGCTTTCATATTTCATACATAGATGCAGGATGGTGAGATGATGACACCTATAAATTTGGGATTGCAAAGGTCAAAGGGCACGTGGACCTGTGACCTATTTTTTAAAAACTTGTCAATAGTTTGGTTCTGATAGAATAACTCGATTAAATTTTCACATTGATGCAGGATGGTGAGATGATACCTATAAATTTTGGGGTGCAAAGATCAAAGGTCACATGACCTGTAGCCTATTTATAAAAAATAGTTTGGTTCTGACACAATTACTCGATTAATTGTTTCACATATAGCTTTCATATTTGATACATTGATGCAGGATGGTGGGATTATGATACCTATAAATTTTGGGGTGCAAAGGTCAAAGGTCACGTGACCTATTTCATAAAACTTGTCAACAGTTTGGTCTGACACAATAAATAAATTAAATTTTTCAGATTCATCAGCTTTCATATTCTAGGAATCAGGTGTGTCTGTCACATACCACTTAGCATTAACCAACATTGCGCCAACACATTCATGGCATATATGGAGGTCTCTGATACAAAATGAAATACTGTGATGGCTAGCGCCCACGGGCGCTAGCACCTATGTTGATGTTTTTTGCCTGGATTGCACATGCCCAACATATTGAATGCTGCAATCGGGGAAACTGTTGTTGCTTATGTATGTGCTCCTCCTAAGGGAGCGCCTCTGCATGTGCTCCAGTAGTCACTTTTGGCCTCTGCACCTACTCGAGTACTGGCAGTAATAATCCGAAATATCAGACCCCATTCCCCGCCTTTGACAGCTATTTGGACGGATAGAGGCGGGATGGGGTAAGAACGATAACTATATATTCAAAATGTGAAATTTTCGCGACCATCGGAGGGGTCCGAGGCTCGCTTCAACACCTTGTATCTCCACCTTCAATCTTTTGTGCGGGAACAAATAAATCCATTCACCTGTGTGTATTTTCTGACAAATATGTTCCTTGTCAAGGATGATGCAATGCCGCTTTTAAAAACTTTTATTTTGTTCAAATACACTGTAATCCAGTGACGTCACTACACCAGTCTTGTACAGAGGTCATGGCATCATTTTCTTAAGGGGGTTTACACTGTATTTCATGAAGTATACTCCATGTCGTATATTTCATGAAGTATAATCTAAACCCCCTTATAACATCCTATAACATTGAAATACGGACAACTCCTGACATCATTTCATTGAAATAGCGAATACAACATGTCCTATTCTCTATTTCATGATATAGGGAAACTGACAAATCAAATGAAAGGTTACGGGTTCAAATCTATATTCTGCTCACACGAGGCGGGTATTCCCAATTGTACCACGTGTATGGTATAAACACACTTCTTTCACTTTACAATCGTCAAAGCAATCGAGAAGGGTTGGGCAGAGTGAATGAGTGAAAGGAAGAGGCACGGGTAGATAGGGCACTTGACCCAGTTGATGACCAAAAAGTCATCTTCTTAGTCTTTCAGAAATTTTGATTTAAATAAGTAGTTTTATTGTCAAATTAATAAAAACATACTTTTTTCTAAAGTTTGTGCATTTTTGAAAGAAAATTTTGAGGATGACTAATGCGTTTTAACATTATACCCAATGGAAAACGGAAAAGTTTTTTAAAGCATTGCCCCCCCCCCCGGGGAACGAGTTTTCCCGATTACTGTAGCTTTATATTCATAAAAGAAGTTGACACAGTAAGTAGGACCTTGTTCCCCGGGGGGGGGGGGAGATATCGTACATGACTTTTGAAATTTGGGGAAGGGGGGATATAGGTACCTTGATTTCAAAATATTTTACTTTTGACTAATTAACATCCAGCATTAATATTTATTACACAATACAGTGATTCCACGTGTTTTCCTCCTTTTTAAGCCGAAAAATACAATTTTCAGTTTATTTTTGTGAATTGGGCGTGATCACCCCTACCACCTTTCGGTCATAATAAATAGAAATCAAAATGGAATCTGGTGTCAACAGTTATATCACTAGATGCAAAATGAATTGTTCTTTCTAGTGATACCCTATATTATACAGAACTATCCTCGTATTCTCCAAAAACGGGGATTAAAACTGGGTCAATTTGAGGGATCGGTGTGCCTGTTCCTTGGTTGCTTAAGCCGGGCTTCCACTGTCGCGAATGCAGAGGCGATAGAGCTACGATTAGGTGATTTTATTCAATCGTAGCGCATTCTCCTCTCAATCTCGGGCATTCTCGTCACATCGTGTCACTATCGTGTCATGTTCTCCTGCATTCTCCTCTGTTCGCAGCACCGACGCGAATGCTTCAAACTGTTTGAAACATTCGCGTCTGAATTCTTATTCGCCTCACACTCGCGGCACATGCGCGGCGCATTCGCCTTGCATTCTCCTCCATTCGCAGCGCTTTCTCCTTCACATTCGCGTGCATTCTTGTTCCTAAGGTGGAGGATAATGAGCCCCGATAGAGCCCCGACAAGAAAAAATATGTCACGAATGTGATGCGAATGCGCCGAGAATGTGACGCGAATGAAAAAAAAAACAACGCGAATCAGCCACGATCTTGACACGATAGTGACACGATATTGCCACGATAGTACTACATACACACACGACAGTGACAATAATAATTATCTCAGAGTTGATGTAAAAGTGTGCGGATCAATATTTTGAACTTTTGACAGTACCTTTCAAGAGAAAACAACCTGGAAAGAGGTCAAAGTCAATAAAGGGTATTGATGCTCCTGGATATGTCAAATGATTTTGATTTTGCTCATGTGACATTCTTGTCATGATCGCAGCGCTATCGAGTTAAAGTCGAGTCTCAATCTCCTGAATCGCAGCGCTATCGGGTTAAAGTCGTGTCTCAATCTCCTGCATTCGCCTCACATTCGCCTCAGTGTCTTTTTATCGTGGCACATTCGTGTCGAATTCTTCTTTATTCTTATCACTCTCGCCTCACTATCGTGGCGGACGCGTCGCATATTCTTGTTGCATTCGCGGCGCTATCGTGTGCCTATTGCGCCAAGAAATACTTCATGAGAACAGACAAGAATGTGACACGATTGTTCATTCGCCTCTGATCGTAGCTCATTCTCCTATACATTCGCAACAGTGGAAGCCCGGCTTTAACGTCACAGTCGACGATATTTCAGTCATATATGTGACGGCACATAGATTTGCAGGCGGACCGAAGAAATTGGACCTACCGTTGGGCTCCCCCGCCATAGACATTTAGTAGGGTTCTTTGAGTTAGAGGGAGGACGGAGATGAGGGGATGGGAAGGGGAGGCGAGGGGCGGAAGGGGTTCGTCATTTTAACACATTTTCATGCAATTTCTATTGATTTTGTGTTGTGAAATGCTTAGCCTGTATCAGTTTTGCACGGATTATGACAAAACTTGACGGGAAACAAGTCCTGAACGTCCTCTACCAAGTTTGTATTTTTTTTTTTTCGAGCCGATCCGTCATCCAAGATTGCCGCCCTTGCCTCTGATTGGCTGAACATTTTCGACTTCTTCTCTGAAACCGCTGCACGGATTTTGAGGAAACTTCACAGGAAGCAAGTCCTCAACGTCCTCTACGAAGTTTTTGTTTTTCGTGCCGATCCGTCATCCAAGATGGCCGCCCTGGCCTCTGATTGGCTGAAACGTTTTTGCCTTCTCAGAAACCACTTAACGGATTTATACGAAACTTCACTGGAAGCATGTCCTAAACGTCCTCTACCAGGTTTGTGTTTTTCGTGCCAATCTGTCATTCAAGATGGCCGCCCTGACCTCTAATTGGCTGAAACATTTTTGATTCTTACTCAGAAACCGCTGTACGTATTTTGACGAAACTTCACAGGACCCAAGTCCTAAATGCCTTCTACCAGGATCTTGTTTTTCGTGCTGATTCGTCATCCAAGATGGCCGCCCTGGCCTCTGATTGGCTTAAACATTTTCGATTTCTTCTCTGAAACCGCTGCACGGATTTTGACGAAACTTTACAGGAAGCAATTCCTCAACATTCTCTACCAAGTTTGTGTTCTTCGTGCCAATCTGTCATTCAAGATGGCCGCCCTGGCCTTTGATTGGCTTAAACATTTTCGACTTCTCGGAAACAGCTTCACGGATTTTGACAAAACTTGACAGGAAGCAAGTCCTCAACATTCTCTACCAAGTTTGTGTTCTTCGTGCCAATCTGTCATTCAAGATGGCCGCCCTGGCCTTTGAAACATTTTTCGGCTTCTCCGCAACCACTGAATGGATTTTGAAGAAACTTGACAGGAAGCAAATCCTCAACGTTCTCTTCCAAGTATGTATTTTTCGTGCGGATCGATCATCCAAGATGGCCGCCCTTGCCTCTGATTGGCTGAAACATGTTTGACTTCTCCGCAAACACTAAATGGAATCAGTAAATTAAAGTACGGAGGCACATTGCATATCCCGATGTACTCAGGTGAACGATATACATTTGGGCCTCCCGTTTAAAAGATAAGCTTGTAAAATACATACAGTGTGTTTGCCAACGTGATGTCATACCACCAGAGAGTGACAAAATTCATATCTATAAGATCCTACTCCAAACAATTCTGTCTGATTAAAAGTTATCGGATCACATTCAAACTTTCAGAGGACGTTTCATTTATTCATTATTCTAATTTCTGTAAGAAACAGGTAAATTTGAGAGATTCAAAAATTACAAACAATGTGCCTATGATCGTGTTCTGACAATGCCTATCGTACCATGTTGTATGATTTCACCAGATTAATCAGAAAGAGATATGCCTTTTTAGCCGGATGTTCCCTATAAAAAACCAGAAAAGTTTCGAAAGTTCTGACTTTTTGAAAAGTGAGGTGTTACCCCATTCTTCTTATTACTCGATTGTCGCAATAAGAAAAGTTTTGCAATGTATCTTTTAATGTATGTCTCTGTGGCATACACCTTCAGAGGAGAACAAGATACATATAATGTATTGCTTATGGACAGACGGACGGACGGGTATCGCATGAGCTCAACTGAATACAATAAGTGCAAAATAAAACTGATCTGATCTCTTTCTGGGCCAATAAAAGGATAATACCAATAAGCTCAAAATGCATCGAAGATGCAAAATGCCGAGTTGCAAAACTGGAATGTAAGTATGAATATGCAGACTAACATGAAATGTGTATGGTTTGTAACAACATTTTGTGGTCCTAAATGAAAATTTCCGGATCAAGAAATGGTCTTCTCTTTATTCTATATCAGCGTGTAATATATTTTCAAGGATACAGATTTTCAATCTCATCATACAGAATACTTTATGTATTTGTATGTACAATATGATTTAACAAAGCATACTCTAAAGATACAGAATAAGGTACAATTCATATCTTAAATCACGGGAAACATTTCTGGCAAGTTTCATGATTATAGGTGCAATACAGGCTGAAATATGGTCCGGAAACCGTTTTCAATCATCTGAGTCCTGTGACCTTGACCTTTGACCTTTTGACCCCAAAATCAATAGGGCTCATCCTTGACTAATGGTGAGTAAGTGTATGAAGTTTCATTGTTATAGCCTCTTTCGTAGTTGACTTATAGTCCGGAAACCAATTGTTGACGCCCTCCCGCCCGCCCGTCTCACATCAAATTAAGAGCAGAGTTTTGCAACTCGGCTAATAAATATCACATATGCACAACAAGACCACTAAGCCAATATTAGGCAAGTCTTCCGTGGCATGTGGCGCCAGCAAAAGCCAAGCGTGACAGACGTACAGACAGACAATGGAAAAGTTATCCCTAAGTGGTGCATTGCTTCGCTGACGCCACAAAAAGTACAATAAAGTCTCTGGACACAAACAGGCCTGGGGGATACGAGTGGCAAATTTACACAGAATTATATAGGAAACATATTTGGACCATGTCCCCTTCTGGGGCTCCATGGGGTCAGAACCGGACCAAAATTTCATATGCACAACTAGACCCCTTACCCGGCAATATGAGACCATAATTAGGTCTCCGACATATACCTCCAGAGGAGATGAGGAAACAAGATTTTTGGACCACGCCCCCTTCTGGGGCCCCATGGGGACGGAACAGGCCAACCTTGTATATGCACAACTACACCAACTATCTTACAATACGATACCGTAAGTAGGTCTCGGGGGCATATACCTTCAGAGTAGATAGGGGAACAAGACAGGGTATCACATGAGCTCGACTGGTCTCACCAGTAGAGCTAAAACAATAGGTGTCATCCTCATTATAACAAGTATGAGTACAAAGTTTGACAGTTCAAACACAAACGAGTCTGTCTTTATTTTGTTTACAAGGTTTTACAGTGTCTAGTTTACGACCTTGGCCTTGTGGCACCAACAAAAACCAGAAGTCTCTGATGAGACTGAAGCTCTCCTGGTTGATTTGTACATATACACTCAAGAGAAAAAATGCTGGACTTTACCCTCTTAATACCACTTTTTTCATCGACCCAATATATTTCTGTATCCCCCCTGTAAAACACTCTATAACGAATTTATCCCGCTGAATCGCTTTTGTTTTGTGTATGTTACGTCAACATATTCTAAAGCATTTTGGTGACGTCAAAAGCATAAAGCATCTTAGTAGAAGCAGGATATCAAAATAATATTCTGTTAGTAAAATAATACAACATAATATTTGGTTCTCCTCGACCAATCAGATTGCAAGAAATTTGCCAGAGGCGGGATAAATGTGTATCAAGTTTTTTTTTATTAGAACTAACAACCACATGCCAATGCATATCCATCAATTCCTAATTAATTTTTTTCATCAAAATTCAGAGCAAAATTTTTTTTTTGAAAAAAACGGAGTCCCCCCCCCCCCAAGAATATCAAATGGACCGTGCCTTAGATTTCTCTAGAATGTGAGAGAATTACTAAAAACGTGTATATACAACATGTATAACATACCATATTTATCAAAACTAAAATAACAGATGTTTTTATTTTTCAAAAAATGTGGGTCAAAGGTCAGTGATGGGGTCAAAGGTTAAAAATTTGGCTCCAAAAGATGAGCCTTCTCAAGGTTCATAGACATGCAATATATGACAGCTCCATTATCTTATACCCTTTCATCAGAATTTAGTTGAATGGAATGATATACTGACAGTCGGATGGATAGACAAACAGATGAACAGACAGACCTACCACTATATGCCCTTTTATAAAATTAAGACTAAAGGCATAAATAACCTCTCATTTGAGCTGAAATAGTATTGCATAGGATACTCTATTATAAGAGATATTTCCTTCTTTCTTATACTGACCCGTGAAAATACTTAGATCAAGTAATCAGGCAGTTTCAGATTGAAATTAAATATAATAGGACATGTGGCCTACTGAGTGAAATTTTAAAAGAATCGGCCATTTTGTTCTAAAACCTAAAAAGGTTTTAGGCTATTTATTTAGTAAATGTAAAACAATGTAAATAGAATATTGAATGAAGAACATGAACTTTTAGGGCGAATGTGGTATTAATGTAGACAGAAGCTAATTATTAAAATATAATACAAAATATTTTTACATACCGGTATGAAATATTTGATCCTCTATAGAAAATATTTCTACCATATATCCCAGTTCAGAAAAATATTTCAAAATCTGCATGAGGTTGAAATGATGTTTTTGATTGGTCAAATTTTAAAAGGACAAAATGACTCGAGGTCCAATTGACAAAAAGGCCTGAAACATTAGTTTATTACCATTAATTTATGGCAGGAACAGGTATCGTACCCAGATAGCTCAGTTGGTAAGAGCGTCTGCCCAGATAGCAGAAGGTCTCGGGTTCAATTCACGGTTCGGTCACATCTTTTCCTCTCCTGTTACAGAATTGGCACCAAACTAAATGACTCAAGGTGAAGTGGAGTTTTGTGTGAGGTTTCCAGTGCATGGAAACCTGAAAAATTGGTAGAGAGGAGTGTGGCAGGAACGGGCATTGTGCCCAGATAGCTCAGTTGGTAAGAGCGTCTGCCTTGATAGCAGAAGATCTCGGGTTCGATTCCCGGTACAGTCACATCTCTCCCTCTCCTGTTACAAATTCAACTTCTATAACTTACACAAGCACCTTTCATTTGGCAATGTGAAGGATGCATTATTGCTATTTTATTTGATAAAATGATCAATCTTTGTGATTCTGGTGTTTCCATTTATCAGAGAGCACAGCTCAAGTCCGTGATCACTAATTAGGACAATTCTACTCTTGCAACAAAAAGTCTCACTACTCTCTCTAAAAATCTTACACCTTAAACAATTAAAAAATAAGTGAGAAATACATGCATTTTTATTGTTTGTTATCTTTCTTGCACTGTATAAACATAATAGAAAAGATTTTGAAGTTGATTGATTGATCAGAGGAAATTCCGAAACTATCCCCTAGCGTTTCTATAGAATTGAAGATAAAATCCTGGGTCAGGCCCCAAATAAAATATGAGAAAAACGAAATTTCAGACTCATCTATGATAATATTGTCAAATGGCAATAAAGGAAAATTTTGGTAGAAGTTTTCCTGGGTTGAAATATTTTTGTATGAGTCGGCTTTTACAAATGATTTTTTTTAGTATTTTATTTTAATTTTTTTTTAAATTTGATTAACACATAGTAGATATGCCAATAAGGCACTCTGTTATATTATCTTCTATTAAAACATGTGTCACTTGCTTTAAGTTAAAACATTATGAAAAATTTATCAAACCACACGTTTTACATCCCATTGGGGGTGGTACTCCAAGCAGTGGAGGAATTATAAGAAGAACGAAAGATGTAAGAGTTTACCTCCTCCCCTCTCTCCCCCCCCCCCCCGAAAAAAAAGCTTACACAAGCACAATATCCTTTCATTTGGCAATGTGAAGGATGCATTATTGCTATTTTATTTGATAAACATGATCAATCTTTTGTGATTTGGTGTTCCATTTCACGAAAGCACAGCCTCACAGTCTGTGATCACTTAGGACATTCTAGTTACCTCCCCCCTCTCCCCCCCCCCCCCAAAAAAAAGCTTACACAAGCACAATATTCCTTTCATTTGGCAATGTGAAGGATGCATTATTGCTATTTTATTGATAAAATGATCAATCTTTGTGATTCTGGTGTTCCCATTTAACAGAAAGCACAGCTCAAGTCTGTGATCACTTAGGACATTCTAGTTACCTCCCCCCTCCCCCCCCCTCAAAAAAAAACTTACACAAGCACAATATTCCTTTCATTTGGCAATGTGAAGGATGCATTATTGCTATTTTATTTGATAAAATGATCAATCTTTGTGATTCTGGTGTTCCCATTTAACAGAAAGCACAGCTCAAGTCTGTGATCACTTCGGACATTCTACTCTTGCAACAAAAATTCTCACTACTCTCCCCAAAAATCTTACACCTTAAACATGTTAAACAAATAAAAATAAGTGAGAAATACATGCATTTTGACTATTTGATATCTTTCTTGCACTGTATAAACACTATAGAAAAGATTTTCATGTTGATTGATTGATCAGAGGAAATTCCGAAACTATCCCCTAGCGTTTCTATAGAATTGAAGATAAAATCCTGGGTCAGGTCCCAAATAAAATAGAAAAACTAAATTACAGACTCATCTATGATAATATTGTAAAATTGCAATATCTTTGTTTATTTATAGTTTCTGTCACTTATGTACTCTAAATGCATGTAGATAGGGTAAGAGAAAATAGCCATATACCCATTTTCCAGAATCCTAGGGAACAGGGACTGAAGTAAAATACTGTAATGACATCTAAACTGCAAACCGATAATATTTTGGAATAAATCAATTAACTATTATCCATAAATTCTGGGAAATTAGCTATCATGAGATCACATGTAGTTTAATAGAGAGAAAACAACCACACCCATTTTCTAAGACCCTTGGGGTCAGAGACTCAAACAAAATGAGGTGGACAACGAGATTACAGACCCATCATATTGCATAAAGAATTTAGTCTCCATTATTTATAGTCAGCGCTGTAAGCATAAGATTATATGGAATAATATAAAAGAAAATGGCCACACCCTTTTCTAAGACCCTGGGGGTCATTGGCTCAAACAAAATATCAGGTGCACAACTAGACTACAGACCCATCATATTGCAAAAAGAATTATGTCTCTATCATTTATAGTGATAGAAGAGCTATCCGGACAAAATTACATAGAATTTAATGACCACGCCCATTTTCTAAGACCCTGGGAGTCAGGGACTGAAACTGAATGTCAGGTGCACAACTAGACCATGGACCAAGTAAAATACAAAAAGAATTAAGTTTCTATCTCTAACAGTTTCAGAGGAGTTGTCCGGACAAGAATTGTTTACGGACAGACGGACAGACAGACAGACGGACAGACGGACAGACGACAGACGGACGCGCGGACGAAGGGTGATCGCATAAGCTCGACTGGTCTGAGACCAGTCGAGCTAACAAAACATGACAGATGGATGATGGAAAAAGAGATTCCTATATAGTACTTTGCTTTGCTGGTGCCACAAAAATAGGTTAATTATCCTCTTGTCCACAAGTCTATGTACTAAGTAAAGTTTGACGGTCAAAACTCAAACTGTTATGTCTGTATTATGCTTATTTTGTTCTGTACAAGCTCAAGACACCTGCGCCATACCATACGTATAAAAATATCAACAACAGAATGGAATAATCTTCAAGCAAGAAAATATAGAGCATTCTGAATATTTCATAAACTTTTAATTATTTTCATCTCAAAATTTTGACACAATTTGATTTGTGCAAGTAATCATGCAATGCATATGTGACCAAATGTATTAAAACATTATGCAGCATATTCATCATAGACATAATATGTACATAAGCAAAAGTCCCTGGATTGGGAAGGGTGCAGTGTTCACCTTGATCCCAAAGAAGGTATTGGAAAACGCATATCATATAATTCATATAATATCGCTTCTCCTTAAAGTGGCAAAAGCCGATGGTCTTGGTAATGTAAGGCGGTTACACACGTGTTCGCAATGGAAGGAAAGACAGACATTCTGCAAATTCTATTGAAGGCGCCAGCTGAAATCCTAGTAGAGGCTTTGAAGTACTTCTGTAGTGAAGAGCAAAAATGCTCTCTAATGATAGCGCACCACGCTGTCCACCTGTAAGGAAAAGACCATGGACCATCAGCATTCATTCATTTAACCTCTATGATTTGATAGCTCTTTGTTCATTTAGATAAGTCATATAAAACTTGATATTAAAGGAACTAAATAACTGGTGTCTTGGAACATATGTGGCATTAAGCAAAAGCATAGCATGACAGATAAAAGTGTGACAGACAGGCAGTCGGAAAACGAACAAAGTGGTCCCTAAGTGGTGCTTTGCTTTGCTGGCACCTCAAAAAGAAATGAAACATATACTGTAAGATGACTGCAACAGCTTTTAGAGTAAAGTCTTGACTACCTCTAAAGTGTGACAAACAGACGCTGGTCAAAGTAATACCTACAAGTCACTTTGCTATGTTAAGACAATAACAAGAGTTGTCAGAAAGACATCATAGCTTCTTGCAGGAACGACGTGTAAAATAGCAACAAATATAACACGGGCTCCGCAAGACGGGGCATCCCCATGCAATTTGGCTAAAGTTTACCTTGACCTTTGACCCCCTGACCCAAAATCAATAGGGTTCCTTCTCTCATCATCAAAAACTTACATGTGAAGTTTGAAAGTGACTGGGCAAAAACTGTAGCCTGTATCGCGCCCACAGTGTTGCACAGACAGTGTCAAAGTTGACCTTGACCTTTGACCCCGTGACCAAAAATCAATAGGGTTCCTCCTCTCATTATCAACCATTGTAAAGAAAACGTTTGAAAAACTATATTTAACTTACAGTATCGACAACGTTATCTTACATGCGTTAATCGTTTTCGTTCGTTTTTTCTGAATCGTTTTGCGTTATGCGTTCGTTTGCTCTGAATCGTTAATCGTTTCCGTTC